>VXBL01009403.1:9323-52657 GCA_013400195.1 Aramus guarauna
GCTGGCATTGGCTCTATCAGACACAGGGGAAGCTTCTAGCAGCTTCTCACAGAAGCCACCCCTGTAGCCCCCCTGCCACCAAAACCTTGCCATGCAAACCCAGTACAAGTTCCTTTCAAGTATTTATGTATTTTAAAGGATTTTATGTTATGCAAAATAATGCTCTGTGTAATTAGTAATTTTAATGAATATGCAGTTTAATTTTGCATTATAACTTTTATTGCAAAATGGATTCCACTGTGGAAGGCTTTGCTCTAAATCCTTATAATGCAAAGTTTGTTTTTTCCAGATGGAAACTAGAAAAAATAGTGTCTGTTTGTTGATTGATTAAGGTATTCCTAATGTATATTTTTACATCATAAACAAATGGGATCTTGGCTTTTATTGAATTTTTGCTTTAAACTTAACTGGCCCCAGGGAAAAAGAAACCCAAACCCAAACCCACTCACAACAACAACAACAACAACAAAAACCAAAACCAAAACAAACAAACAAACAAACAAAACCCACCAAAGAACCCAACAATGTATTGTTTTCTTTTTAAGGTTAGCACATCCATATATATCTTGTTAAAGTTCTCCCATAAGGTATTGATTACAAGGTATGATTTGCCTGTAATTAAGGTAAGTAGCTTCAAGTATATAGTATATATGGCAAAGGAAGATAATGGGGAGGTGTAGAAAATAAGTGTCAAGAAATCTTACTAGTATTAACAGGGAACATGGTAGTAACATTAAGAAAAACACTAGTGTTTATACAGGAATAAAGAAGTTGCCTTCCTGCAATAAAACCATGAAAAAAAAATATTTCCTGTGGATTATGACCCTATTCTTATCTCAAAATTTCTTATTATGTTATACAAAGAGACAGAAATTCAGAAGTATTACCATGGCAAAAACTGTCAGTTATTAACTCAGTGTGTTATATTCTGAGGCATACAAGGACAAATTCTAATTGACAGTAAATGAAATCACATCCTGGTAAACTTTCAGATAACAGTTGAAGATTAGAGTAAAATTTGTTTTCTTCCATTCCCCTGTATTCCTCGTTACCTCATACGCAAGTTCTATGATCTAAAGGATCTGCAGAGGGCTATAAGAAGATGCCTGCCCTCATCAAGATGGAATCTACATGTTTATTGACTTTACTTGGCCCACACAAACTAAAGACAGTTTTTATCTCCAGAGAAAAACTTTGCAAATGGTTGTACAATAGAAGGTTGCTGACAAACAAAATATTGCCCAGTGTACCGTGCCTTTTACAGCCAACATATTATGTTGTATTTATACTACTATTCCTGCACTACAAGTATTTTGTTGTGATATAAGCAATCTCAATTTCATGGTAAGCACCACTGAACTCTGGTGGTATAAAGGTTCACTAACAATGTTGTTAGGATCAGTCTCAGTTGGGACAAAGCTGATCAACATAAGCCAGCAGTGTACACTTGCAACCTGGAAAGTCAACTGTATCCTGCACTGCATCAAAACCAGCGTGACCAGCAGCAAGTGAAGGGAGGTGATTCTCCCCCTCTGCTCTCATGAGACCCCACCTGGAGTACTGCATCCAGCTCTGGAGTCAGTACAAGAAAGACATGGATGTGTTGGAGCGAGTCCAGAGGAGGGCCACGAAATTGATCAGAGGGCTGGAGCACCTCTCCTATGAAGACAGTCTGAAAGAGTTGGGGTTGTTCAGCCTGGAGAAGAGAAGGCTCCGGAGAGACCTTAAAGCAGCCTTCCAGAACCTGAAGGGGCGTGCAGGAAAGATGGAGAAGGACTGTTTACAGGGACATATAGTGATAGGACAAGGGGTAATGGCTTTAAACTGAAAGAGGATAGATTTAAATGAGGTATAAGGAAGCAATGCTTTACTGTGAGGGTGGTAAAGCACTGGAACAGGCTGCGCAGAGAGAAGTTGTGGATGCCCCCTCCCTGGAAGTGTTTTAAGGCCAGCTTGGATAAAGCTTTGGGCAACCTGGTCTAGTGGAGGGTGTTGCTGCCCATGGCAGGGGGGTTGGAACTAGATGATCTTTGAGGTCCCTTCCAACCCAAACCATTCTGTGATTCTGTGAAACACCAGATAGACCAAAGTTGCCCTGAGGTCCTTTTTAGTTCCTCTAATGAACAGGAAAAAAAGCAGAAATGGCAGTATGATGGCTATCATCACAGCTTTCCTTCTACCAGGCACCCACACCCTGTAGTTTTCTCTGGCTTAAATCTTTCATTGCTTAACACTTGTATTCTGGTCATGTCCATCACGTCCACTGTATTATGGAGCTCTGTCCACACACAACGGAAAATGCAGTTCCTAATCCCATCCTCTTTTCAGACTGCCTCAAGAAAGGAAGATAAAATCAGTGAGCTATTTATATTCATTTTACAGTTTGTTTATATATATTGCTATCAGACATTTTCTTGCTGTTTCTGCACCAAGCCGTTATTACTCGGCTAATTTCTTGCAAGTGTCATAGAAACATTGATGAATGAACTCTTATCCTCATTTGGAGGTTAGATCTCCCTTTACATAGGGATAATGTTTTTTTTAAAGGTAAAATGGATGAAATATTTCCATCATATTTTCTGTTTATTTTTCTGCATCAACTACTGCTGAAGTCAACATACCTACTTCAGATACTTGTACTTTCTTGCTTGCCCTAATTATTAACTGTTCAGGTCTTCTTAATGGACTTTTGGCTGCTAGTATCAAAGCACCAGTACCACTTTCCATCCACCAGTTTGTAGTTCTGACCTATAATGAACAACTAGATTGAACTGGAGGGTAATACTTTAATCAGAGTTGAACATGCCAAGCAAATCAGACAAAAATGACACAAGATACTGGTGAACATGCAGATGGACAAGCCTGAGTGCAGGAAAACAAGAGTATGTCTGGAAAACAAACCAGATCAGAAGTGACAGTGTGAGACTTTGTGGTGGAAAGCAGGAGGTTTGGAAGAAGAAACTGCAAGAAAGAAACAATCCTGTAGGATGGAAAAAAACCCCCAAACAACAAAAAACCCCCCACAAACCTTTATTAAAGGATTCCAAATAAGATTGTGGTTAGGAGGTTCATAAAATTGAGATTTAATTAATCCTTAATTAATCCTGACACAAGTGGAAGAGACACTAGAAGATACTGACATTTTGACATCCTAACAGTACCAGGTGTGGTGGTTTTGGCTGGGATAGAGTAAATTTTCTTCACTGTAGCTAGTATGAGGCTCTGTTTTGGATTTGTGCAGAGAACAGTGTTGCTAACACAGGGATGTTTTTGTTACTGCTGAGCAGCGCTTACACAGAGCCAAGGCCTTTGCTGCTTCTCACCCCACCCCACCAGCAAGCAGGCTGCTAGTGCACAAGAAGGGACAAGTTGGGAAAGGACGCAGCCACGACAGCTAACCCCAACTGACCAAAAGGACATCCCATACCATATGACATCATGCTCAGCATATAAAGCTGAGGGAAGAAGGAAGAAATGAGGATCTTTGGAGCGATGACATTTGTCTTCCCAAGTCCGCATTAGACGTGATGGAGCCCTGCTTTCCTGGGGATGGCTGAACACCTGCCTGCCCATGGGAAGTGGGGAATGAATCCCTTGTGTTGCTTTGCTTGTGTGTGTGGCTTTTGCTTTACCTGTTAAACTGTCTTTATCTCAACCAACAAGTTTTCTCACTTTTTTCTGATTCTCTCCCCCATCCTGCCGTGTGGGGAGTGACTGAGCCGCTGTGTACTGCTTAGCTGCCAGCTGGGGTTAAAGCATGACACAGTGCTAATTCTATACCCGTCCAAAAGATTTCACTGGTTTATGTTTTGTTCTGTACTGTAATTTTCTAACGTATTGTTTGTTGTACAACTTTTAACTGTTGTTTTAGGTTAGGCATATTAAAGTAAAAGTTCTTACTGAAGCAACTGCTTTTATTGTTGCATCCTGAATAATTTCTGCTGCTCTTTCTTATTTGTGGAACTCTTGTGGGTCCTCAAGCATTTAAAATCATGAGCAGATGTGTTATACACAGTTACTTTTATACAAGCCATTTCCCTTGAGTTCCTGAGCCACTGATCTCCATCCGTAACTTCCTAAATTCTGTCTCTTTACAAGAATTGGAAACTTTTATTCCTGTCTCTCCTGAGTAGATGGTCTATAAAGAGGAAGGCATGTCAAGATGTTCTGTGTTGTCCTTCTGGCACCTAGACTTGTCTTATTTTGTATGGAGAGCTGCTTATATTTACATTTTTATGTTTGTTCAGGTGAAATTTGGAGAGATGGAGAATCTAGAACTAGAAGAATGCTTATACAGAAATTGATGACATTTGCTTATTTCTCTCTTTTGGAGAATACATCTGACTTAATTGGACATTTACCTTTCAACAGTTTTTTTAACCAACTCATATAGAAGAAAAATCTATTTTATATTTGGTATGAAAACTTGTACAGCACATTGGCAGAAATTTTCTGTAAAATAATTTGACTGCTTTTGACTGCATGAAGAGATTTGGAGATGAGGAAATCCTCACACAGAAAGGCAAAAGGGTTTAATATTAACAAGAAAAGTTCAGCAAAACATAGAGAGTATTCAGAGGGACCCACATTCATTGTAAGCTTGGTCATATGAAAACAAAAGGGAGAGATAGAAAGGGAGGGAGAGAGGGAAGGAGGGAAGAGGGAGAGAGTGAGAAATGACAGCTCCTGAAAACTGCAGCTTGTTTCAGTCAATAAAGGCAAAAGAGCATCAGGGTCATTACGTAGCATCCAAACGGAGTCACATAGTGAGTGTCCAGCAGAGGGAGATTTACCACGTGTGTGAGATTTTCATCTGTAATTAAACCTACAGGATTAGTTACTAAATGTCTTTAAAAAAAAAAAAAAAAAAAAAAAAAAGGGATGTGTTTGTGTGTGTTCATATGTTAGGATGCCCTTGAATTCAGTCAGCTGTGCAAAGCTTTTAAAGATCCATCCAGCTGTGAATGCCAAAAATGGCAAATTTTGAATCCTCATTATAATGCAGACTCTCCTTTGGATCTATACCCATCCTCAATTTGGAATACCACCACATAGTATAATATAAGGTTTTTTGATGCAATACATGTCAAATTTCATTACAGAAAGAGAAAAAATAAACTGTGGTGAATATGAAAAAATTGCTACTGATGGGGAATATGAAACATACACCTTATTATGTTTAAAAAGCGTTAATATGTTTTGGTTGTGCAAAGAAAACCTTCCTCTTTCTGGGAACAAGATTGTTTTTAACTGTTTGGAATAATGAAATATTTTTCTGTATGCACAGACAAAAGTGGAAATCAGTGATGTTCTGCAGAAATCAAGGCTGCATGCCAAACACCTGCTCTTTGGATCAGATGATAAATAGATTTGAAAAACCCCCGATCCTCAACCATTTTTCTTTCCTATCATTTCCTTGCTGTACTGTCATTACACAAGTACCTCAATGGGAATGGAGGAGGATATTAAAATAATTTATATGCATGGAAATATATTAAAATAAATATATTTAATAATTTAGAACAGGAAAAAAGAAGACATTTTAATGTTTGGGGTAAATGGATTTTTTTTAATGAGAAATATGCAAATGAAAAAAATATTGTTTCTTAGGATGCATGTGTAAAGCCTTGAAGAAGAGCTCATTACTTAAAGGGAAATAAATGTATCTTTTACCATGTAACAGCTTGGAATAATGATTTTGTGTTAGTTGTTCTGAAGTAGAATCTCTTCATGTGAAGCCTTAAATAAGCTGGAAAGATGTGGTTTCATGCAAGTGACTCACAAGGCTTCCTTTGAAATAGAATAAAAAACACAAACCTTGAGGTACGTGACAGCATCCAGGGACACCTTTCTTTGCTGTAGAGAATATTTTATTCAAGATTAATAGTAGCAGCTTAGCAGAATATAAGCAACTTGGCTTCTTGATAAGACTGTATCAAGATCCTCTTTTTCTTAGCACAACAGCAACCTCTCTTCTTCACTTGGGAAAGGATCCCAGAGCGAGCCACTCTGTGGTAGAGGCACCCTTTGTGCCAACTGAAGTTTTTCTGTCCATCTCTTCTCCTCAGCCACTTCCTTCACTCCAATCTCTAGCTAGATCTTTTAACAGTAGCCACATCTGAAAAAGTAAGCTTCATTTAAAGAGATTCTTTTTCTTTCTTCTTTTTTAGCTTTGTACATGGCAAATTTAAAAACACAATGACCCATTAAAAATCACAATTAAACAGCTTAAGGCAGTATTTCAGCTTAAAGCTTTTTTATGACCTACTGCTCTAAAAAGTTGAAGAGTAAGCATGAAAAGAGTCTGAAGGTTAAAGAATGACAATGCTTAACAGTCTGCTATGAAAAATACTTTAATTCTCCAGACAGAACTCATCTATGGTGTGGGGGCCGATGTGAGGACCTGTGTACCTGTGGTAAAATTATGCAAAGCAGATGAAGGCATCATTTAGAGAGGCTTGTGGTGGGGCAAAGAAAGGATCATGGGATGTGGGACTGCACAGGGTCCAGCAGTGCACTATTGTTACTGATTAAACTGGTAAATAATGAGCTCAAAAAGTTTTGAGCAGCTGTTGGTGTCAGAGATCAGATCAATCTTCAGCAGGAAGGAGTGAAGGTAACAGAGTTTAAAGCACTCTGGAACAGATCAGAGCCCCAAAGGATTACACCCCACATGTACTTGAACTGCAATCTAGATCGCTCTGTTTTGTTTTGATTTTGGTTACCACACTGTCCATAAATGAGACTTGATTTCAAAATCATGTTAATTATTCATAGACACTCCCTGAATGGTTTGGAAAAATACTTTTGAGATAATGCTGGTTTTCTTAGACTACTTGCTTCAATTTCATGTCTGTTGTTTGTGCTGTGGTTTGGGCCACAAAAATAATAATTAAACATAAGTTCGAAAGCACATTTGTAGGATGTGAAAGCAGACCTTTGACTTCAGGTTGCTTGTTGGGGAACCAATCTGTTAAATACAATGGAGGTATTTGCCCAATGATCATCAATGTAAATAACTTGACAGACTACTGAGCTCTGATGGAAGGAAGCCTCCTAAAGATAAAATGTCATTTGAACTATGTCTCTGCTTTTCTTCAGATCACTTCCTAATATTTCTCTTATTTTATTATGTACTTGTATACAGATCACTTTTATAAAACTCATCATTTACATGCTTCTGCTGGAAGGTCAGTACCTTTCTAATTTATCAGTTGCGTGTTGCAACCTCTGCTCCAGAATTGTTATTGAAAATAATGTGCAAGATGGGTGGAAGGAAACGTAGTCGTTAGGTGTGAACATTCTTTCTGAGAAAACACTCCAAGATTTCATATGTGATGCTGCTGAAATCTTAGTGATCCCTATCTAGTTTGGATTTCTCTATAGAACAACATGAGGAAAGTGTTGGGATGTCATGATGGTGCAACTCCTTATTCTAATTATAGCTGGCTTAGCATGGATTTAAAAAATAAATGAGAAAGAAAATGGAGACACCAAAAGTTAGCAGTTATTCAGGCTTTTATTTTTAATAGTAAACTTCTCCAAAAGATGTCATTCTGTTAACAATTACTGGCATTTTTAAAGGCCTAAAATATTTATTCTGTGCCCTAAAATTTTAAATAGATGTCCAGTCATTTATTGGTTAAAGAAAAAAAAATCACAATTAATATTTGTTGGCATTTACTGGATGTAGTTTATATGAATATAAACAGACTGCCACAGCTGCTTTTATTCTTCAAGAATCAGATCACATGCAATTCCAATTGACCGGCCTATAGCATATCAAAAGACATATATTTTCTCATTCTTAGATGGGAAAATATTATGTAAAATTTTTCATAATAGGAGAAAAAATCTAATACTTTATGTGTTTGTAATGTTTTTGTAGTCTGCAAACCTTTCTTGTGATCTGCAATCTCTTTTACTAATATATTCAACAATTGGCTGTTATTGAATAATTTGCTATTATTTTCCAGAAAATCTATGGCAACTTTGTATGTATTAATTGTAAATAGTTTACTGTTGTTGAATATTTGATGAATGCTGAAATGATGCATAAAATTGCTTGATATTGTTTTAGCTTTAGTTTTACATTATAATCCTTTTGAAAATCAGTTTTCTAGTAGCAATGTAGACTTCTAGTAGCAAAAGTAGACTTTTTCTTTTTTCTTTTTTTTTTTTTTTTCTGAACATTTCTGGCATAGGAATGAATTCTAGATTGTTATCAGAGCATAACTTCTCTGCCAACATATATTAGAGTGAACAGAGTTTTCTTTTCTATTCAAGCGCTGGTAAAACTTGCTACAAGAGAGACCTTTTGCCACACTGTGGTAGTAGAATGTGTTCTGATGGGCATGTTGATAAAAGGAATCAATACGATATAGCTACATTAACTGTTTTAAGCAGCAGATGCTAAGCTCTGACAAAGTCATTCTTTTGCTGGTTTAACTGCGTTATACAGGCTTTTGCTGTATATGAATGAACAAGGATGGTTGGTTGGTTGGTTGGTTTTTAACATGATCTGATTTTTCAGTAAAAGTACTAGCTTTAGACTGAAACGACGTCCTGGAGTGTCAAAGGTTATTTTAGTTTCTATGATTTCTATGCTTCCACAGTAAGTATGGGACTGAAAACTCATCAGTGGAGTTAACATTTACAAATAGTCAACAGAAAACAATATTGATCCAGATCAGGACTGAACAGAAATATAGTGTATAGTAGTATAACCATTCCAGTTAAAGAACCATTACTCAGAGATGTAGTATTTTCAGCATTTGCAATCTTAAAATAACAGAGTGGAGTGGAGTGGAGTGGAGTGGAGTGGAGTGGAGTGGAGTGGAGCAGAATAGAATAAATAAAATGGAATGGAATGGAATGGAATGGAATGGAATGGAATGGAATGGAATGGANGTAAAGAAAAGGGAAGCAAAAGAGAATAAATAAAATGGAATGGAATGGAATGGAATGGAATGGAATCTGATGATCTCTTAAAAGAGGGCCCACAAATAAGTTGTTGAAGTTATTATGATAATTACTGAGTGATATTCTATGGCTTGTACTGTTTAGATCTTTTTTAATGCATGGTCATTTCTGATCTTAAAAAGCATGGAATTTTCGGCACCTATAAATCCATACATATCCACTGCCCTCAGCAGACCTACTTTGATTTATACTGGACAAAGATCTGATTCAAAGAAACTAAAAGGTCTCTATGCCATTACAAATCTCTTAAACCAGTCACTGATTGATGATAGCATTTTGTTTCTACCTTGTACCCATTTCAGAAGTGCCTGCTCTAAATCATTATTTTTAATAAGAAGAATCCATTTAAGGATTAATTAAAATTAGTTAATTAATTGTAAAGCTCTATTAATTTTAAAATTAAATAAAACATTTTCTTTTCCTCAAAACATATCGTATATCCAAGAACAAACAAATTCCAGTGAAAAAAATAAATTTTTCAGCCTACTGATTAGTTAAATTTTGAATATCTCCCTGGAAAGAATCAGTTGAGATCGTTTGTCTGAATGCTGCCTTCTGAAGGGTTTCAGAAACTTTTTTTCTACAAAACATTACTCAGTGAAAATCTGAAGAGATTATGGACATCTCATCTGCACCTTATTTTCTGAGTCAAGCTTAATGGTAAAGACAATATTCCTGAACTTAGAGGTTTAGGTGATTTAAGAATGACTTTTTGTGAGGCTATAGAACTGAGTTAGCTAGAGAACATGGAGGAAAATATGAAATCATGAAGAAGTTATTTATTTTTATTATTGTTAATCCCTTCCAGCTCTGTATCAAATTATACAAAAGAGGAAAAAAGTCTTCAAACAAAAATGTTGTTTCTATTTTTCTTGTATTTTCTTCAACCATCACTATTATTTCTTAGCTTCATCAAGTTATTTTCAGCATATTTTATTTTAAGGACTATTGGCTAGTTTCATAGGGTTTTAATAAGTGTAGGCTGTTATAGATAAAAGGATTTTTACTTCAGTGAAATATAGAAAGGGGCAGAGGAATTTTTGGTGTGTGACCCATTACTGATGGAAGTTAAAGGCATAGCACAATATTTTATTTAATCTGAGATGTGCCTTCTAGAGTGCAGCATGTCCAATAAAAAAAGCCAGCTTGCAATCTGTTTGTCACTTCGCTGAGAGGTACACCAGTCCTCACAAAATGCTGACTTCTACTAATGTGAAAGTACTGTATATACTGTATCTGAACTACAGTTATCCAAATTTTTATCTTTCAGAAATAATATATAGGTAATGTAAATTATTATTATATTTCTTGTTCTACTAGATATATATATATGTTTGGAAAACAAATAGTCAAATAGTTATATGCATCATTTCTTGTCAGTAACTATGAAACTACATGTTCTAAAATTAAATAACAACACTGCCAAGATGAAACATATGGTAGACAGAAATTATATAAGTAAAAGCCGTATTTATACATAGATGTGGGTTAAAAATGGTTTACAGTTTTTAGCAAGCTAGATATAGAACTGCATGCATGGTCAGACTACGTATATTAATTCACCACATATGCACAAAACTTCATGGGGAGTAAGGGACTGCAAGCTGGTCTTGTAGCAAAGATCAGAACTGATCCAATGGTTTGTAGTCTATTTTTAATGAATTCTCTAGAGTGACAAATTGCAATACAGAAATTTCAAGTCTCCCTTTTCATTTTCCTCAAAATTTCTTCCAAGGAAAAAAAAAAAATTCCAGCAAGTTGTTCCTCACAACTTCAAACTCTAGCATAAAAGGCCTGTTTCAAATCCATAGTTTAAGGCACTAACCTCACTCATCTTCATTGGCCTGGCATTTGTAAGAAAGACAATATCTGGTGCTGCTCTTGTAGCTGCTATGGCTTTGCTTTGTTTGCTGGAGCTCAGACTGGAGGGACATGAGGAATCAGGACACAATAAGAAGGATAGCAGTCCTTCAGGATATGCAGCCAACTCAGATGCATAAAGGTCATGCTCATTTATTATTTAGCTTATCACTAGGAAACTCATATGAGAAAAGCTTCTTAAAATTTGTAAACACTATACTACCTTTATTAGACTGATCCTAAGGGAGCAATGCAGTGGAACTGACATGGAGGAAATATGTACGTAACTAGAAATACAGGTGTTACTAATATTATGCACTGATATGGGGATGGATGGAACAGTTAAAAACACATTGACTTCACTGGCCATGAATGAATATTTACAAGATTGTTCCATGGAAACACTAAAATAAATCATTAAGGCATAAGAACAGGAATTATTTCCGGGGGGTAGAGGTAGTTAAGTCTGCAGAAAGCTCACTAAAAATGACGATGCTTTAATAAGAGAGAGAGAGAAATGGAGGGAGAGATAGGGAGAAAATACTGGCATAGCTTTAAAGACCAGAAATACCAAAAAGGATTTTGTGAAAAAAAGTATGTGTCTTGGACAAACTGCTACTGTCCATTACATTGCTGTAAATACAGAACCATCACAATGAAATTTATATTAGGATACACAAGCATTGCATCATAAGAGACTAAAAGCACAGATTATGTTTTTTAGTTCCACAGAAACCAAAATAAATCTCAAGAAGAAAAGTGCAGCATGTGGCTGGATCCAGTATATTTGACTGGGGTACACTGAACTGAAAGAAGAATGAGAAAGGTGGAAGAGCAATGATGGGACACAAGCTATCAGTGCAGAGATGTTCATATGGATTTCTTGAAATTAGTTCTGAAACAGTCACAATATCTGTGCTTCTGTTAAGCAGCTGCCCAAGGTACATCTGTGCTTCTCAGGTAGACTGGCTTTTCTAAAATAATTCACAGTGTCTTCTGGACTGTGAAGTTTGGATGTCATAATGGTGAAAATCCATTATCCATTTTTATGGAAGCAGTCCAAGATTCAGTGCACAGCAGCAATAATTTATTATAAATCACAAAATGTTAGGTCTCCTAGCCTTGTCATAATGATTTGCTGTGACAGCCCTCCACACTTATGTGTAGACTGAGTCTGCACTACCCAAAGACATTTTGTATTCGTGATGCTAGGAAGTTATTGCTTGAGATAAGTAAATCTTGTGTGATATGGTGCAGCATTCCATATGGACTGCAATAAAATCACAGGGTATCACCAGTGTCCTTTCATTTTGCACATATTAAAGAACTAATTTACGATGTGAATTTGTATTGTTCTAAGAAATCTACCAGGGCTGCTAGAGCAAGCAGCTTGTACTGGGAGATGCCTCCAAGTGGGAACTTTCAAATTATAAGTTTGTTACTGAATTCCAACAAATCAGAAAGATGAGCCACAGGAAAATCTCATTGGATCTGTTCTAGTGTTTGCAAATTGATTTCTAGACAGATAAATGCCTTGACATGACAAGGGAAGAAATCTGTATGACTTACAAAAAATGAAATAATTATCCTGGTGTTTTGGTTTTTTGGGTTTGCTTTTTTTGTTTTGTTTTGTTGTTGTTTTTTTTTTTTTTTAGAGAGGGTGGAGTGAGTGGGGGTTTTGTTTGTTTGTTTGTGGTTTTAATTTGTTTGGGTTTTATTTGTTTGTTTGATTCTAATTTAAGCTTTCAATAATGGCCTTAGTTGTCTAAAAGAAAATGCTATAAAGATTTCTAGCCCCTGAAGCCCTAATTCTGTGAAAGGTTGTGGCAGAAACTCAACAAGTAGTATTCTATCTTTTGCACTCACATTCTGATTCCTAGTTTCTAGTTATTGCATATGGTTCCTATCCTCAGGAAACATTATTTCCAAGTTTGAAGATAACAGGACATGATGCCTTGAATATGGAAGAATATTTTTTGCTTTTGTGAATATGTCCACTACTTTTTAGAACTTTTTGTCTTAAATGTATCTTGGTCTTAAACTTTAAAAAAAAAAAAAATTCTGTGATACTTAATGCAAATTACTATTAATAAGATTCTCTTTTTATTATTGTTTAGTCAATAGGTTTGTGAAACATTAAGTCAGATTCCAAGGATATCTAAATGAGTTTTGATGTCAGCTGTTCCTTGAAGGTAATACCACATTGATTATTAGATACCTTGAGTGTATAACAGAACAACTAAATTAACATGGATGCTAAGTAATTTCTATTGTTTTCTCCTTATTGCTTACTTCCTGCTCCTTGTGTGTCCTCTATTGCAAAAGCATGCACACCTTGCAGAAAAGCTGGGGGAAGGACAGATTTTGAAACTTGAGAACAATCACAGTTTTATGCTACATTTAGTTAAGAAATTACATCTTACATTACTAATCTTAAAGGGATTCTTAAAACTTATATCTAAGGAAGAAGTTTAAGAATATCTGCTAATTTCTTATCCAGTACTTTTATAAAACTTACCTTTTTTGTGATTAAAATCATAAAGCTTGCTTTCCCAGCTCATATTTATTAGTTTTATCAATTTATAGTTTTTGCTCTGTTATCTAAATGTCAAACTGCTTTTGGGATAAACCATGAATCCTAATAACTTGCATTTTCTTTGATAAAAATAATGTTGCTTTGTGAGAATTTCATCTACAGTAAACACAATTTCTCTCTTGCATAGTGGTTTCTATGGTATTTTCTATGTCATTTTTGTTGCACTGGTCTTCATCTTTTAACTTTTCAATTTTAAGAACTTTCTTAATTAATAATTTCCATGAATTTTAATGCTGCTTTTTTTTTCCTGGAATGGTGTTACCTAGCACATACTTATATATTTATGCCAATGTACCTGTGACATCTAATTGATTAAGTATTATATTCTTTTAACTAGTCTTTCCAGAACAATTTGTTTTCACAATATGTGAAAAAAATCATAAAAAGCAAACCACATTCCTTTTTAGTTTTTTTTTTTTCTTTTGTTTCAAGCTTGAAGACGGCTTTGAAACTTTATTTTCTAACACGGCAAGTAAATCCATTCTTTCTTATATTCTCTCAGTGGGCTCCCTGTGTAAGACATGAAGCTTTCTTCTCTACAGGTGCAATAAAGAGCTCTTGGAAATTTATGTAATATTAAACTGCATAATTTGAACACAGGCATTCAAGGTATTTCATTAAAAAAAAGTGTCAGATAGGACACAATTAATTGCTATGGCCTCAGCACCCAAAGTGGAGGCAGTTCATAATTTTGTTCCTACTTCCATGATTGGTTTCCTGTATGTTCTTCAGCTAGCTGTTTGACTTTTTAATGACTTATTTCCCTGTCAGTGAGAAAGGAGTTACTTGTGAGCATTAGTGCAAAGATATATCTATAAGTGTTAATCAGATGAAAGGAATTACACTATTTCATTATCAATTGATTGAGCTCTCAATGCTGAATAGTAGTCAGTGGTGTTATTCAAAGTATTTTAGAATAACAGTCTGCAATAATATGTCTTAGACAAGTATTAGGCATATGCAAACACTATTACTGAATTTTGCTTTTACTTGATATCTCATTAAAAATGAACCAACCTCTTTTGGGCCTGCTTTGTCTGTTCATGTGTTGAGTAAAATAGGATATCACTTGTTTAAATAAACCTTCAAATCAGATTCTCAGGCAGTTGCTTTTAGAAAATACATGCAGCTTAGCTAAGAACACTGAAACGTAAAAATATGGAAACCAGGAGTTTAAGTACAGTTTACCCATACTGGAATTATCAAGCTTTTGCTCTGTGTTCATCCTCAATGATATGGATGAGACAGCTGAATGGCAGTAATACTACTTCCACTTCTGGATTATCTCTTTAAATCTAGCCCAAACCACTGCTGATCAAAACTCACCAAAATTAGTTCTTAGGATCTTGCTAGATCCTAAGCTGACTTGCTTCTAACAAACTGAAATAGATAGTTATCCACAAAATCAAAACTCATCTTTGAATGAGGAGAACCCCAACAATAAGGTGAAGTCTGGGCTTATTAAACTTACTTAGTGAAGCTCATATTGACATATACTGTTCAGATATTTGTCTATTTTTCTTCTTTTTACTTCTTTAAATAACATTAAAAACACATTCATCTAGAAAGACTAAGTAGAAATACTCAGTCAATTTCAATATTTCAGTTCCCATCTCCTAGTGATAGTCAGACTAGGAAGACAAAGTGTAGAATTTTCTATTTCTGCTGTTCATGTTGTACTTTTCCTCATTAAAATATTGTTTCCTATAAAAACCTTCTTTATATCAATGTTCCATATCAAATTTACCAATGAAAATACAAATATCACTTTTGACTCAGAGAGGGTTATATTCTCTTTTGCACTCATTAATATACTAGTTATTATAAGAATTATACACATATAAAAGAGAAGGTCAGAAGCCTTTTCTTCCTTATTCACAGAGGTATCTGTGTTGTTACACATGGGGCAGATAAGGACTTGAATTTGCTAGAAGACACAATTTTTTTTAAATTTATTTATTTAATTATGTAATTTAAGTAAAATATTATTATTTTGTACCTTTTTACAAGGTACCACTGAACTCCTATGTAAGTGATAGTAAGTAAGATTATGTAATTTAAGTAAAATATTATTATTTTGTACCTTTTTACAAGGTACCACTGAACTCCTATGTAAGATTAATAGCCTGGCACCTCCTTGGAAATCTCTTTTCAAAACCTCTCTGAAACTTTGTGTAGTGGATCTCAGATCTAAAATTCTACCTTTCTTGCATGACTAGAAATCTGTACATCAAAGGTGAGAGGAACTGCTATCCTCAATATATATATGGCTGCTGTAAAGGACTAGAAATTACTATCTGAAAGTAAAAACATAAGAAGAAGACTGTCAATGACACCACAGGATGAAAAAGAGAAGGCTACAAGAAAATGCATTCACTCCTTTAGCTCAGATAGTCTCATGTCATAATTGTTATAAATTTATTTAATAACAAATATCAGGCAAAAAGTATTAAAGTTGTACATAAAGAACTGTTCACTGTTCAGAAGTGCAATTTGCAGAATCTCTTAACTCCATCAAAGCAAAATCAATTTCCACAGAAGGAAAGATACTTCTCAGTGAAGGTCAAACTTCAACTTTCTGTTCCTAATTGTTTTGGCACTGGAGCTGTTTAAAACCTAAATAGAAAGAAAGCAAAATCCAACAACATGTAATTGCAGGATTTCTTCTTTTATAACTAAACCAGAACTGTAGGCAAGAAATATAGAAGCTGAGCTCACTGTCAGTAAACACTAACTCTAGAAAATAATATTGGTTTAGACCTCTGAGCCTCCATTGGGGGGCTCTGAATGCAACTTTAAAAATATGAAAGACTATATTTAAATGTTGTGGCAATACTCAGTATATTTTACTTATTTTTTTGGAATATGCTAAATACTTTTTCCTGACAAAGTTGTTTTCACTATTATTGTCTTCCTTTGTTATCCTATTAAACTGTCTTCATTTCAAACCATGAGGTTTATTTTTCCATTCTGCTCCCCAAGAGGGAGTGAGTGAATGGTTGTGTGGTGCTTAGTTACCTGCTAGGGTTAAACCACGACGGTACGGTGTCCAGCTCTGGGGTCCTCAGTACGAGAAAGACATGGAGCTGTTGGAGCAAGTCCAGAGGAGGGCCACAAAGATGATCAGAGGGCTGGACCATCTCTCCTATGAGGACAGGCTGAGAGAGTTGGGGTTGTTCAGTCTGGAGAAGAGAAGGCTCCGGGGAGACTTTATTGCAGCCTTCCAGAATATGAAGAAAGTTTATAAGAAAGACAAAAAGGGTTTTTATGAAGGCCTGTAATGATAGAACAAGAGGCAATGGTTTTAAACTAAAAGAGGGTAGATTTAGATTGGATGAAAGGAAGACATTTACAGTGGGTTGACCCCAGCTGGATCCCAGGTGACCACCAAACCACTCTAGCAATCCCCTCCTCAGCTGGACAGGGGAGAGAAAATATAACAAAAGGCTCATGGATGGAGATAAGGTCAAGGACAGCTTACTCACTGATTACCATCATGGGCAAAACAGACTCAACTTGGGGAAAATGAATTTATTACCAGTCAAATCAGAGTAATGAGAAATGAAACCAAATATTTAAAACACCTTCCCTCCACCCCTTCATTCTTCCCAGCCTTAACTTCACTCAGATTTCTCTACGTCCTCCCTGCCAGCAACACAGGGGATGGAGAATAGGCATTGGGTCAGTTCATCACATGTTGTCTCAGCTGCTCCTTCCTCCTTGGAGTGAGGACTCCTCACATTCTTCAGTCCTCTGTGAACTTCTCCAATGTATGCCCTTCCCACGGGCTGCAGGTCTTCATGATCTGTACCAGCGTGGGTCCATTCCATGGGGCGCAGACCTTCAGGAACAGACTGCTCTAGTGTGGGTCCCCCACGGGGTCACAAGTCCTGCCAGCAAACCTGCTCCAGTGTGGGCTCTTCTCCTCACAGGACCACGGGTCCTGCCAGGAGCTTACTCCAGCACAGGCTTCGCACAGGGTCACAGCCTCCTTTGGGTGCATCCACCTGCTCCAGTGTGGGGTCCTCCAAGGGCTTCAGGTGGATATCTGCTCCACCATCACCCTGCATGGGCTTCAGGGACAGAGCCTGTCTCACCATGGTTTTCTCCATGAGCTGCAGGGGACTCTCTGTTCTGGCTCCTGCAGCACCTCCTCCCCGTCCTTTTTCACTGACCTGAGTGTCTGCAGAGTTGTTCCTCTCACATATTCTCACTGTAGTGGCTCTTGGTGTTCCCCCCTGCCCATCCCCCTCCCCCTTAACTATGTTATCCCAGAGGTGCTACCACCATTGCTCAGCCTTGGCCAACGGCAGCTCCATCTTGGAGGTGGCTGGCATTGGCTCTAGTAGACCTAGGGGAAGCTTCTAGCAGCCTCTCACAGAAGCCACCCCTGCAGCCCCAACATTACCAAAACCTTGCCATGTAAACCCAGTATAACATTTTTTTACAGTCAGGGTATGAGACACTGGAACAGGTTGTCCAGAGAAGTTGTGGATGCCCCATCATAGGAAATGTTCAAAGTCAGGTTGGACAAAGCTTTGAGCAACCTGATCTAGTGTAATAGGTCCCTGCCCATGGCAGAGGAGTTGGACTGGATGACCTCTGAAGGTCCCTTCCAACCTAAAACATCCTATGATTCTATGATTCCATGACATCATGCTTTTAAGACTTTTTTCCAAGCTTTTCAAATTCTCTATCTGGATTTGTGTCTGTTGATTTTGGATAAGGTGTGATGGGACTCATTTGCCACCCGCTAGTGGCTGCTCAAATTGCTCCTGAGAGCATTCTCTCAACTTCTTTGGCAAATTGTGTTCATCTAATCCTTTGACTGCCATTTTGCATTACTTGGACTCTTAATTATGAAAGATATGTGTGATAAATATACAGATATTCCTCCATTTACTTATTCTATACGAATTTTTTGGCCAATGTACAAACAACTCCTGAACTTGGATGTACTGTTATTTAAGACCATCATGTCTGAGTAGATTGACTTGTATCAGTAGATATCACTTTGACACAACATTTCTCAATATGGACAGATAATATAAAAAGAAGGCAGAGCTCTTCACTGAAAAGTTTTAGGATAAATCTGTGGACATTATGGAACCATTTCTGTTGTCTAATTCTCTGAGACTTTAAACATTAATAGAACCTTCAATTCAGTAAAAGTGTATATTTGCTCAATGCACATACAATATCAAATTAAAATGCAAACGGCATAAATCTTACAAGTACTATAATATCGGCTATCCAGACATCAGGGGAGCAAAGAGCAATCTAACTAGGTTTGACAGTACATATGTTATCAAAGCAGAATAAGCAGAAAATCCTGTAAAGTGACACAGGAGATGAATAGTAAATGTGGGCATAACATGTTTCTTAAACTAAGGAGCCATTTTAGAAATATATAGAATCAATAATATATGTGATAAAATTATTAGTGTTAGAAAAACCACCATATCAAAAATACTATGTTCTTTTCCTTACAGTGCAGCCAATATCTCTGTTGTCTCTTGAATAACAGGAATAAAATATATAATGAGAGATTCTTGAATTATTTTTTAGGTAGCATCCACAAAAATGTCAAGTGGAAAAATTCAACATCTCCCACTGTCAGTGAAGTATTCTTGCTGACTCAGTCAGAGGTTTTAGAGCAGCTATCAGTCATTCTGTCCTGAGCTTTCCTGCTGTCATCTACAACCAATATATGTGAAGATTTCCATAAGAAAGTAAATGACAACAACAAATTTTCCTTGGAGACTTTATGAAGTCTCTGGGTCTGGGGTTTTTTTATGGCTCTTCCTGAGAAAAGGGAGAAAAAAGAGGATGCAATTTCTTCTTTCTAAAAGCCCATCAACTGCTGTTTCAGTTCCACAGGTCAGTGCACGAAGGGAATACGCCCATGACCCCATCTCATTATTTTATATGAAACACTGAGTAGAAACAGTCACTTGTAACCCAGGGGTCTGACTCCAGCAGAAGTCTGATTGCCTAAACTGCTTTTTAAATGGACATGAGGGCGCTGATCACTTCACAGGATGTGGTCAGTGTAACCATCTGTTCTGGGACGCACTCATCCTCTTCAGCAGTAGAATATAAATAAAGTTCACGTATCTTTGGGCCACCCGTATGTTTTCCTTGTTTCAAATGAAATTTAATCTTTGTTTTTTTTAATTCAGCAGAAGTCCAGAGTTTGAAGTGCAGCTCAGTCTCGCTCATAGACCTGAGGCTTTCCAACACACCCTTTTTCAGCCTCTATGGGATGATTTGCCTGCAGATGTACAAAAATTCTCATTAGCTTTTCATAGTGCATTTGCATATTTATGTCCACAGCATAACACTTTATTCAAAATCACTGTGTGGCTGAATAGGAGCCTACTGTAATGCCCAGTGTGCTAAGGATTGTCTATAAGGATATTCAAATATATTAAATGGCTTTATTTATTTTATTTTAATTATTTGAAATGAATAATTGGGTGAGACATTAAATTCCACATTTACAGAGTGGGTGACAAGTTCAGAGTTTCCTCCTCTTCTTTTTTCTTTTTTAATACCTACCATTTTTTGACCCTGCTTTGTCTCATGGTTGTACCAAATTTTGACCACAGGAGAAATGTCATTCCTTTTATCTATCATGCCACACTTAAGGTATGTTAGAGATCTTCTGGATGTTTAAGGAGAGTAAAAACCATTTCAGGAGTGTTGATTAACACTTTCAATTAGAGTCACAGATCAAAGTTCAATGTGAATTAGAGGGAAAGATCATCTCCTTTCCCTTTCTATGCGTACACGACATAGAAGCTGAGTAAAATCTTCAGTGATGTAATGCAATTACATCTGTACAGTTTTACACAGGGACATTACTTTACCTGCATTTTGTATTAGCTCACTTCACCAATGTAAATAAAATGTAAAGCAGCCAAATAGTATCTCTAGCAACTATTCAATTAGCCTTTCACTCACTTTCTATTTTCTTGCTTTCTTTCCCTTTCAGTCTTCCAGTAGAAGTGATTAAAAGCACAAAGAGAAGCCAAGAATCTGTTTTCCACTGTAAGATAATACAAATTTGGAACTTCTTACATGCGATTTTGAAAATTTTTAGTCTTTCTGCTGAAGATTTTATTTTTTACTGGCTCATAATTTAAAAATTTGGAGTCAGATGTCAGAGATTTTGAGGTACAAACGTAGAGAATGCTTTGTTATTAACCTAATGAAATAAAATTTATAATTATTTTGCTATTTTGTAGTATTTATCTTAAAAAGAAAACTGAGTTTTTGAAAGTGAGTTTCTTTTTCATGAAAATATCCATTTTCTCATCATACTGTTAGCACATTTATTTTCTTGGTAAAATATTTTTAACCAATTACCTAAAAAAGAAACACAGAATCTCCACA
Source organism: Aramus guarauna (assembly GCA_013400195.1). Classification (NCBI taxonomy): domain Eukaryota; kingdom Metazoa; phylum Chordata; class Aves; order Gruiformes; family Aramidae; genus Aramus; species Aramus guarauna. The sequence goes on from VXBL01009403.1 coordinate 30,160, forward strand.
TTTGAAAGAAGTATGGACCAAATTCAGAATTCATGTATATTTATCTCCTGTTTTTTGTTAATTGTCAGGAGAACCTGGGAGGGGAAACAGCCAGGACAGGTGACCCAAACTAGCCAAAGGGGATATTCCATACCATGTCATGCTCAGTCTGTAAAGGGGCCTGGCCGGGAAGGAGGGGTTGCTGCTCAGGGACAGGCTGGGCATCGGGTTTCAGGGCAGTGAACTAATTGCATTGTGTATCACCCACTTGCTATATTCTTTTATAAGTATTGGGTTTTCCCTCTCCCTTTGCTGTCTCAGTAAACTGTCCTCATCCCAATCTGTGAGTTTTACCTTTTTCTTCCAATTTTCCTCCCCATCCCTCCAGAGGGGAGAGGAGTCAGCAAATGGCTGTGCAGTGCTTAGCTGCTGGCTGGGGCTAAACCATGACAATTTATCAAGGCACAACTTATATGAGTCAAACAGAATAACACAATTTATGGAAGTGTTCCAATTTATTAATGTTAAATTTAGGGATAAGACTTTCTCCTTTTGGGAGTATTGAGACCTGTTCTGTGTAGAACTGAGTGACTCCAGTTCCGTATGAGAGACTGGAATAATTTATTGGGGGTTGTCCTACGTAAATGTCAGAGGCGTTCATTTTATGGATAACCATCGAACTAGGAATATCAAGAAGACACACAACATGTGTGTTCCTTCAGGCGTTACATGGAGGTGAAGAATTCCACCTATAAGGAGCAAGTTCAGTCAACTCTAAGGCTGAATCTCCCTCCAATTCAAGTAAGACAGAGCTCCTATAAGAGAATATAGCATCTATCCAGATGATAGAAAAGAAACAAATTGCTTTGTCTTGAAATTAGCACTTCAAAATTATGTTGCCAAACTATCATATTAAAACAGATTTTTATGGCAAGCTTATAGTACATTACATCCACAATTCTGTATCATGTGAACGTTGAGGTTGCAAAATCAATTACCCAGACTTTAAGGAAGGACAAGTTCTTGGCTGCCTCTGTAGATTTAATACATTCTTTTCTGTGTACATCATGAAACATCCTATGTTTACCAAAAAGCTATATCTCATTTCACAAATAAACAGTTTTTAATTATTTGCTTTCATCAGTGTAATAGCCTAAGGTCTTATTTACCATCTACTGTTTAAAACATACACTGAGTTTAAAAAATATATATTAATCTCCTCTTTTACTTCTTTTCAGCCCTATGTCATGCTGAAAACAGAGTTCTACCTGACTTCCACTGTAACAGTACATTGTACAAATCTCATCCAGCATTTCTTCTGCTGACTGCTCAGAAAATTTTGAATGTGTAACTTTATCAAGAAAAAAAAAAAGAAAAAAAAAAAAAAAGACATCCACTAATGATATGTTACCTACATAAGTCATTACAAAAGTTCACATTGGTAGCTTCATCACACAGCAGTCTAATATTTCAATTAAAAGACTAGCAGCAGTACATGTGGATTCTAATTAAGTTTTAGAGAGAAATGTATTCATTTTTCCCTTCAGACCAAATTATTTGTTGACAGCAGTGGAATATAGATATTCAAGATTGCTGGCCTTCTACGTGAGAGTCGTAAAGACTTTAGCTTTTATGGTTCAGGTTACCCTGTGTCTCTTTCTTCCAATTTTTAAGGTCCATTCCTTGCCTTTTTTCCACTGGTTAAACTTTGGTAAATACATAAACAACTGAAAACAGTGTATTATAATGAGAAGTGCTAGAAAGCTTTAATTATAGCTACCATGTCACTCATAACATGTCAGCAGACCACATGAAAAGAGAGTGCATGTCCATGTGTGTCTTAAATACTATGCACCAGCTTCTTCTCTGCTTACTATTTTGAGTACAAACTATATTGCACTATGTTTCTTGGGAGTTTCAGTTTGTTGTCTTTTAACCTCCATCTTGAACTGGCATCCCAAGGGATGGGAGCAGATGGCTAACAATGCAGAGCAATCAAAATTTATTAGCCTAGAGGATGTCTAATTCAAACAGAAGTATACTGTCACAATGAGCTAGGAGCTAAAAATCTCAATAGACCTTTCTCCCAGATGAACTGTATCTAAGCAGTGGGACTTCTTAAGGGACTGAAGTCAGTACGGAAATTCATCTGAAAATGGTTTGGTACAGGGAACTTTAGGAAGCAGAAATTTGCAAAGTAAACTGTCTCTCATGGAATTAACATAGGAAAGTACACATGGCACTACCTGCATGGCTGCAGGAGAATCAGAAGAGTTCTGAAAAGCCTGATAAGTTCCTGAGAGGTTTTTATCCCCAGAGACATACTGATAAACTTTGTTTTCTGCCTGTTAATAGAGTGATGGTCTTGAAAGTCATCTGTGACACTTTTTAGCTCTATTGTTATAAGAAAACAAGAGGGAAGGAAAGATGAAGGAAGAGGAAGGGTTCACAGTTTCAATATAGTAGTATGAAAAATAAATTAGAAAACCCTTGGAAAAATAGACACTCATTTCAGGACTAGGATATGGGAAGTGGGGTCCTATCTCAGGCTTGTAGTGAAAGGCTTTGCTTCCTTCATATGTTCCCAGAAGCCCAGAATCAGAGAAAGTGCCCACATCCAGCACCTGCCCTGGAGTTTAGCAAGTTTGTGCAAGGTGGTGGCAACTCCTGTTTTCTTGGTGGTAGCTGTTGTTCTTGCCCTATGTCCCATACTTTCTTTTTCTGAGATTAAGTGTTTTATAATGGTTATATGGAAATAATAGGAAAAAAAAAAAATCCATTCTGAAGATAAAGCCCCAGAATATCAGTTACATTATAAGGGAATCATGACAGTACTTTCACACTGTTAATGACTGGAAAACAAAAAAGGCTCTTTTCAGCTAGACATTGCAACAAACTTCAAAATCTTGTCAAGGTGAACATCAGAAAGAGCCATTTGCTCACAGAAGCAACACATAGGATTAAAAAGATAGTTATTAAATTGCATTTCTCCGTAGTAATATAGCAAGCACATTTAGAACTGGCAAAATGATGAGACATCAAAGCAGCCCATCAAACTTTTACAGATCTCACTGACACATGGGGAGGATCTCACAGGATATTGTATGGCTCCTCTGAGAGTAGAACCCAACCCACCTGATGAAGGATTAAGTTAATTTCCATTGAAAATGGACATTGAAAATGTAACTTTTGATTGACAAAGTTACATAAGCTAATACTAATTATGGGGATCAAGGCAAAATCTTACTGGGATTTTTATTCAGATGGCTGAGGAAACACAGACACAGCATTGTCCACAGGGTGCATCCTTGAAACAGACCTCCAAAAATTTCCTCATAACGTTTTTCTCAACTCTTCTGATGGCGCATATGTAAGAATACTTTTGTAACCATTCATCAAACCAAGAAGCCTGCATAGGTAACCAAATTCCTAGCCAAATTCCTAGCATATTGTAACATTGCCTTTTTGATGTTACTAGTGATGTGGTCTTTCTACAAATTAAAACACCCCACATGAATCTAGTTTTAGTAAGACAGGTTTCCAGTAAAATTACAGGAAGAGAGCAGAACCATTAGCACAACTGTTGGTAGATCTAGTGTCTTTGCTGAGATTCCCCTGATTGTTAGCTGATTTCAAACATCAAAAGCTGCTGAAATGCTAAACAATGAGGTGAAGTGAGCAGAGCTGCTATTCAGCTCATACTTTCCTGATATCTTCCAATTGCTGGGGACAGGTGTTCCCCACTGGAATTAATTCTATTTATTTATAACGAGTGCTCTGACTGATTGGTAAAGATGGGGAAGCTGAGTAAAACTGTGTTTAGTCCTTCAAAGCCTGGGAAAAGAATTGAAGGAGGCCACTTTTGGCTGTAAGAGATGACACTTCAGGCTAATGCAAGTTAAATCTCATTATGCATTAAGAAATACTTCACTGAAACTGTAATTTCTGCCTGACCCCATTGTGTTTCATTGCATTACCTTAAATCCATCCATGCTAGAATGTGAAAGTCCAAATATTGGCATGAGAGTAAACCTGCAAAAATTTCTGAAGAAAGTACAGAGATGAGTGTCATATTTCATTAAACCATGTTAAAAGATGAAGGAAAAATTTTAGCAGTGATTTGAATATGCCTGGTAATGACAGTTCAGTGAAATACAATATCACTTACTGAGAAACAAATCAAAGGTAAAGACAAGCAATATCTTATATGTATTTCTGAAGATCAGCTTCTCTGTCGAAGCTGCTGAGGCTAGTGACTGTGGAAACAAGCAGTTGTGAAAGAATTCTAATTAACAGCATAAAAAAAAAAAAAGAGTTCTTCTAGAGCAAAAGATAGTTATTAACACTGGTTGGAAAAATATATTCTAGTTGGACTTTGACTACCAACAGCTACACAGTTAGTGATGCCTATCAGGCCTATTTTCACTAGGCATATCATACCTGCCACAGCAACTTTGGCAGTGGCTCGCAGTTTAACGGGAATTCAGTTGAAAAGTTTGCTATGACAAGTGAGTCATCCTGTGATACCCAGTCTAACTTTTTGCTGGAACATGGTGTCAAAATAAGAGAGAGAGGAATCTGTGCAATGAAATCTACTTGCAGAAGTCAACATTTTAGTTTCCTTGGTAGTCAAGAGAGAGGAAAAAAGTTATAGGACGTGATTCATCTTATTCTTAAGTAGATATCTAAATAGGTCAGATGAATCATACTCTGAAAGGCCCTTTTCTCTGTGGTGACTATAAAGGGAATCCAAAGTGACTAATTCAGATCTAGACGACTAAACTATAGATGTCTAAAGTTAGCTGCAGTGAATCCCACACAGAATGGCTTGTACCTTCCCAGCATAAGAAAAAGGCTGGGGAATGAGTTCACTTTCATGGCTGGCACAGTTGTAATGCACAGAGTCACAGACAAAGTTTGATTTGTCCCAAACTGACATTTTGTCCAACAGAAAGCTGAAACAAAAATTCTTTGAGTAGTAGAAACAGTAAATCTACTTTGGAATTTGCAAATACATAAAGCTAGACAAAACTCAAAGTATAATTGAGGATTCCCAAGAAGTGTCTTAGTTTCCCAAAAATGGTACTGTGACAGCACTACTGCTTGCAGTGAAGTAGCAACTAATTCTAAACTAAATAAAGTACAGAAAATGGTAACCAAAATGCCACATGGACAGAAGCAGCTGCCGTACAAAGTGAGCCAGTGGGAGTGTTCAGCTTGTGCAGGAGAAAACCAAGGAGCAATGTGATGGAGGTTTACAAGCTCATGATGGACTATTTGTTCATCAAATCTTGTAATACTTGAACTGAAGGCATTCATTGAAACTGGTGGAAATTCAGGTTCGGACATGTAAAATAAAGCATGTCTTTTCATAGTATGTAGTGTACGTCTGTTTTTCGGTGTTGAAGGCTGCTACAAAGTCAAACGCTATCACTGGTTGCAAAACGGATTAGATAAAATCATTGGAAGACAGGGCAATAAACAGATGCTAAAGGGATTAGGCAGAGATGTACCCTCTAAACTCCCTAAAACTACTCTAGATGCTGGGGAATGCAATGAGAAATGGACTGCATACACAGCCAGAAACATGCGCTTTTCCTGCCCATCTTCTCCTTCTGCCATTGCCAGAGGCTTCAAGAATGGAGGGCTCGGCTGCTGCCTGGTCCAACCTGGTGAGGCACTTCTTATCTTCTTATAGACAAAACCTTACTCATACAAACTGCTCTGATTGTTTTGCTCCTGGTGGGCAGATACTTAGAAAGGATGAACAAATTTTCCTCTAAGTCCCAGAAAGAAACATATTTCAAGGTACAGAGCAGTCCATTTCTGAGAAGCTCTAAGATGGGCAGTAGGAGCAGCTTGAGATGACTGAGCCTCAGGACAGAAAATACCATAACAAATTAATTTAGTTCTGCCTGACAACAGTGTTGATGAAATTTCCAGGGAGACTCTCAGTACCTCAAAGAATCACGTTAATCACTTTAGTAACTAGCCCAGGTAAAGCATTCCACAATTTTATGTGATGTGAGTCCTGGTTATTAATTTTTGTAATGCCACTGGGGAAAGGAGGATGTGATGATCTGGACTTGCAAAGGCTTGGCCATCAATTCCATGGGACTTTTTGGTGTGTTTTGAAGAGGCTTATGCTCCACAGCTGGCAAATGAGACCTTACACCCACACTGAAGCTCTTCTCCATCACACTACACAGCTCTTAGTGACTGCTCATCAACACAACCTGTTTTCAGTTAACAGCTTTCTAGCCTGATTATATATTAAATGTATTTTCTATTTAAGACAGGTGCTGGCTGGGGGCCCTCATGTTTACATAGGGGTTGCAACAGCTACTTTCTGTGTTACAATGGCACAATTAGTGCCCAGCATAGCATTGACATCACTCATCACATATGTTCTTCTGAGATACTCAGGAACTTTCCAGAGACATCTTCCAAATATTCCTTAGTAAATTGCAAAGTTATTTGAGGGAATGAATTGCCAACAGTATGATCCTGAATTTACATGTGCATCTCTTACTGCCATCATTGAAATGACAGATGCAGTCAGATGTAAAGAGAAGTGAATGTCAAACTTTTAGAAGAGTTGGGTTTTGGGGTCATGGTAGGGGTTTTTTTCATTTGTGTGTAAAAATGTCTATCTATAACAGCTCTAAGTACATTTTTCATCTTAATCATGTTAAATTATGAGATATATCCAGGAAAACTAAAAGGCAAATTAATTCTATGGGAGAGTAGAAATTGATTCTGAGGAGTGTTTTAGGTATATATCCTTCAACGATAACATTTTGGAAAGAGACATACCTGCTTCTCTGATAAGTGATGATTAAGATTTCCTGCTGTGAGTATGCATTCTTTGCTAGATTAAGTAAAAAGAAGCATTGCATTACATTATTCTGCACACCTGTTAACCCTTGAGATACAAGCACCAGCCTGTACTTATTGAATATTGTCAGATTTCTCTTAAAAAATCACATTTATTTTACTGTCCATGTTGAATGTTAAAAGCTCTATGAAATTAGGTATATGTTATTGTATATGTCTATTGTAGATTAAGTAATTAGATTTTATTAATTATTTTTTTTTTTTTCAGATGAAACAGGATAAGAGAGGAAGTGGTAACAGCAGAAAAAGAAAAAAAACCCAAAAAGTGTTCCCAATTAAGTGCTGAATTCAAGTGAGAAAATCTGGCTTATTTCTGTTTTGCTTTGCCCTTCAACTCATCTGTTGGCTCTACATTAGCATTCAGATAGCAGTATTGCCATTCCTGGTGATTCACTGAGGTATTATGAATATGCAAAATATCAGGAGCTTTTTATGTCTATGGTTTGTCTTTCTTAGATGTTCGCAGGAATAATAGAAGCCAATCAGTTCCTGATAACTTGCATATAGATGAATTCCATTATGGAAGAAAAAAGTAGTTTAATAATTCTCACAACACACCAAAAGGTTGATTTCAATTAGGTTTCTAAAAACAATACCTCTTGTTCATTTTTTCCTCCAATAACACTGATTGATTTACAGGTTAGTATGTCATACTATTTTTGATTCTCAAATTATTATTAGGCAACATATTAAAGGACCACCTGTTCAGTGAAGTATTTGATAAGTTGCTATTTTCTCCCTCTTCTTATTAATCATGTCTGTCCTTCTGAATAAAACGCAAATACATATTTATAAACATTTTACAGCAAATTCAATTTTATTTATGCATTCATATAAAGCCAGTGAAATCAGGTGAGAATTACAGTATTTGATCTAGGATCAATCTGTTTTTCTTTTTCTTGTAATTATAAGCAATAATTTTGTCCTTTAATGTTTACCAAAGAGGGACTGTAAAACTTAAAAAATGGGATGTTTTCCGGGTAATAATTTAGGTTGTATTGTTGATTCATAAACAATATTTATTTAGAAGGGAGAAACTGATGATAAATAAGTAATAATTGACAGGAAGGCTCTAGACTTAAATGTCAATGGCAGAGTCAGGTAATTATAACTAGTGGTAGTTATTATAATTAATAAATTATTTATAACATACTCAAGACTGTTGAAATTTGATACCTAATGATTCAGACATATCTTGCTTTGGGATTTATTGATTTAAGTTAATAATTTTGATATACATCTCAAACTGTTAAAATCTCTGATAGATGCAAGCAAGCAGGACATGAAGTATATCATCTTGTTTGACAGAAATCTGATTCATCAATATCAGTTCTTTTAATAATGGCCTAATGCCTTTTATTTGCAGAAGAAAAGGCAAATTTGTACAAAAACACTGCAATGTGTTCAGTGAGTGAAAACAATGTTAACTCACATGACTATCTGCTCTAGTTCTAACGTAAAGATTGTTAAGCAGTTTCCTTAAAAAAAAAAAAAGTCAGCAAATAAATAAAAAACTTCTCTTATTTGAAAATAACCAAAGAAATATTGCCTTTACTTCCAAAATTAATTAAATAACAACCAGTTATCAGTGTCTGAAGAGTAACACTTTTGGTTTCTGGGAGGTTTCTTGGTTTTCATTGGCTAGTTGGTGAAAGGGCTGTACGAAACAGTCATCCTTTGCAGTATCACTGGGAACTCAGAGCTAAGGTGTGCAAACAAGGGACAGCAACCACTCACTCATTGAAGCAGCAGTGATTTACAATGGATCAGTCATGGAGTGTTGCCTAAAGAACAAAACAGGCACATTGCTTTCCTTTTTCCTATACTTCTCCTTCCAGTCTTCGAGGATCCTGCTTGCAGTTTCAATTTTTTAGTATTCGAAACAGCTTCCTGACTTTACTCTCAGATAAGGTTTTTGTTATGTGTCTTCCACTGATGCTCAGCTCAGGGCGAAGTATCATACTCTTCCTGGTTGTTGCTCTCACCTGGCTGTGACTTCTTGCTGCTCATGAGGACATGACAATTCTGATCTTTCCAGCTGTGGCCAGCAGTGCTCCTGGGATCTAGCAGAACTTGAACCAGGGATGGAACAAGACAGGAAACAGCTTGAAATAGTGACTTATGTGTTTGGTGTTTAATATTAAAGCAAATAATTAAAGCAAATAATAAAAAGCAAAGCTTTAATATTAAAACGTTCTGGGAATTAAATTTGCTTATTCAGTGTGGGTGCCTGAGACAGAAGTACTATCCAACTTCCTCAGCTGGCTGTAGAGGAGCAACATGTGCAGCTGTTTAGTCAGCGTTCATGCTGCGCTGCTGGCCTGGGATTGTACACCAGGATAATGCCTGAAGGTTTGCTCACGTTCAGCATTATGCTATCATCCGGGGTTTGAAAACTATATGATTTTATTTTAAGCTATTTAAGTTCTGGGTAATGAGGCCAGCTCCCCTCACACAGGGTTTTGCAAGCTGCTGCAGCTGTGCGTCAAGACTTTTGAGACGAGGTTGTATTTTCGTATGAGAAATCTACCTGACTGTATTAGAACCTCAAGAAGAGACTAGTTAATTTATTGAGAAAGTGAGAGAGGGAAGGAAGGAAGTATTTAGAAATATAACTGAAATGTACTATTTTGTTAGATTACCTGTTCTTCCTCTGTTCTTACACTGTTTCCTTAGCATCTATGTTTGATCACTGACAGGGACAGAAAAAAACAAAACAACAACAACAAAAAAAACCACAGAAAACTGCTTCTACCCTTTTCTAACTTTTGGGAGAAGGAAAAAAAGTGGAGGAGTTAATAATAGTGGTTATAAATGGAAGACAGACAGAGTATTTCATCCCTCTGAATACAGATGAATCAGAAAATATCTTGATACCCATTAGTTTAGATGCACTAGAAATAATGTCATTTCAGGTTCTCTGGAGTACTTCAACAGGAGGAAATAAGAATTTCTAGGATTCTTAATTAGTGTTAAACATGATAATTAATTTAAAAAACCCCTACAACAACAAAGCACACATAATCAGGTCCAAGCATCCAGTATACAGATGACTTTTTGCAAATTTCTAGTCATATTTGTATTTGTTTTCATTATTTCATTTCTGAGCAGATCCTTCAGAAGGGAAATTTTTTACCTGGCAAACCAGTAACCCTAGCTGTCTGCTACATTTATGTGATAGATGTTTCTTCTACAAGCAAATCGTATCCAACACACAAACCATTTCAAAGTTATTAGAGTTGACTATATAAGTATTGTTACTTAATTTCTGGGAGTGGGATTATAATGCTTAGAAATTAATACTGTGATATCACATTTCAAAGAAGCTCAGTTTCTACCCAGCCTGCTCTACAGAGACGTGGACATGTAACATAATATAACATGAGGAGTCATCATATAGCTCAAACACTGAAATAGAAGGCCCTTGCTTTGCTTTATCTCTCTCACTTCTCCTCTCCTCAGGGAACAGCATATGTCTAACAAGAGTGTATTGTTATTACTGGTGAAATGCCTGTTCATGTGAAATGCTAGAAAAATGTATGTAAAATTATATTTAAAACCTAACAACAAACAACCCAAACAAAAAACCTCCAAGGACATTCTCTTCCAGCAACAGAAGACTGACTGACTGGCATGCTATCATACTGAATACCAAACTATTCCCATACATAATCACACTTGTTTTCTATTCCCTCACCAAAATATGCTAATCTCATCAGAAACAAAGAAAAATAATTCTGGTGGTTAGACTTTCCTTACCACACATCCTGATATACAAGCACTGACGTTGGTTGCACACACTGACACCAAGAAATGAGGTGCTGGAATATCCTATTCCCAGGGCCTGCCCTCCAGGGGATATTAAAGATAAGCTCATGGGCTCTCCAGATTGTGGGAAGTATTAGGTGCATCAGAAAGGTGAAAGGAAAAAAATCACCAAGGTTAACCAATAGGAAGCTCTTAGCACTTAATCCTATATTTATGCAAGTTCCTACCTCCTCCATAAGGCAGACCCCACAATAGCATTGCTAAGCAGTTGTGTTGGAGATTGGAAGAAGAAGCAGCAAGCAACAGTGGCATCTTTGTTTCTGATGAGATGCCTAGTAAAACCTAACCGGTATTAAATCTGAAACTCCTCTAAAATGGACTGATATAGACAGTCTACTATAGAAAACTGTCATCTACCTATGGTGTAATTTGTCTCAGAAAAGTCTATCCCTGTCTCTCTAGACTGTAATGGAGCCTAGAGCTACTAACTTCTTAATTTTGACACTTTGGTTAGGGCACTAGAGTTGGGGGTGCAGAACACAATCTGTTTTCTGGACCGTGCTGAAAGACTTTAGATGTCATTTGTATTTAGCTTTCATTTTGAACAACAATGTCATATTTAGACAAATGAAATCTGCTTAAGTCTTGTTTAAGGCAAGCTGCAAGCCTGCAGCATTATTAGGGAAAATTAGCATGTTTTTAGTTTATTTTTATTGTGCTTCTATTCTTCTTTGAGATGGAACATTCACAACAGTTTCTCTGCATGCCTAATGTAAAGACTGGATTTTACTCCCTTTTACTGTTGTTTTTGGCTTTTCTATATTTTTCTCCTGCACAAAATTTTTAATAGTCTTTTTGAAATAAGGAATATTGTATATATAATTACTTTTACTGAAATCAATTAAAATTATAATCCAATTTTAAAAATTGAAAGAAATTGTCTGACAAATTATCTAAACAGTAACAGAAGAAAAGCTGAAAACAGAGAAAGCAAGCAGCTGACAGACAACCACTTTTCTGCTGATTTTTCTTAAATAGAAAAGGTGGAATTTTTATATTAGCAACTTGTCTGTGTAGGTTAACAGCAATTTTGTCCATGGTAGGCATCCTCACCTCCTCTCCCTGCTAAAAAAAAAAAAAAAAAGGGCAGGGGGAGGAAGACAATCACATTAAAAGAAACAATATTACAGGATAAGTTCAAGAACTAGTTTGTTTCACTGACATAGAAATTCTCTCTTTAGGTATATTTGCCAGTATTATGTAGAGTTGCCTATAGCCATGCTGGGCTGTGTGCACTAGCCGTCGTGTAGTCTGGAAACGAAACACTCACAGGCCTGCTGAGTGCTTGCCAGGGACGTGGTTGGGTGACGGGTTTGAGAAACACAGGCTGAGGGGTCCTGGTAAGATACTTTATGAACAGCACACTATAAATACCCAATGAACAGCAAGACACCCATGCTGTTGTCTTGTTAACAGAACGGATATTTTTGAGGATCTGTGTTCTTAGTAACATTATCTCCACTGTCCCTATCCAGATCAATCTGTTTTCTCATTTAGTATTTATATTTATCCTTACCCTGCATATTAAGATATGAATTCAAATATAGGAAGCTAAGTAATCTTAAGAATATTTTAAGGAAAATAAAAAGCTTAAGGAAGTTGGCCAAATCCAGTCCTCACAGAAAATCAGTGGAACAGTTATGCACTGTGTGACAGATGTCAGTTCAAAAGACTACTATTAGTTATTATTACTCTGTCACAATTTTACAGTGACACCGAGGAGGAGAAGACAAGGAAAACCATCATTCCTCTAGGTGGTAAAAGTGACAGGGGAGTATTTCTGGTGGGAAAATACAACATGCTATACATTTAATGGTAGTTCCACATGCAAACACCTTCTTTCAGATTGTAGTAAAATAATATATATTGTCCCAATCAAATGTATACAAGAAAGAAGAAAACGGCTTCATGTGCTCCTAAGAAGCCTGAGTTTTATCCTGATTGAGTATATAAGGATAATGATCTCATTTTTTCATGTTTTACTTGTAAAAATTTCTTTTCATTCTGTGACAGGTGGAGAAATACTTAAGCAGATAACTGTTTTGTGGGTTTGGTTGTTGATGTTTTTTTGGTCTGCCTTTTTTTTTTTCTTGAAGTGTTTTTAATGTGCCTCATAACATCTGCTGTTAGTGCTAAAGCAACATATTTTAGTTCTTTTTTTTCCTTATGAACAGATTTAAAAGAAATGATAATGATTGATGTTTCTGATGTTGCTTAAATCTATACAGTCCTTGCAGTGCTGTTCAGTTCTGTGACTAATATACAGTTTCTCGCACTGCATATGTCAATGAAATCATCTAGCCCTGCAGAAATGTGGCCTACAATTATTTTTTTATTTGAAGAGTATAAATGCATTAGGATTTTCACATTTACAAGCATATGAGGCATAAATCCTGCTTTTCCATAAATACTTAGATTGCAAATTGACAAAAAATGCAGTATGAAAATCTCTCCCTGTAACAAAACACCTGAAATACTGCAACATCAAAGATAATACTTTCAAACAATTTTTTTATTTATTTATTGCAGAAGGAATTTGTTCACCATTTATAGAGAGTTGTTTTGGGTGCTTACCTTTGCTGACATAATTCAGTGATTAAATTCCTTGATTTTCCTTAACTAGATATCAAAAAGGTAATGTAGATATACCACATAAGCAATATACGTACAAAGCAATGAAGCAATGTCCTAATGACAATCAAATTCTCACTGCAAGTTCAGGTCTTTGGCGTTTGTTCCTAAAAAGACACTGTGCCAGCACATAGGAGCATCAGCCTGTTGTGTTTTACTGCAAAGATCCCTTGCCCCCGGTCACTGCATGTCATGTCTTGTGAGCTCTGCCCTTATCAGGGAACACGGTACTTCCGGAAGAGTAGATGGGATTCAGACTTCAGTCTACAAAACCCTCTTTGAAGTCAGGATTAATGACTTTTTGGGGATTTCACATTTAATGCAGACTGAGAAAGTATTACAGGTTTGACCTCTGAAGTTATTAACGTTGCCCGTTGGAGTGACTGAGGGGCATCACTGCAGTATGGAGCCATACACACCTACCCGTGCGTGGAGGAGCTCAGCAAAGTTGTAACAGGCACGTCTGAAGGCAGAATTTGCTACCAGTTGTGTCAGAGAATTGTCTGTAAAGTTATTTTACAAGAGACGGTGTAATTATTAAAACACAGACAGATCGTGCTTTGATATACTAAACAAGCTGTCTGCACTTTTTCTGAGGCACTAGACAAGTAAATGAGAAATAAAAATAGATGCCTCAAGGGGGAAGGAAAAAAGTCTCAAACTCTTCAGCCTTCCTTCATGGCCTGATTGCTCCCCCCAACCTCCCTGCCCCACTTGTGCCCCAGACTCCACAGAAAACCAGCTCCAGAGTCAGCAGAGAAGAGGTGCTTATCACAGCAGCACTACCAGCCAAACCTTTGTGGGTTAAGGAAGTAAGGTTGTGGTTTTCTATTATATACCTTAAGTTCTAGCATGCTTTATTTAGCCTACAAGTATGAATTACTTCAGTTGATTTAAGTTATTTTAGGATTCTAATTTATTCTAAGGTTCCTGCCATTCCTGCTTTTTGGAGGGTTTTTATTCTTCATGCTATGACTTAACACTGATGCTCAATAGAAATAGAAACAAACAATTGTGTTTCCCTTCAGATTGCGTTTTCTTCTCAATGCTAGTCATATTGCTGGAGACATCAAAGAGTAGCTGATGTTACTGAATATCATCTTACACCTCATCAGTGAAGGCTGTGATCAATACTTGTCATTTGCATTTTGTGCTATGTACTATGTTGTCTTAATAATTTTTTTCTTTTTTATTATTTAATAGTAGTCTTTCCTTCACTTTTCAATCTCTGCAAGGCTACTTGTGTGTATGTGAATCTCAATTAATTTTAAACCCATGTTCAAAGGAATAATGTGTGAAAAAATTCTGAAGTACAGATATAGCTGGAATAAAATAATGTTAAAACAGAACTGTGAAGGACTCTTCAAAGAGTAAAGTATTGTTCATTTCAAATAAGGAAGTCAGAACTGGTCCCATAGTAATTACTAAAATATCCTAAACAGGTTCATCATCTTCCAAGAGTTATAAATAAAGTAAATTAACATTTTGATTATTTGCATATAGCTGTTGGAAGTCCTAATACTTCTTCTGTTTCAGATTGTTTTCAGACATTTTTGTCCTCTTTGTTTTCACTTGCTGGTTTTTTCCCCAAAACTCTTATAGCCCCAAATCAAGTATTTGTTAGGTCCCTAACACAGCAGTCATTTTTATATCTAACACAGGAATTAATTCTGTTCAGATGATCACAAAGCTGAAAACTTTGCTTTATGACCAAATCAACATCTGTGGTATAGAAATTAGTGTGTTCACTCAGGCTTTTATCCATGATACATACTTCTCCTGTCATGTTTCCACCCACAACATTTTTTTCTCAAAGACTGACCCACCACTGTGGAGACCACCTCCCATTTATGTCTTGGCATGTGTTGTGCCCAAATCTATGAAGACATTAAACTCCTGTCTGCCCTGAAACCACTTCTACTCCTCCTGCCCTCCTAGTTCCTTTCTGCCTGTCTGCCACGAGCGTTCAGTCTTGATCCTGGGAGAGTGAAGAGCAATGTAGGTACTACAACTTAATATCTGATAGGATCCTGTGAGTTTCCCTACCTTTTAATCATCACCTGTTCCTGACAGGGAGGCCGCCCCAGCTGTGCCAGAGGTAGCTCTTGAAAGATCTGGTTCTAGTTCACTTTTTGTCCTTTGGTGCGATCTGGAAGAAGCTTACAGCACCTTCTCCACCATTTCCAAAGTTACTGTTTTAAACACTACTGCTCCCGACAATTCTGTTTATCCTTTAAAACACCTCTGGGAAAAGTACAACAGTTTTTCTGTAAGAAAGAAAATTAATCCATAATCTTTCCTCTGACTGCAACAGTCTCCTCTTTGAGATCCTAATCTCTTTCTCTGTCCTATTCCTTCAGCGGGTGGGAAGCTTGCAAAGAATCAGCCCGGAAATAACAGTGACAGCACCAAGGTCTCTATTTACTTCTTTAAGCAGTGTTCTTTAGCTTTTCCTCAGTAGGTACCTAGGCATTTAGGTAATTTTTACAATAAATTGAGTAATAAGTCTATTGCTGTCATCAGCAGTGGAATTCAATACTCAGAGCTGCACAAACTCTCTGTAGCTTCAAGAAAATGCCAAGTTTGAAAGATGGGTGAAAGCAAAAGTTGTTTTTTGTTTAAGCAGAAATTAATGTTTCTTGCAGCTTATGTAGTGAAGATCAGACAAAAAAAAAAAAAGAATAAATCACACAGTGTGGTCAGGTAATTATCCTAATTTAACTACCTGAAAGCAGGTTAAATTAATGCTTTTGTTAGATAATGGCATAAGAACAAGTCTTTCTGCTGCTGGGAATCATTTTGGTGAGGCTCAGTTCATGACCCCAAGTCTGGAAGAACAGAGCAAGAAAAGAGAACACATTTTCATTGTGTATCTGGACAGACACCATCAGATTGACTAACAATGTACTTCTAACTCTGTCTCTGTCAGAAAAATTAAGACCTGACTAATTCAACTATCTGCCTGACCCAGAGGGAGTAGAGTGCACTTAAAATGTAACTTTCCACAGAAATTATTTCAATGTGTATGCACCTGTATGTTGCAGTTTTAGTTTGAGATACCTCTATAAATGCCAATGTACCTGTTGTAAGTACAAATACGCAACCACCTTGCTAAGACTACTGTAACCGTTCTAAGAGAAGCATGAACATGAACTTAAGTCTTCAAAACATTTAAACCTTGGTCAATACATGACATTCTGAAAAACCCAGACTCCTGGCTTCTCCTATCAACAGCAGAATAGACAGATCAAAGACAACAAACCAATTTCCTTCTGTAGGTCAGGTGGACACAGACTGTGGCTAATGTGTTAATGTGAATGTGCAACATTATTTTGCTTGCTTGCCTGTAAATTTCAGTATTTTAGTGAGCTTAAATAGTAGTGGGAGTAGCAGTAGTAACAGCAGCAGCAATAGTATTGGTAGTGGTACTGGTAATGATGATAATGATGATATGATAATGACAATAACAATAACAACAACAGTCGATGTTCAATTATTAACTTTTCTTTCACTCTTTAGTGGGAGAGAAAAAAGTATTTTGCAATTTTAGATGAAGTATTTTGTAGCAGTATTCCACCGGTTATCTCCTGTTTTATACTGTGGGTGTAAACTTTTGTGGAAAGGACTGCCTTTTCTTTCTGTGCTTGTATTGTGCTTGACACACTGTTTATATGAAGAGCAACTAGTAGGGGCTACTATTATGATCATAATATGGGGAAAAAAAATTATGCTTGTTCTTCAGATACATTATATTGATACTGATACAATAAAGAAAAGATAATGCAAGGCAAGGTTCTTATGTTGAACAGACATGCTGCACTGGTAAAACACCTTTCATATATCATGTTTTTAATGTGGATATTGTGGCCAACCTCTCTTCCAATTGTCCAAAGATGAGATATCTCTATCCTGGACTGTTTCACAAACACACCTACTGTGTGCCATAATGATACAATAGACTTGATGCACAGAGTCTTTCACAGCTTTTTGTTTGGATATGCGGCATGTAGGAGACAAAAGTATAAAGTATTGTTTTTCATATGTTACAGTATTTTTTTTTCATATTTCCATTATATTCAGTTTTATATAGTGGTGATAGCTTTTAGTGATTTGGGGGGTTGATACTTCTAAGTCTCCTGGAAGTGTGATAACTGGAAGTGTGAACAATCCAGGAAAAAGAAATATTTTTCAGTTTCGAAGCAACTAAAAAGAACTTCAGGAATAAAAAGAAACTAATAGGAATGAAAGCAACTTAGAGTTTAAATACTGTATACTGTGAAATTAGAATATTAATTGCAAAGTAATTGAAATCTTAATACTAGTTCTAAACTAAGCAGAATTTAAAGCAGCACAGAATTGGAGTAACATGTTTATATAGATGCTTTCAAACTTTCTGCTATAATGGATAATTCTTGATGAGCAAATTACTGAGAGAATAATAGATAGAATAATAGAGAATTTATTTGGTTCATGGAACAAGTTTATCTAACAACTTGCAAGGCTGGCTAAATGATTTTAATGCAATACAATGCGTTAAAATCTAATCCTAAAATCCTCAAATGCACTCTACTTTAAAAATGGGAATTTATACTCTATTTGTTCATATCCTAAAACCAAAATAAAGCAAACTATTTCTTATTGAAAGAAATATCCACTTGTGGTTGTCTTCCAAAATAGATGTGTAATTTATGGTCTGATTTAACTTGCAGAAACTCTTTCTTACTAACCAGAAAACCAGAGAATGAAGGACTGGAGGAAAGGAAATAGTTTATTTGACTCTAGAGTTTATAAGACTGATAATTGGGGTAAAAATTAAAAAAAAACCACCCATATAAATAGAAAAAAAAAAGAAAATTTGTATTTTATATTCATAAACTGAACCTATGTATTATGTTTAGCTCTGATGATGACAAAGTTACTCTTCTCATACTACCTTCTATAAGAATGATGTAGCAGTTCAAGCATTCAAGAAAAAGAGAGAAAAGAAAAAGAATCATTCATTGAGAATTACTGAAACCTTCTTGACAATAAGTCTTATATCTGTCATGAGAAAGGACACCAAGATGAGGAATATCTAAATCACAGTCATGAAGCAGAGAAATGTTTAATGCCCATCTTGCAATAAAGGAGTGTTACTTATTGCATTGACATCTGGTTTTATTGCACTAGTCCAACTTAATGAACACCACAGTAAACCTCATAATGAATAAAAAGAGAAGAATGCCAGTATTTCTAGAAATTGTTACATAGCTAAATTGGCCGTTGAGATTTACTACAGAAAATAAAAATTAATTTCCCCAACCTTGTGGACATAGGATTTAAGAGCCTTCCGGGTCAGTCTAACTTTGGGCCAGCAAAAATATTAAGAAGGTATTGTCCATGGCTAACACAATTTCCTTCTAGCGTAAGACTGTGGGAGGAAGCTAAGTCTGATTTTATGAAGAAGCAATTAGCAAAGGCAGGGAAGTTTAAAGATTTTGAGAAGTATCTAAGATTTGAGAAGTATCTAAGATTTGAGAAGTATCTATGCACATCCCTTTGTAATTATAAAGGCTGCCTTAAAATAGTAACATTGCATCTATATCAAAAAGTATATGAAAATTAAAACTTCATTGGAGGGTTTTATTTTACAATGATACTTTGTATTTTAAAGGTTGGAAGTTCATATTTTATTCCTGTTGTTCAGCCTGTGCTAGGTGACTTGATAGATCCGACTTGGTTGAAAAGGTGATCATGTTTCATAAGGCATTACAAGTGTAAGAGTTGCTTACCTTGTAATTTAATATTTTCTTCTGATCTCTGTGTCAGTTGCTCTGTTCGGAGTTAATTAGCAAAAGATTGGAATGAAGCAATGCATGGAAGTTTTTATTAAAGTTATGCTAAAGGGTTAGCAAATACAGTGGACACCTCTTAAATTACACATTAGTGTACAGTAAATCTATTCCTCCATCAGGTTTTTAAATTAAAAGGTTTCATTAAGTAGAGCATTGATTAACTATATGTTTAACTGGTAAAGAGAAGATTTATTTCAGTGTTTTATTTAAATGTGATCTAAAATGTCCTTATAATAAATTTTTAAGATTCTTAGTCCTTAATATATTATGTAGTAAAATTACAAAATTCAAATAAAATAATCTTTCATTTAAATTTAAAATTTCAGAAACTTTTCTTACTATTTGAACATTATAAGCATGGATACAGAAGTTAACATTTTTACTGCAGAAAAATATCTTGTTAAATGAGAAGAATACCCAGCTTCTTATTCTCTACCATTTTCTGAAATTTTTGCTGTCATCTACCTCCTGAATTTCTAGCCTTAAAAGACAGTAGAAGGTGTCTGACAGTCTAAACCACAGTCCTGATTTATTGCTCTTCACTATTTGGGGCCAAATTCTCTACTCAAACGCTGTTGTCTAAAGGGCATTATAATTATCTTGAAGGGCTGGCAAACACAGTAGACACTCCTTAAATTGAACCTCCCTAGTGTATTGTCGAACTACTTCTCTGTCAGGTTTTCAAATTAAGGGTTTCATTAAGTGGAGCATTGATTAACTCTATATATTCAGTTGAAAGAGGACAGATCCATTTAATTGTATTACTTAAAGTTGGTCTTGCCCATTTAGAGCCCAATTTTCTTTGTAAATTCTGTTGACTTAAGAGGACTTACAGGTATATTAAGGACAAAATATGTGACTTTGTGGCTGCTTTTGCACTAAAAAGAAGACTGAAGTGGAAATTGTGGGAATGGCAAGTGGTAAAATGTGAGCCATGCATTAGGGACCCAAGCTTTTTAAAGGCGCTGACCATGCACTTCTGTTCTGAGTACTGTCTCTCTAACACCTGTAAATCTTCATCAGTCAGTATGTGGATTGAATTGCAGTCTAAAGCTTTGATATTTCCATTGCAAGGTATAAGATGGCAATCTGGTTCCACAGTAATAAGTTGAGCCAGAAAGTAGTTTACTTCAGTCGAAAACCTCTGTCCAACTGTATTGAAGACTGGAAAGACCTGAGGAGGATCCTGACCAAAGAAATAAGCCCTGATTATATATGATTTCCAGACAATTGGTCTGTAAAATATAATATTATCAGGAACACAGGAAAAGGTATGACACTTTTGTTTAAAAGAAAAAAAATAATAAAGAAAGATATTTAACATATATACACACACACATCTGCAGATTTTTATTATTCTAAAGAATAGAAAAAAAAGTCCTAATGAAAAGGAAATTGGATCCTGTGGCTGGATGATGGGTTTTTTGAGTGTGTGTGTCAAGAAGTTAGTCTCCTTGACTAGCAATTTATGACTAACACTGACTGATTATGCAAGTAGTTCTGAAGCAAAGATTGATCAAAACAGAGGCAGTTTCAGGCACTTGTTTGTGGAAGGTTTCTTCTGTTCCCATTGGCAAAAAAACCCCCACAAAATAAAAGAAAAATTTTCTTGGTGCAGGAGACTGTCCTAGGTAGAGTGTTACTATTCTGGGTAAGACTAATTTTCTGAGTGAGCCCTTTCAGCTAGTGTCCTGTCCCATAAAGCTAAATAGCCATTTGTAGTGTTTGCATTTGGTTCTTTTATTAGGCAGTAAAGCACTTCTAAAGGTTTCATTCCATTCATTTAAACAAGTTACTTATTAATATTTGGCTAATTCTACATTCATAAGATATCTATCAGAGTTGAAACTTATATTGGTCCTTCTAACATCGGTTTAGGAATTGCAAAGGACTGAAACTTCCAAGATGACTAATTTTCCAGATTGAATATTGTGGCAAACACTGACCTTCTGCTTCCCTTCTTCTCTTCTTGTGTTCTTGTTCTATGATCATCTTTCTATTACAGTAAGGCTGTTTTATACATTCCTGTAATTGTGCATCGTGTAGTTTTTCTTTATTGGATTCCTACATCACCTACTTTGTATAAATATTGACAATCTAAGAAATATATTTCAAAATCACTGTGATAAAAGGAGAAGGACAGGGAAAATATGGAAATATCATCCAGAAGACAAAGTAGATGAAAAGGGTCTAGTCTACAGTTCAGAATTACTAAACTCCATAGTGTAATTTATCATCCAATAATGAGTCCTTGCTCTTCTTCCAAGCTTGGAATAAGATGGAAACTCTTAAATCACCGCTAATTAAAATGGGAGAAAATTATACTACTGCAAGCAGTATATGATCCCCTCCCTTTCACCTTTTTTCCCTACTTTCCAGTAGCATACAACTGAAATGCACTAGTTTGTCAGAATATCACTCAAAAACTGCATGTGCATGTCTGGTGTTGCAGTGCAAAAACTATTTAATTCATTCTGGGCTGTTTTCAAAGCTTAATTTTGTTTCCAGATTTTTATTCAAGAAAACACTCCTTGGGGAATCTGAATCATGATATACTGTTCCCTTTCTGCATAAGAGCAAAACATCTGAGACTCGGTCAGACTCAAGGTTGGTCTTGATCTGTACACCTGTCCTGGCTCTGGCTAGGATAGAGTTAATTTCCCAAGGAGCCAAGCCAGGTGAGCCAGGCTGGCTGGGGGCTATTCCATACCATGTGACGCCATGCTCACCAGAAAAGGGGGCTGGTCGGGGAGGGGCGGTTTTGGCATGGCTCCGGGGTGGTCGGTCATTGGATCGGTAAATTGCTTTCTGTTATCACTCATTGTGTATCTCTGTTATCAGTACTGTTGTTGGTTGTTTCCCTCTCCCTTGCTGTCCCAGTAAACTGTCCTTACCCCAACCCACAAGGCTTTTGCCTTTGTTTGTCCGGTCTCCTCCCCACCCCGCCGGGGAGGGGTGAGCGAGCGGCCGTGTGGTGCTCGGCTGGGCCTAAACCACGTCAGTCCTTTTTGGTGCCCAACATGGGGCTCGAGGGTTTGTGATAGCCACAAGTCTGACCAAAGTGTGTTAACACAAAGTTGTTATAAGCATTTATAATGCTATTTAAAGAGTCACTGGTCACTGTGATGTTCTGTTTGGTCCCATGGCTCTGGTTTGTAAACCCTTGTTTACTCTATGTAATCCCAGCGATGCTGTTTATCACCTCTGGGAGAGGGGTTCGTGTTCTTGTATTGTTGTATTGTGTGATATCAGCTTGGGATATCATCAATGATCATGAGTCTGAGCTGGTACTTGCATGTAGCATTTCTGTCATGCTCGTACCTCGGTCA
>VXBL01009403.1:53564-71292 GCA_013400195.1 Aramus guarauna
TTGGCAGCATATGAAGGTGTTCGAGCTGCTTCAGAGGTGATTGGCCGCGTGGTGCTCAGCTGGGCCTAAACCATGTCAACACTGTCCTGTGGTTAAAAGCAAATGCTTAAGGAACAGTGTAAGAACAGATATTCTAACAAAACAGGACATTTCAGTTGTATTTCTAAATACTTCTCTTTCTCTCTTTCTCTCTTTCTCTCTTTCTCTCTTTCTCTCTTTCTCTCTTTCTCTCTTTCTCTCTTTTCCTTCCTTCCTTCCTTCCTTCCTTCCTTCCTTCCTTCCTTCCTTCCTTCCTTCCTTCCTTCCTTCCTTCCTTTTCTTNNNNCAGGGTGGTGGTATTTTTCTCTTTTCTTCCCTTCCTTCCTTCCTTCCTTCCTTCCTTCCTTCCTTCCTTCCTTCCTTCCTTCCTTCCTCTCTCTTTCTCTCTTTCTCTTTTTTCTCCTCTACTTTCTCTCTAATCTTGGTCTTGGTGAATTACATTCAGTTTCTGTCACAGTTCTTACTATAGAAAACCAGTGCATAAAATGCTTAGAATTCATGGTTGACAGGAATATATTATAAAGAGCTTATATAACTAATAAAATTCTACACAAGAAATCATATTTTAACTTGCATGAGATGCAGACTTGGAAATAACACCTATGTTTAAAGTTCCAGAACACTTTCAGTATAAAACTTTATTTTATGTTTGCCATAGACTCACCAAAATTTAACCACCTTGCCTGAAATGTTCTACATTTAGTTCTTGGCAATGCATCCATCAAAACCTGTGCATTTTTTTTTTAAGAAAGAGATTGAAGGTTTGATACATTGTTTACAAAGTATTGCTGCTTAGCTGACAAATTCTAGTTTTCCTGCTTTGTGGCAATGGCTTCAAATTTGGCAGAGATTGGAGATGTGTCTGGAAGCAGTCTGAGCCTGAAAGGAGTAGGGCTGTGTAAGGCGCCTAGCTACAACTGCATCTTGAGACATAGGACTATACAGAGTATGTGTTTGTACTAATGCTAATTTGGGAACACCTGTCGTCATCCAACAGATTATGTCTTTTGCTGTCCTCAATTTTTCCTGATTTTCTCACTTCCTAAATTGCTTTATGCATGTTTCAAAAAAACTGTAGAGGTCTGTTAAAGTTTGCCAGTGAAATTCTCCGAAAAAGGTGTCTGCTTTACATTGCAGAATTTGGCCAAAGGCTTTGCTTCCAAATATAAATCTGGCTTTCAGATGCCATGATGGAAGATAACATTTGTAAAGACAACCAGGAGAGCTACTGTGCTGTCATTGATCAGTGTGTCTGTGGAACGGGGAAGAAGAGAGCAGTAAACAAAGGAGAGCTCTACAGCCTGGAAAGGAAGAAGAAAACAGCCCATCACTCAGGGAGTAAGGACTGGAGGAGAGGTACGAAGAAAGTGTCCCATGGGTAAGGAGGGAGAGGAGAAAGCCAAAGCAGAAAGGAGTAAGTATAGGGGAGAATCAGAGCAAAAAGGCTGGGAAAAGGGAAAGGGTGGGATAGAGATGGTTGGGGAGGACCAGAAGGTAAAGGACAAAATGAGATGGATACACTCTGGGAAGTCTATAAAAAGACTGTTGTGAAGACAAATTGATTCATGTTTGATATGTACCAGCTATTTTGACAATGAAACCCATTAAAAATCAAGAAAGATGCCAATAACCATGTTTTCAGTGCAGATTTCAGATAGTATGTGGTAAATAAACTCTAGTACCATATATTGAACGATGAGAGAGAAGAGAAATATTGAAAAATTGTCTAAGGTATAAGCATCCTCTTAATATGCCCTGAGTGATACAATTAAAGATTTTATCATAATGTATGCTCACAAAGGTTAACAAATAAAGTTTGCATGGGTAATCTTAATTCTCACATTTCTTAAATTTGGGTGCTTGACTTTGCAATCTTAGTGTTCTTACTGATACTAAAATTAGAAAACAGTTAAGATGGGTTAAACATAGAGTCAATGAAATGTTAGCTGCAAGTTCTTCTGCTTCCCATATGCTTTAAAGCTATTGGTATACCTAGCTCATGAAAAAAAAAAAAAAAAAAAACCAAAAAACAAACTTTATTCCTTAGATGTAAAACACTGATACTGTAAAAGTAAGCACAACATCAGATGTTCTACTGAAGATCTAATTAGTCTCTGAAGCTTTAAATCTGTCTTGCAGTGTCTCACATTTCTGTGCGGTAACTCAAGAAATAATAGCATTGCACTCTGTTTGCTTCACTGCCTTCAGAAACCTGTATTTCATGCTGCAGAGTTAAACTGTCATTAATTTGCCTCACATCATATAACTCCAATTCAGGAAGAGTAATACAAACTCAACCTGACATTCTTATTCACTTTTCCAGCACCTTCCCTTTTTCTAGTTTTTATAGTTCTCCAGGCTCCTGTTCTACAGGATACTCCTGCTCATATCACTTCTCTGTCTCCTACAGCTTTCAACCTGGCTTACTTAATTTAAATAATGGGTTTATAAGGAAAGCTTGCTAACTTTCCATCTCATTCTCAGGTTCTGATTTCACCCTCTGTTTTCCATCTTTCTTGAAGAAAACACCTCCCTTCTTAAGAATAGCAATGAAAAATTGAGTTTTAAAGACAATTTACAATAACCTCCAAGACATTATGGAAGTTTATGTTGTAACTAAACAGGGAACTCATTTTTTAACTGTAACAGCAGCAAAGTATAAAAGACAAAAAAGGCTCTTTGAAACATGTGGTTTTGCAGCTTTGTAACTTTGAGCTAAGGGAATTAACTAGATTTAAAGATGAAGAACTTTTCATATTATTATTTCTTAAATCTCAGACAAGTTTCCATGCTACTGCCTAAATGAGCCCATAAACCAACTTGTAAACAACATATTCATGAAACATATTTTCTTGTCTATCTTTTACAGTAGAACATTTTTCAGTATGCATTATTTAATGTAGTATGAATATTTTACCATATTTTCAAACACATCACTAAAAATTGACTGCTATCTCTCAATAAGTAACTGAACTCCTTGTAATTTCAATTCTTAAATGCCAAAATGCCCTTTCATCTTAGTTAAGTGAATTATGAATTTGAAAATACAACTCTACAGTCCAACTGTTCATTTGTATCGCCTCCAAGAAATCTGGTTCTCTAACTCCACCAGTCTACTTGGTTTTAATTCGCAGTCTGCAAAAAGAGACATGACTCAGAGAGATAGAGATGGATATATCTTTTTCATAATGAGCTAGTTATTAAATTTCTATGGCCTAGGAAACATTTTGAGCCAAATGTTTAAAAGGAAATCCTCTTAGGCATTGGAAAGAAAAAAAAAAACCACCCTTGAGTGCATTGCAAATGAGACTATTTTTAGTGATAAACTGTTATATGTCATTCCACTAACTAAAGAGTGAAATGAAGAGGCTTACTTAAAGATGTTTCAAAGTAAAATATATAAGCAATAAGCACAGCAAAATAATATGATAAAACAATCACTACTACAAACGATAAGAAAAATAAAAACAACTTCAAAAAGGTAACTGAGGTAGTGAAATAATTTTCATTGAAATATTGATGTCTGATATGACAAACAACTTGATAAGTTAATAATTTCATGTTTTGCATACTTCTGTAGTATATATTGCTGAATGTCTTATCAGTGGAAATTGCTGTGTTAATAGGGACCAACAGAATAAAATTAAGAAGGGAAGGAAAAGAAAATAAAAAACATTAAAACCAGTATTTTTATAGTGAAAGTCAACTACAATAAGTGGACTATAACAGACATAAAATTAGCACTAGGCAAAACCTAATAGATGTAGCATCTTGTAGTATGAAAATTTCTGCTGGATATATGCATTAAACAGGCCAAAAAATTTTGAAAAGTGAAAACATACTCAAAAGCAGGTGTTGGTTTACTCTGCATTTTTTTATAGCCAAGAAATATATCTTAAAATCCCAAAGGCTTTAGGACTTTATACTGTTTGAAGAATCTTAATAAAAATAATGAACAGGTACTATCTGTGGGTTGTGTCTTTTTCTAACAGGAGGTAGGTAACAAAGAGACAACCAATGAAACTGAATATCAAGAAAATGAAAACAGCTAGATGAGAAAGAACATAAACTTACGGCAAGAATTAATCACATGGCTGCCTGGCTATCTGTGCTAAGAGGCTTTGGATTCTAAGAGGTCTCTGTCAGGTGAGTTTTCTTACACTGTTAAATACAAAAATGAGGGGACAGATAGTAAATTCTGGCAGTAAACAGATTAGAAAAGCAATAATGATGGTATTGAACCACACAAATTATTTATTTACAGTTTCTGTCATCCCCTAGATATATGTCAGACTCCTACAATCAAATACAATTAACTTTGTTGCATAAATGGCTATGGTAGTTTAAATGAAATAACTGCAGATATGAGAAACCAGAAGATAGGAAGAAAAAGTAGAGAGGGGTGGGCAAGGTGGTACTAAAAGGAGAAAGAAATAGAAAACTAAAGTGAATAATAAAAAGTAAAGAGAAATTAGATAAAGGAAGGAAGAAGAAAAACAAGAAAATCAAAACAGCAAAGAAGAGTAAATTTTTGTCTGGTATGTAAGAAGAAAATTTAGATAGAGAGTGGTATAGCAACCCCAAAGTCTGTTAACAAAGCTATTAACCAATCAGAAATCAAGGGGGTTTTGGGGGGGAGGAGGAGGGAGGGATGGGTATGATACCTTCCAATATGTAAGAAAAGAAAGTACAAGTTTCACTTATTGAGGGTTACTCAATTCAGAAGCAGTATTCAGACTGCCTTAGAAAAGAAGCAAGCTACATAAACTATTGACAGATATATGCATTGGAGGAGATTAAGAGTTTTAAATATTATCTACTGAATTCTTTAGATACAGCATGTAACTCTATTTCAGCAGCATTATTAATTAAATTGTGTTCTTGAACTGATTTTACTCCGCAGTTTGAATACTGCATAGTGAGTCAATGCCTTAGGGAAATCATAATATTATTTGTTCATGTCATCGAACAAGAACAAAACAAGAACAAGATAAACAAAGACAGGAATCCTTTTTGAAGTTCTATCATCCCTGATAGAGGAAGGAACTGTGAAAGGAAATAAACTGCATCTCCAAAGATGTACACATTACTGAGAAAAACGTGCATATAATTATTCTATTCAAAAGTGTCCAATCACATGAGTGCAGAACTATCAGTGAGTAACACCCTAAAGAACACATCATGGTGATAAAAAGGAATCTATTTGTTGACAGAACTACTATAAAAAGGGTGTCATTAAGTCCAGTCAAGTATATGAAAAAGTATCAGTGACTTTTTCAGTAACCAGTTTAAAAGGTAACTAAAATCACAGCTAGTGCTGATTGTATTTATAAGCAATACACAGTCAAACATTTCTGAGAGATGTTTTGAAGGATAATTGATGAAATATTATGCTTGGGAATGTAACTGGCTGCCTTTTTGCCTTTAATCAACTCCATGACGGAGGGTCATTGCTTTATTTCCAAAGCCAGCAAGTTTAGTGTAGCAAAAGCTATGGGACTTATGTTGTAAGATTTAAGTATGAAAATCAAGTTTGTTCTCTAGTTAGAACTGGAGTATAGCTTGGTATCAGAGCTATATGTGCCTATACGCACACTCAGTGCATCAAGTCATTAATTCCCTAGGTGGTCCAGGAATGTCCCAATGAGTCTGTGCACAGAGGTGACAATGGACTGGTTTGAAATAGCAGACAGATCTGAAACCAGGTGATTGACTGAACTCCAAGACACATAGAAAATGAAGCATTTGACTGTTTCAAGAAGCCATGCAGCTGGGAATTTTGAAGAGCTCTAGAGGATCTCCCAAGACAGCTTCCTGCTGGTCATGGGCCTGTTTGTATGCTTAAACGCACAGATAACACCCTAGGTGGAGAATCTGGCCATTCTTCTGGATACTCTCCTAGTCATTTCCTCCTGTAAAATTGATCAAATTGTACATAAATAAGACCCATGTAATCAACCAATAAAAACTATTCCTTAAGATGCAGTAAAAGTCACATCTTTTCTAGATAGTTAAGGGGTATTTAAGAGGTGTTTTGTATTTTGTTCGGATAATCAATAGCAATGAATCATGTATGTGCAGGAGTAGTCCTGAAGGACCATGAGCCAGCTGGATTATAAGAACTGAGCAGAAGAGCACCTTGGGGAGTCTTACCCAAACCCAATGAAGATGCCACTGCAAGAACCCTTGTGATGCACACTCTATCATGACCTGGACACTAATCAACCATACTGTTCAAGAAAATTGAGTTCACACAAGACCATTAACCAATGTCAAGATCTTAAGATAGTTTTTTTTTTTTTTTTGGTCATTTTAACAACCACTATTTGTGAATGTATGTGCAACATGAGCATGAAACACATAGAATTGTGAAAAGTATGATACTATCACAGCTTACTCAATTATTTTAGTTGTGCAAGTCCTTGAAGAGTCCTCTTCACCATCTTATTGGAGTGTTTTCCAATCACAGGTAATGAACACCTCCCTGAGGCTTGCTGTTCTAGGGCTTTACTACCCCAGCAATTCTGATTTATTGCTGCTGCACAAAAAGGATCTAGTACTAACATACTGTTACTTTCAGACAACCCTACTCAGATGAAGTGCTGCAGCAATTTCAGGAGAAGAACATACTCTATCTTAACAACTCTTTATAGTTAACCTAGACCCTAGACCTACACTTAAATATTAGACATGGAACCTATCTGATGATCAGTCCCAGCTGTCTTTTTCACTGCTTCAGACTTCAATATTTTTGGTGATTACTCCCTTCATGGCTAGGAGATGAGAAAATCTATGCACATCTTCCTACTTCACCCTATTTAGACAACTCAGGTGAAAAAGACTTGTGTACTAGAATGTTTTACTCTTTTCTATGCTAGAGAATATTTTCTTTTCTCTACATTCCCTGTAGAATAGTTTTAATAAATTGAGTAATAAGGTTATTAATTTGGGAGATAAAGAAAGCAGGTTACTACATATATAATTATTTATAAATGTGTTATCTCTGTTTTTGACAAGTGTAATGTTTATTGTGTGATTACAATTTTGTTCAAATCATCTGAACCAGCTGAACCATTTAATTTCCGTTACAGGTTCTTTAAAATGTTACTTTAGCTTTTCAACCTTCTGGTGTAGTTACAACCAGTAGTTCTATGAACTTCACTGGTAAAGATATATTTCATAAACAACTTTAATCCCTGTCCCCAGTTTGTAATATTGATATTTAAATATTAAAGTATTGATATTAAAAAAATCTTGCACTTTCTTTCTAAGGTAGAGTTTTTCCATGCCAACGTACAGAAAATTGGCTTTCTTTTCTGTACTGAAAGGGGAAGCTCTGAACTTCTATCTATCCATTACTATCCACCTCAGTATTCGCTGCTTTTCATAGAGTCACAGAAAAATAGAATAGAAAAGACCTCTCTAAGTCTTCTGGTCTATACACAATTCCCAGAGAGTGTCAGCTGCACAGAAACAGATCCTGACAAAAGTCTATCAAACTAAAAACTATACTATGGTGGACATGCACAACCTCCCCAGCAATCTATTCCAGTATATAACTCCTTTACATCTCTAATGTTTTTTCTCTAATGCCAAGCCTACATTTCCCTTGCTAGAGTTTAAACTTACTATTTTATGCTCTACCCACAACAGAAGTGGAGAAGACTTTATTCCCTTCAGTCATTGTTTCATATTTGGTTAGTGAAGTATTTAGGATGAAAGGTGACATATCATAATAATATCTCACCTTTATAAATATTTCCTGTTAGTACAGAAATACTTGTCATTGTGTTCATTTATTTCACTCATCTAATTTAAATGATATGTAGTTGACTTCAGTGAAAGAGTGTAACTAAGAAAAATAGACAACAAACTTACGTAAGGTATCTGATTTGCATCTGACCCTTTAGCAGGTGTCTCATAATTACTCTTAAGCAGATTTGTAAATTGGGTGTTTTTCTGTCTAGCTCAAGAGAAAAGATCAGGGCACATCTGGTCAGTACAAAAACCCTACAGTCAGAAATAGAAAAGTCAGAAAACATCCTTTATGTTGTTTAGAGCAGAGTTTAATTCCAGGTGACCAAGAGAGTATTTTAACCACTAAATTATTGTTCTTCTGAGGTGTGGGTCCCTTTCAGTCATGATAGACTTAATGACGAAATTGTACCCTCCATCCTGTTTGAGCAATTTATATCTAGCACAAAATAATCACAAATCATCACGGTAAGCACTGGAAACTCTCTACTCTATTATGTATTACGCCCTAAACATCAGAGACTAGAATTCCTTTCCCCTCTCAAACACATGGTTTTTTTTCCCCTTCCTCTGTCTTACTGTATGTTAGTTATATATCTAAATTAAACAGCTCACACTGGAGGGTCTGAGAAAACAAATGAAGCAAATTTTACAACCCAGTGGGAGCAGGCTACTAAAGGCAGAAAGACGATTTAAAATCCTATCTCTAAAGCTGATAGGAGATCCATGAACCCAGAAATTTCCTTCAAAAAGTTAGTGCTGTAGGTAGAAGGCAAAG
The DNA here is from genome assembly GCA_013400195.1 of Aramus guarauna. Classification (NCBI taxonomy): domain Eukaryota; kingdom Metazoa; phylum Chordata; class Aves; order Gruiformes; family Aramidae; genus Aramus; species Aramus guarauna. Next base: position 62,137 of record VXBL01009403.1, read on the forward strand.
TGAAAGGCACAGTTGTCCTATTTCTCTGTGCAAAAAGGCAGTAGACTGTCATGTTCAGCTCTCAAAAAGCTTGCAAAGATTTTCAGTCCTTCACAATCTTCTGTAAAAACTATTGCAAAAGTCAGCAAAATTAAAAAATGGACAAATTAGCCACTTCTTCAATATTACCTAAGAGCTATCTTAAAAATGCATTAAGACTGTGAATGGTAAACAAGAAGTGAGACAGGAAATCAAAGAGGCCAAGAAAACTAATGAGAAATTGAGCTATTTCTGTCATCATACTTGTCTGAATGGTTTATTTGATATTAATGCTAGGTAACTGGCCATCCTGAAAGGGTGAAGTTGTATCCTTTCTTTCTACTCGAAGAGCTACTGTCCCCCAGGGCTCCAGGTTCAACCATGTCGCCACTGTTACTTGGCTCCCCTTGCCACTGGGGGAAAATTCATATCAGGTCCTTCTTTGATGCCAAGTCACTGGATAGACCTCCCTTGGTCAGGGCTTTAGGAGATGTTAACTGTGCCAATTCAGTGAAAGCTAGGTTGCACATTCACCTGCAATGTGGTTTTATATACAAAGAAGCACTGTGTGCAGAAATTCATATAATTTCTCACAAAACTTAAGTAAGACTTAGTGACTTACAATGCCAAGGGCAGAACAGTAATAGATACTGATACTTAAAATGGAATCTTTATCTCCCATTTAAGGAACTCATAGAGGGTAAGTAGAGCATGAATGTCAGTACTTCAGGGAGAAATGGGTAACTTCAGGCAGATATTATTTCAGTTATGACAATCAGGCACATTTAATAAATAAATGGGGTCAGGATACATCAACACTGGGAACAGAGAATGTGAAGAATGGAGAGACAAATCAAAAAAGAAACATCAAGAAATCTCAGATTTTTTTATTATTAACTTAATTTTATTTTAGTTCCTGCAATGCCTAATGTGAATTCAGAGATCGTTTCAGAAAAAATCTGAAGAACTACTGGGCTGTGCATTGCACTTGTGAGGAAACAGAAGGTCATGGTTCTTAAACTGCCACGAACATGAATGCTGGAAGCTTACACCTCTCTTGGCTTTATTGATATCTGTCTAGTCTAGCCATACTCAGCCCGTAACACTTTACATTGTTAAAGCTACATTTCTATGTGGAAAAAACCCTGACAAAACCAAACCAAACCAAACCAAACCAAACCAAACCAAAAACCCAAATCACTTTGTAACAACATGGAAATACAGGCTAGGGTTTTTAGAAGCAACAAGTAACTCAGGTTGCATGATGCCTGATGTTCCAGTTGTGAATATACAGCATGTTTGACAAAGCAGATATGCAAAACTTTTGCTGTAAATAATTAGCATTTTTTTCTGATTCCTATGCTGTGTGCATTTATTCTCACTGTTATTTGTTGGGTTTTTTTCCAGACAGCTGTATACTCTACCTTGCAATTAGAATTTAGAAGGACACTGCTATTAAGGTGTTCTGTAAGAGGAAATGAAATGAAAACTTACAGCGTTTTCTGAAACGTTTAAAAAAGTCTAGCACAGCTGACATGGTTATACTGCTTCTGATTACAGATCAGCCATGAGTAAGCAATATCACAAGGAATCACTCTGAATGGTCTGGAGTGCATAGGCCAAATGGAAATACCTTGCTCCAAACCCACTCTTGTGCTGTAACATCAGCTCTTTTGCAAGATTCTCAGGGCAAAGAGAGACAGTGAACTTTGTATGTAACCTTCAGACCAGGGCTGCATCTACTGAGAAAGGTTACAAATAAAATGCCACAGCCCTGCATACATTATGTTTTCAAATTCACAATATTTTTGTGATGAGACTTTTTTTTAGTCAATATGTACTTCGCTTGAAAAAATCAGGTTAACCCACTGTGAAAACGTTTTGCTGTAAGAGTTGAAAATATGTGAACAGTGAAAAAGTTGTTAAATTTCATGGCTAAATAAATAACACATGAGCTATTGCACTGTCTGCGTTCTTGACTTTCCACTGAAATAATTTAAAAGACACCATTTAAAAATTAATAATTTGATGACACCACCACAAAAATTTGGATACTGAACTTGATTTTTTACAATACAAAACAGAGTGAAGAATTAGGGTTCAAAATGACTGTGAAAAGTGGTAGTAAATTTCATATATGCTGTTGATTTGTTTATCTTGCAAAACATATGCTACATAACCATTACAGAATCTGAGAATCTCTCAAGACATTAAAGAGTCCTCCAAACTGCACTTCTGGAGTCCAATGACAAATGGACCACCAGGAGAAGAAGTCATTGAAGTGTCGGTATTGTTCTGAATATATGGCATGAAAATGGGTATGCTACTGTCTATTCTTTGTCTTTCCTGAACTCTGCTTCGTTAAAAACATACTTTCCAGCACCAAACAAGCAGAGCAGTGGCTTTTGAGCAGTTATAAAAAAGCCCCATCCCAACCCCCAATTGTTGGAAGAAGTATGTATGCATCTTCTAAAATACTGGTGTGGGTGTGTCCTGTAGTTTATTTTCTTCTCATACTATTTGATTATGCACAGTCTAGATAAAAAGCAAAGACAATGTTTCTGTCATCATAGCAGACACAGAATATTTCTGAGGCCTTGGACAAGTTACTGAAGTACTTTGGATCTATTTTTCTTCTGATAAATATATTCCATATATAGCAAAATATGATAGTATTAACTATATAATGGTTTCAATATTCAAGTTCTGGGAGAAAATCCTCTTTTAAGAATGCACAGACATACAGCAAAGAGGTTTAGGAAATTAGTGATAGATCAATATATTACGAGCAAGGACTCAAGTTTTATTTAAAGAACCTGAACGTTATTTTAAGTAGAGCTAATATAATCAAATGCTGTTTGCAAAATGCTCTGAATACTACAATCTTTATTATCAGTAATTTATTTCTTGGACTTCTGGTTTCATGCATATGAAAACCTTCTTCATATTTACAATTTTTGATAGGTACGCTGCCCAAAATCTAGAAAAAAATCATTCCTGAAAAAGCCGAGGAGTTGTTTGGTTTGGGAGGGGGGTGTGTGTTGTTTATTTTCTCTAACAGGAGCATTTGACCACAATTCTTGAACTGACAAGAAAAAATGGTGTCTGGTTTTAATAGCCAGTGCAAGAGCAAGTGCCTATCTGCTGGGCACAAAGGGGCCCCATGATCCGGCAGGCACATTCCCACCACACCTGGGACCCTGCCTCCACCTCAGAGCAGGTGAGCTCTATCCTCAGGAGTTCCACCCTTCCTTTTTCTGCACAAGAGTTTTCAGTTGACTTTAGGTTGGACAAATGCATTCCTGTACTTCGATTTACTTCAGTTGACTTTGCTGAAACAAAATCTCTAAATGTGCATTTGTATATGAAGCAGAAAGCTCCTCCACCATGTGTGGATAAAAACAGTAATTAAAGAGCAAAATTGTCTATAACTGGCATTTATTTTCTTAAGTGGTCTTCAGAATATTGTCTGATTTCTCACACTGGCCACATGGCAAAGACTACTATCACTCTCAAATTAATGTCTTTCTAGCAAAGGTAATGTCACATTTACATAAGGTTTCTAAGTCCCTTTGAAAGTTTTGGAGATTTTTAAACCCTAGAAAATCTTACAAAGAGATGGATCAAGAGACTTTCCTGATCATTTAGGATTCATAAAATATCGCAACTAAAGTAATATTCCAAGAATTTTTTGGCATATAATCCTAAATTAAATCATATAGCAAATTAATACTCTGATAATCTTGAGTTTACATGTAATTCGTGAGATAATTATAGTGCGCTGCTTTGAGTTTGATGGTTTGGGGGCCTTTTGGAGTTTTTTGTTGTGGGTTTTGGGGTGGGTTTTTTTTTTGTTATTTATTGTTGGATTTTTTTTCCTATCAGCTACTTCTGTCTTCCTCAGCCTAGATGTTTTAGTCAGTGTGGGTAACTCAGTTGTTACAGAAACTAAGGCATACTGTTGATGTCGTACTAGCTGCAGAATCCCTCATATGGATGAGAGCTGGGGTGGAATATGAGTAAAGTACAACATCATTTGAGAGCTTGATGAATTTACTGCAAGCTAAGAAATGCACAGGTTTAAAAATACGACTTTTACCTCCACCCATTAATATATTCAGTATATTTTCCACAATACAGCTGAGACGTACACAATAACAGAACTTATGAACTTTGGTTATTACAATTCCCTTTTCATCAATCAAATGCTATTTTCATAGTCTCATAACAATTTCAGTCAATGAACATTCATTTTTCACTATATTCTTCAACATAATGCAGCCTTATGAGGGTATATTATTAAATGTAAACTTTTTTCCCCCAAAAGTCAAATATCTGATTATTTTTTTTTACAAAAACCTTATTTTAACATCTGAGAAAATGATCTTAATTCTCAAAAATGGCTAAACTACTTCTTCTCCAACACCCATGAAGTAATTTCCTTCCCAACAGAGCAGAAGCCTGGAATATTTTAAAAGAAAAGGTAAAAGTTGTGTAAGATTAGAAGCCACTGAAAAGTGATTATTGGAATGAGAACATGTATGCAACAACCTTAATGACAGATGTTGCTGCTGATCCTGCATAAGAAATCACCTGGAATTGATGAATCAGACCCAACTTGCTGACAATGAATTCCATTAATACATAAAGGATGTGGTTTTCTCCCATGTACCTGACACAGTCGCTAGTCAGGTCCTGCTACTAATAGTGTCATTAGTCAGATCCTACTATTAGTAGTGCATGCATGCACAATATCAGGGCCAACTGATACAAAAAAGTGACCATTGACAAGGCCTCTGTAGGTATTTTATTCAGTTTCATGCTTAATGCTACAAAAATGTATACTTTGAAAGCATGATTTTTATATTCCTCTCTGTCCAGGTGCTGAAAATCACACTTTGGGAGTCCAAAGTGTACCTGAAAGGCTGAGTTAAAACTGGTAACTGGGTTCAAAGTTATTTAAGCCAAAATAGGCTGCTAGGTCATCAATGGTTAATTACAGAAGAGACCTAAGTGCTAAGGACTATATCCTTTTTAAGAAAAAAGGACGTCTGTAATAAAGCTTACCATCACTGATGTAGTGCAGCATGCCAAAAATTATGACAGCTATGAAATCCCTTATCAAGAACTGCAGGAAGCTGTCATTTTCCCATGCATTTGTTGATGTCTCTGGAGCTGCCATAGCTCAGGCTTTGCACCAGTCTGCCTTCTCCTCTGTGGTGGGTTGGCCCCAACTGGCAGCCAAACTCCCACCCAGACTTGCTCACTAGATGCCCTCACAGAAGATTTAAGGGAGAAAATAGGAAGAGCAGGAACAAGAAAACTGAGAGATTAAGATGAAGAATAGGAGATCAATTACCTGATTTTTGGAAAATAACCAAATTTATTGACAATTAATATTTAAATTTATTGCTTATTTGGCTATGGCGGGGTGGGGTGTGGGGGGGAAGATACAAACATTAAAACACAGGGAAAACACTTTTCCTTCCCCTTTCCCAGGCTCAACTTCACACCTGCAGTCCAGACTCTTCTCCTTTCCTCTTGTTACCGTGGCAGGTTACACGCAGTCCCTTCAGTGAGGCAATTAACAGTACAGGACAGGAGGGTGTTATGGTCAGTACATAGTGGTTTCTCTCTTCCACTCCTCTCGCTTTTCCTCTGCTCTGGCATGGGCTTTCCATGGGTGCCTTTCCGTCTGCACTGGTGCAGGCACTCCACAGGCTGCAAGGAATACCCGCTCCACCATGGAGTGCCTCTTCCTCCTGCTCTGACCCTTGCGCTCCCTCTGCTGTTTTTCACTCCTTTTTGTTCCCTTCTCTCCCTGTGGTAATTTCTGTCCTTATATATGTTTCCACAGAGGTGGCACCAGCTTGGCTGATGGACTCAGTTCTGCCCTGTGGTGGGTCCATTTTGAAGCCAGCTGGAATCATCTGTGTACAGTGAAGGGCAGCCCGTGATCTCTTCTCAGAAAGGCCACCTCTGCAGTGCCCTCTTACCACCACCCTGAAACCTGCACCCAATACACCCTCCAAACCCTTTTTTTTCCCCATACTCACACGACGAAGAAGAGGACAGGTACAGTGATCTTGCTATCATTGACTTTTATTGCATATCAATATCATTTTTACAATCATTCTGTTTATTCTTCAATGTAAATTATTGTATATGTTTATTTTCCTCTCTGAATGGAGAATTTAGGTTTTTTAATTCAAATGCCCTCACAAGAAGCACCATGGTTAGTGATACTGAAGGTTCAGTTCTAGTTGAAGTGGTGGAATATACATACAGCTTTGAAAAACACATCCCTCATTGAACTGTTTAAATCAGATATTCATAACCTACTTTTGAAAATCTTGGGAATCTGATGGTATTAAAGGCAACAGCCTGACAGTATGTCTCAAATGTAATTATATGACTATAGAAGTACTTGTGAACTTCCTCTTGGATAAATACCTCATCAATATTAGTTCTTCCTTTGTTTAGCTAATTAATAAAAGTTCTAGAAGAATTAGATTTATTTTTAGTAATATAGTATTCATTAATATTATTACTTTCTATAATAATTTTAACATTTCATTGAAATTTTAGGTAGTTATATATATAAGATATTTCTTTATATGTAGATATATATATCTATATAAATAGTATCTATAAAAATTAATCCTTCCAGGCAGGTTATTAAATTGTTGCTCCTTTCATTGAGTTTAATTTTTGCAAGTAAATGTGTAGAAATTGACAATATATAGTGAGGGAATGATCGCACTATATCATGTGCTGTCTCTGCTGCCCTAGTTTAGATACAACCCCCCCAGTTCTCTGCTAACTGTGACAGGGCTTGTGGGAAAGTCGCTCAGGAAACCTATTTCTCCTGCATTTTTAAATGTTGCACCCATTGCCTCTAAATAAAAGCCAATATATGTTAAAGTATGTAACATGAGGTAATGCAGTGAATTATACTGCTATGCCACCTACAGCCACACGTATGCATTTCTGTCAGAAAAGTTATTTCCTTAAGTAAAAATAATCACACAAAAAGCAATCTAATCTAAACATGCAGTGCCTTCTCTATGCATGTTCCCTGTTTTCCAGGCAAACATAGCACTGCTCAAATACTGAGCTCTCAATGGTTTATAAAGCAAAATGCATTGATTGGTTTGATCAGCTTTTGAATCACAAAGACCTGCAAGAAAAAAAGCTAAATATACTACAGACTGGTTGTACCTTGTTTCTATGCAATGAATAAGGTTTTAAGACTTTCATGTTGCTGTCTTAAAATTAGTTAGCTTTCCAGTCCTCATTTACCCTGTATACGAGGTTGATAAAATAATATTTTTAAAAATACAAACATGTATATCCTGTGTGCCATGCACACTTTAAATGAAACTATGCTGTCTAACTAAATATTTGGAGTAGCTGATGTATCAGTGTTTTTTATGTTTACCATCCTTTCCCTGTTGGATATAACATTGAATGTTATGTAAATGATTTACTGTAGCAATTTCGTAGCTGACTACTTTAAAGACATTTTCTCCTCTTAAAATATAATTGCCTGAAGGAAAATGCAGTCCAGAATAATATAAACTAAAACCAATGTTCCTTATAATTTCACAAAGACGGTCAGTCTTTACCTAGCAACAAGACAGAGCTCTAACCATCCTGGCATTACTGCCTGTTGTGATTCTCATGAGCTGCTGCTAGTGCTGTAATTTCTCTTCCTCAAATGCCCTGCAAAACACTCTCAGTCTTCAAAGTACAGCTCCTTAAAAATACATTGGTTTCCCTTTACAGAAAATGTGTCTCTGAATACGAAATGTTTAAAATTTTGCAAGTAGAGGGATTTACAAAAGAACAATTTTTTATCTGGAATAGACTCAATTTACAGCACTGTGAAGATGCAACCCTCAACCAAAGTGGGGCTTGGTCTTTCTGATTTTCATCTTGTTTAAATTGCCAGGGTGTATTTTCATAGCATGCTGTAAAAATACAAAATTCTTTCTCTCCTTCCCTTCCTCCCCAGCCCCCTTCTCTCTCTTTCTCCTTCTCCCTACCACTTTTCATTGCTTGTATTATACTTCAGAGTACAGGGAAGTAGATAATAATCAAGTTGATAAAGGACTGTATTTTTAACTCAATGGCATGCAGCATGAGAGCTTTTTTAATACTCCCTGCTTACAATACAGAATTAGAATTGCTGTGTAAGGACATCCTGAACCTGGACATCAAAGAGGGAAGGCTGATAGCTTTAGGGAAATGTCAGCATATCGGCGATGTACTTAAAAGAAGATCGGGTACCAGACCTATGTCTAAGGTCTGGTCTGCAATCCAGACCAGACTGGTCCCAGCAGGCCCAGTAAATGCCTGGAAGCTGTCACTGGAGCTGGGAGCTGCAGCCAGACAAGAGTCAAATGTCAGCGCTGTTAGGGCTGTGCTGGAGCAGAGCAGACAGCGGAGCAGTGTTCAAGTATTGCTTAAGGCCATTTTGTACGAGGTGTGGAAACTCTGTGCAGAGTTACTTTCTCATCACTGTGAATTCACCCTGTTGAATAAAAATTTTCTGGGAACTTCCACAAGCTTAAAGACATCCGCAGAGTTTGGCTGGAGCTGAAACAGAAAAGGCTTTGCATCAAATACAGTTCAAGAATAGGGAAAGAGTGAGGTAGTCATGCTCCTATAAGACACAGTTGTTTTTCAGCCACAGTGTTGCTGACACTGCATATTTGGGAAGTTGTTCAAGGGACACAAACGTGTAGTCTTCCAAGAGTGAAAATGACATGTTATGGTGACCTGGTTAGATAGAGTTAATTTCCACAAGAAATTTTCATATAGAGTTAGGATAGATTTAATTTTCACAAGAAGCTGATACGGAACACCGCCAGGATAGGTGACCCAAACTAACCAAAGGGGTATTCCATACCATATGATGTCATGCTCACCATAAAAGGGGGCTTGGCAGGTCTGGGACAGTCTGAGTGTGGTCTGAGCATCCAGTCAGTTATAGGGCCGGTAAATTGCATTGTGTTAGCACCTGTTGTGTATATCCTGTTATAAATACTGTTGTTATTTTCCTCTCCCTTGCTGTCCCAGTAAACTGTCCTTATCCCTACCCACGTGTTTTACCTTTGTCTTCCCAATCTCCTC
>VXBL01009403.1:82253-160751 GCA_013400195.1 Aramus guarauna
AAAGAAGAAGGAAGGAAGGAAGGAAGGAAGGAAGGAAGGAAGGAAGGAAGGAAGGAAGGAAGGAAGGAAAGAAACCACACAACAGAAGCCCAAACAATAATTAGTAGTTCCTGGTTTCATTTCGAAAAAGGCCCAAGGTTTGCCTAACCCTGAAGGGTTAATAATGTATGCATGATTAATTCTGTCACTTTCTTTGTTCAAGACAACTTCACTTTTTATTATCCAATCTGGCTGACAAAGTTCTGGTTTACAATCTTGCAGACTGGTGGGAGAAAAGGATCGGGGGAAGGGCTTCTGCAGAGGAGTGACAGATACGCCGCGGGGACACGGCACTGTCCTGACTATGGAGGTGCTCCCCAGCCACAACCTGCCACGTCCCTTTCCCTGCTCCCCGCATCCCAGGGGTCTGGCTCTCCAAGCCCAAGGCCCGCTTTCCATGCAGCACATCTGTGCAGCCAGGGCTTAAACTTCTGAGAAAGCTGATAAGTTTTGAAAAAGATCCGCAAGAAAGTCTGCAGACTTTCAGCAAGAAAAGGTCAAGAAAAGACAGTGAGAGTGGCAGACAGAGGTCATACTATTGGAAAAGGAGGAAAGATTCAAAAGGGAAAATACTAATAGAAAAAAAATGTAGCACTAAAGAAATAAAACAGGGATCTGGAAGACTGCAACTCAGCAACACTGAGGATGTGTTGAGGCTGACCCATCCCTACCTGGGTGACAACTGCCTGCAGAGCAAACTCGCCTTGTGTGCTCTAATGGGTTTAGGGAGCCATGTTAGTGTTCAGCCTAGTAGCTCATTCTTCCTTAACATCTATGGCATGGATCAGCCATTAAACAATTACTTCATACTTTGAATCTGGGTATCTCCTGCTTGCAAAATGCCTGCAAGCCAGAAAAGCTGTCTGAATGAACTGCCCCAAACAGAAAAGGTTAGGCCTTCTTCTCTTCTCTTCTACAGACCTGGGACAACTTACCGCTATTATTATCATTTGTCTGTTATCCCCTGTTGCTGCCCTGGTATCAAATTGTTTCTATTTCAGAGCAGCTGCAGTGCTGCACTGGGAATGGAAATCATATGCACACTAGAGCAAAAGGCCAACAGGAAAGGTTAAATTTCCTTTTCCACTTCACTCTCCGACCTGCAGATCCATGCGTAGGGTGGCTTTCAGCACAAAACTGGAAAGAGATTTGCATTCATGATTCTGGTTATACAGCCCAATGTCTTAATTGCTCTGCCTCCAGAATCCTTGGTTCTCAAATATCTTTATATAAATCCAGAAGAATGCCATTAATAGTCATAAAGTATTTACACCAACATAGAAGTAGCAAAGAATATGTTCAGTTTGTTTTTTTAAATTATAGGAATAATAAGTTTCTCCTCCTTTCAGTCCAGGCATGTGTTTTGCACCAAGAGGTGCTGGTCCATGATGATTCCAAGTAAGAAAGGCACTCAGACTACATAATGTATCATTTAGAGTGCTAACACTATAAAGAAAGAAAATGCATAAATAATCTCCCGTCCCAGGCTGGGAACCCTGAATGGTGCTGCACCGAATGTCCCTCCAATCCATGCACAGCATGCTCTGCAGACCCCATCTGTAGAAGATGTTAACCCATTTGGGTCGTTCCAGCTATTATAGGGTTTTCTCACAAGGAAACAACTCTATTCAGCATTTGTAATGTAAAACAAAAAGGGTGCTCACATGAGAAAATTTTCCCACACTTTTAGACACAGGTAAGTCCCTGCAGGAGATGTAAACACGGGTATCAAGTGGGACCTGCCTGCAGGCTACTCCCTTACAATGAGTTAGCTGAGTTTGTCCTGCAGCCGAGGAATTTGTGCAGCACAACACAGCCTGAAAACCAAGTTGTATGCGCAGCACAGGCCTGGGTGTGCTCAGGTTACCTGTTCATACCTGTTACTGGATCATTGACTCCTAGGTGCACAGGGCTCTTCTGGGCAGAATCACTACAGACTGCAACACCTACGGAGTCCTACTGATGATTAGAAAATGAAATGCCGCTGATGATCACTGAAACATCTGGTCGTTTGTTAGAAAAACATCAGGAAACCGTTTATCCCATGTGTTGCACAAGACCGATGTTTGCTGTTCTCTTAGATGAGGATAGTAATTTATTTGAGTTTACCCAGTAACCAGACACTGAGCCACTGCCGTGGCTGAGACTTCTACCTTCTAATACATGCAAATGATAAAGTTGCAGTTTGATGTGTGTCTCTCCTTTGCAAGATTTTTGTGAATACGGTAGATACAGACCTCAGGTCACCAGGACTCACTAATTAAGTTGCTTGACATTGGGACTCCACTTAATTAAATGAGTATTTAAAAAATAATTCAGTGGCAGGATATATTCTGACATATTGAAAATAACAGATTTAAATAGTTTTTTGCTTTGAAGGGAAAGCTGTTGAGGTAGACTGCATCTCAGAAGCAAGTATACACCCCTGAATATGGCTTGAGAAATATAAAATAAAAAAAAATTAATCTATAGATTGAATTTGTATAAATTGACAGTTTATTTTAAATGTTTAGGTACATGTTTTTGAGGTTTTTCATAAGGTTTGATGGCTAGAAATATTGTCTGGCATATATAACTGTAATTGCTGTTACTTTTTTAAAAAAATTGTGTTCTCAGAAGACTTGACCAATACAGTGAAATCATTTTCACGGTACAAAAACTAGTATTGTGGACCTACACAGAAAGTAGACTTGTGTCACATTTCTGATTCATCTCAGTGAAAAACTTGTATTTGCTTACTATATTTAAGGACAGCATGTAGAGAACAAGTTTCTCTGATTTTGTCTCTACTATCACCTGAATAGAAGTGCCAAAAGAACTGTTATGGTCCTTATAAATTATATTATTATTTAAAAATAAAATAAGAAATCACCAATATTTTCCAAGGGAAAGAAATAAATGTTTATGCAGTCATGTAAGGATAAAGTCAATATGAGGGTTAAACATAGTAATACCAATAATATATGTGTATCATAAAGTGAAATAAAAAAAAATACTTCTTAAACACTTCTGTCTCTATATCTCCTTTCCTTCTGGATGTCAAAGGCAACAAGAAAATCTTCTATAGGTACATCAGTGATAAAAGGAAGATGAGGGAAAATGTGGTCTGTCTCCAGAAGGAAATGGGAGACCTGGTTACCTGGGATATGGAGAAGGCTGAGGTACTAAATGAAATTTTTTGCCTCAGTCTTCACTGGCAAGTGTTCTAGCCACACAGCCTAAGTCGCAGAAGGCAAAGGCAGGGACTGGGAGAATGCAGAACTGCCCACTGCAGGAGAAGATCAGGTTCGAGAATATCTAAGGAACCTGAAGCTGCACAAGTCCATGGGACCTGATGAGATGCATCATTGGGTCCTAAGGGAACTGGAGAATGAAGTGGCCAGGCCATTTTCCATCATATTTGAGAAGTTCTGGTAGTCCGGTGGAGTTCTCACTGACTGGAAAAGAGGAAACACAACACCCATTTTTAAAAAGGGAGAAGCTGGGGGAACTACAGGCCAGTCAGCCTCACCCCTGTGACCAGCAAGATCATGGAACAGATGCTCCTGGAAACTATATTCAGGCACAAGGAAAATAAGGAAGTGATTGGTGACAGCCAACATGGCTTCACTAAGGGCAAATCATGTCTGAAAAATCTGGTGGCCTTCTATAGCAGGGTAACAGCAATGGTGAATAAGGGAAGAGTGACTGATGTCATCTATCTGGACTTGTGCAAAGCATTTGACACTGTCCCGCATGACATCCTTGTCTTTATATTGGAGAGACATGGATTTGATGGATGGACCACTTGGTGGGTAAGGAACTGGCTGGATGATTGTACTCAAAGAATTGCAGTCAGCACCTCGATATCCAAGTGGAGACCAGTGATGAATGGTGTTCCTCAGGGGTCAGTATTAGGACCAGCGCTCTCACTGTCTTTATCAGTGACATGGACAGTGGGATCAAGTGCACACTCAGCAAGTTTGCGGATGACATCAAGCTGTCATGTGGTTGATACTCTAAAGGGAAAGGCTGCCATCCAGAGGGACCTTGATAGGCTTGAGACATGGGTCTGTGCAAACTGCATGAAGTTCAACAAGGCNGGCATGCAGTGATAGGACAAGGGGTGATGGGTTTAAAATGCAAGAGAGATCAGATATTATGAAGAAATTCTTTACTATAAGGGTAGTGAGACAATGGAACAGGCTGCCCAAAAAAGGTGTGGATGCCCCATCCCTGGCAGTGTTCAAGGCCAGGTTTGATGGCGCTTTGGGCAACCTGGTCTAGTGGAGGGTGTCCCTGCCCATGGCAGGGGGTTTGGAACCAGATGATCTTTAAGGTCCCTTCTAACCCAAACCATTCTACAATTCTATGATTCTACAATTCTATGATAAACATATCATTTCTGTAGTACATTATACAGAATGTGCATAGCAATTTATCAGAATAAATATCTGTTAATAATAAGAAAATGCAAATTAGTTTGAAAATAATATTTAAAGCTATTTAAAATATTCACCATTTTCCATCCCACTCCTAATGTGACTGAGATGCTTGGATAGCTCAGCATATATTAAACAGTAATTTCAAACAAAATAATATTTGGCATTTAAGCAATTTCTTAAAAAATATTTTCAGAAAAATATTTTTCTAAAGGATTTAATGACTGTCTTAAATACATTTGGTGAATGTTCATATAAATTAAAAATTTAAAATGTTTTGATATGAAAAGTACATTGATACCTCTAAAGGAATCAGCTTACTTGGATCATGTACTTTATTTGAGTCTAAACTGGTGAAATCACTAATTATTTCACATTAAGTTCAGTACATTTCTTAATAATTATAAAATATGGCTGATAGTTTGGCACTGAAGGTTAGGGATATCTAATTTCTATCCAAATGTTCTGAGCCACCTCTAGTAAAAATAAATAAATAAATAAATAAATAAATAAATAAATAAATATAAACCAGAATAATACTATTGTTTTTAAGATGATAAAAAAATTCCCAGGAACAATACTCAGCTGAACTTTTTACATGTATAAGACAAAGTTGAGACTTTGGAGGTAATGTGAAACAGAGATGTGAAAGACAAAGAGCTGCACTGAGGACTATAAAAGATTCTGTGTGAAATTCTAATCCCAGTGAAGTCTACTGGTATAACAGTGCACAAAAGTGGGAGTACATGGAAGTGTTTTTTTTTTCCTCTGAAATGTATAATAGAAGAGGCAAGTGTTTGTTTTGTATTTTCTCTTTTCTTTCTGTAGAAGATAGTGCACTATATGGGAGGAGAAAGGATTTATCAGAAAAAAAATGTATTTTTCTTATAATTTAGAAGTGACTTATTTTAAAATGCATTCTTTGTTTACGGATCAACACCCCTAAATAGGCACAATACTTTATGAAACAGATTTTTGTGCTGGTTTTCTAATAATACTTCTGTATTAATCTTATGTCAGTATTAGGGCTTCTCAATAAGGTGTAAGCACAAATTATCTGTACAATTAGTGATGCATCTCCACAACAGAGAAAATTGCAGCATTAGTGAAGTAGTCGTAAACTGTTGATACACAGACATGTGAGGGTAACATTAGGGTTAAAAAGGAAAGAAAAAGAAATGGGGAAGATTACAGCTTCATAAAGTAATCCCAAATTTCTAAGGCTACCTGTATTAGTCTTGCCCTACCATGAAAACATCATTCAAGTCCCTTTGACCCTGGAATAATATATAATTTTCTTTACTTGAGAAATTTCTAGCAAAAATTATAGTAGTTTATGGAGAAGAGCCATTTTTATTAAACTAGTCCAACCTATTAAAGTCAGAAGCTGATCAATGTATATTTGCAAATTGGTTACATCTGATAATTATACCTAGTAAGAGACCACAATTTAAACTATGCGATATTTCCAAATTTAATGCTTTTCTAAATTTGCGAATTATATGAAGGCTAAACTAAAACCTCTTTGCCAATAGAGCGTTGTACATGTTCATTTTAGTTAATCTACAACCTGGAAAAAGAACCACAGTGTCAAATTAACATTGTCAGCTGCTTTCTTTTCATTACTGTTTGTATTTTCAGTGGTTCAGAACTTTACTTTTTACCCACAAGGAGTGCTGGACCTCATGGAGCAAAGAAATTAATTCTTGAAGTGCATTGTCCTTATGTACTTCCTTTGGGTTTAAAAGACAGGGTTTGGATGGCCCTGCTTAACAAACCTCTGTGATTGAGAGTGGTAGGTGCAGGGCACTGAGGACAGGGCTGGGAATGGTGGTGACTTTGTGAATGGGGGAGAGAGAGAAAAGGGAGCAAGTTAATCGTGTGAAACAGTGAAGGTTGATAAGAGTGGCGCAGGACAAGTTGTGGTAGGACAATTGGGGTAGAACAACCTGGCAAAGACAGCTAAGCAATGGAGCTACATGAGCCTGTTTGATTTTCTGTCCTCTTCAACACCTACTTCCTTTGCTTCCCCCATAAACCCGGTGGCCAATACTGTTCTTTCAGTTTCACCACCAGTTTGGCACAGTAAGAGAAATGTACCGGATTCAATAAAGCCTTTAGGGATTTATAAATGAAGTACTGAAACGCTTTCTTTAAATGGTTGACTTCCCTACAGAACCCCCAGATGTACCTCATCTGCCTCAAGAACGTAAATCCAAAGGCTGACATCCAAGTGAAAAGTTACGACTACCTGCCTGAATGAAAAGCGTCTGGATCTGAGGTTGTGTCTCTGCACACCTGGTAGGTGTCCAGATGGCACTTTCCATACTTTGCTCCAGATCCGGAGTTCAGCAGTCATCTTGAGAAGATACATCAAGAGTGAGGAGGAACCGTCCCAAAAAAGTTCTCTGTCAGAAAGAGGACAGTTAGGGATATTCACCTTTATGACTTGTCAGAGCACCTACTCGCTGGATCCAAATGTGGTGTAGGCAGGATTTAGCTCAGACAATAATGGGCAGAGAGTTACATGTCTGGGAAACCTTGAGGTAACAAAAGATGACACCTTGTTTCATTTCCAAATATAGGGAAGCAGTAAGTATGAAAGTTTTGGACTTTGTTGCTGAAGCCCACTGAAATCCTGTTTGAGAGGATTTTGCTTTATTAGTTTAATCTTTTTGAGAGCTTTTTCACCGTTCTATTAAGTTACTCCTACTTTGAAACAATTTTAAAGGTTTATACTTCAATAGCTGCTTTTTACACACATGTATTTGTTAATTTGATCTGCAAAAAAAAATAAGGAAGAGAAGTATCAGCCCCAAGGATAATCTGCTGCAATAGCTCCAATGTTATGGAAAAGTGAAAGCAGGGCATTGCGTTTCAGATGACTGTCACTGACCTGTGACAGTGAACACTTGATTATAACCTTACACACAAAGGAGTTCTCCTAGTTGGGAATACCAAATGAATAGATACTCATCTATTGCAATGGGGGTTTTGCTGATACTTTTTCATTCTGTATTTCTGAGTTGAATAGTCTTAATCTACTAAATTGCCTCCTAATAGGGCTTGTAGATTAGCAAATGGACTCAGGGGATCACTATCCCTTAATCGTGCCATAACCTTAACAGATTCCATCCCCTTCATACTTCAGTAACACTTTGACAAGCTCATCAAAGCAATAATGTTTAATAAAATTTAATTTTAATGAAATATTTTGAAAAGATGCAGTAGAACTTTGTATTTTGGTAATTATTTTATAATGAGGTGAGCAGTACACAAGCTGTGCTTTACAATTTTAAAATATCTATTGTGTATATTAGAATATGTGTTTGTTTAAATAATCTATAACTCCACAGTTTTAGCTGTTAACTGAAAATTAACCTCATGGTTAATTGGTATTTTTTTGATGTGATGTCCTGAGGAGAACAGTTGTAGATTTTTTCATCTACAATCTTAGAAATGAAATGTTAAAGACTTTATTTTGCCTTTGATGAAAAAAAGCACTGCAATTTGAAAGCAAATTATTCTCATTATTTAAGTCCAATATTAATTTATGCTTTATTATATAATCCATTTCTTTCAATCAGCTTGCTTATTCAATCCATCTGTTCTTTCTTTCTGAGGAACTATGTTAGTTGAATAATTATAGAGAAAGACAGCTCAGAAAAAGAATCTTGGAGAAAATCTTACATTTATAAGTGATGAACATAATGCTCTGTCATCAGAATGTATATCAGGTTTCTAAAGAGGGATGGAAATACCCCTATGAGGGAAAAAAAAAAAAAAGAAAAGTTTTTATTTTTAGTCTGTTCTTACCCTTTCTCTGTTTTGTGCTTTTTGATTGTGAAGGAAAAGACTTTCTTCACAAGTGTCTTAAAGGATTTTAAGATACTTTGCAGAACATGTAAATGAACGATTTTGCTTTTCTTTCTTTTTTTTTTTTTTTTTTTAAATTTGAAATCACCATAAGCCCTATTCTTTGCATAATAATAAACCTTCACCCACATGCAGCGTCTGAGCTGTGCAGGACCTACATCTTTGGAAAGAAGAACAGCTCTAGGTCATGATGTTGTTGAATCTTCAAAGATTCTGTCCAAGTGTGCTGGCTAAGATGGAGTCGGAATTTTCCAGAAGAAGAACAAGCAGAGTAAGTCTATATTTTTCAAAAAAGACAGAACTTCGAGACTTTGAGGAGAAAGGAATGCTGAAGAGAGCTGAGGAGGGAAGAAAAATAGTGATTCATGCTTTCGTTGTTATATTAGGAGTCTAGTGAACCACAGAAGACAGACACTAATTAGAAAGAGGACGGAGCCCTTGTGATGTGGTAGGGGTCTCTAGACTCGAATATCACTCAAAAGAGGGAGATAAACCAGGACAGGCAAACAAATGAAAATATTTGTTTTACTCTGTTCTGTGTCTTTTAGCAACTTTGGAAACACTCATGTTAATATCTTTGTGAAGCAAATATATCCATTTGTTTCAACTGCTATATATCCTGAAAAGACAAACTGTAAATTCAGATTTGTCATTAGAAAGGTGCTATAAAAAGTTTAACTGATGTTCACAGTGTATGTGTATCTATGTGTCTGTGTGTCTGTCAGTGTGCGTGACTTGTGCTAATAATGAAGCTTTAAGATAGGGCAATAAAGTCTGTTTCCATGATGAGATTACAAGTAGTGATGATATGCCCAGGAAAAAATAACACACTGAAAATAAGAAAGTACTGTGGCTTTATTCAGCCCTAGAAAAGCTTACAGATATGTGGGTATGGGGAGACCTATATACAGTAGTGTATTGAGGTCGTATTAAGGAGCTCTACCCAGACTGTGACCCAGGGCTCTCAGACTGTGCCTACACATAATGCTGAACAAATAACACTTGCATCCATGTTGTGTTTTCCAGGCATTATCAAGAAAACAAGTACTGTTTCAAATACTGAGAGAATTCTCTAATGCAGCTGTTTCCAGTGGCATATACTTAAAAAAAATGAAATTTACAATATCAAAAAATGACAAATGAGAATTTGAATGGAATTAAGCAACTGTCTCTAAGATAATTTTACCCTAAGATTAAAAAAAAAAAACGCACACAAAAAAACCCCCAAAAACAAACAAACAAAAAAAAAACACGCCAAAAAAACAAAACCACAACAATTAAAATCTTAAGCCTTTGAAGATATTGTCACAGAAAATACTAGGGAAGTGAAAATATAATTATCTATTACATAGATAGTAAAAATAGTTCTTTCCTCACATTATTGTTGCATTCAGATATTCCATTCTTTCTTATTCTTTAAGACAAATAATGATACAGGAAAACAGGAAATTCCAATTTGGATCTATGGCTCAAAGCAAACTTTGTGCTCTCTGGGAATCCTCATGCAAGCTAAATAACGTTATTCCATTTGCAGCCAACAATTAGTAAGAAGATTAAAACCGGGACTTGAAGAGCACTGAAAGCCACAAGTGAGGTAATTAGTAAAATGATAGTGAATTACAAGATATCTTTTCACTGTAAAGATCCACATATCACTCACTTAAGCATAAATTGAGGAAACCGGAGCAATCAAGATGAAGCTTTGGCTCTAAATTACCTCTTATGATAAATGGCAGCTCTAAAAATCACCTATTGTTTCTCTTCTCCCTGCAGCTACCCAGTATGTCCCCCCCCATTTTTCCGCTTGGTTCAAAGCGCTGCTGTAGCGTAGCGTGTACGTATGACAGTGGACTGAAAGAGAAGAGGCAACCTGCCCCATCACTTCCACCCTGTCTCTGCATTCATAAGCCAGGACCTGCGGGTTCAAGAGCTGTTTGACGTCCAGTAACAGTGTCATTGCCCCTCTGTACTTGCAGCAGAGACATAACTGTGTGCTTAAAGATGGGTTGCCTTTGCCAACGCCACAGCAATTTCTTTTTCAGGGCTATTCCCCAGTCACGTTGCTTTCTCGGCTGATGCCCACAATATCCTCAGCGCTTTCTCCTTCTGCTGCCGTGTTTCTGCATTTGCTGTTTGAGAACAAAATTATGTTTAATGAATGCAGTAGCAGTGTGCTCCCCTCACATTTGTGGATCGTAAGTATTTTTTTTTGGTACAGCTGCTCTTAATGTACCTCATGAGCCTGGTGGGAAGCAATGTAAGACTAGCTGCTGTTACCATCATTATAATTATTAAGAGTTTAATTCGCATTTCCTTTTTTATAAAAAAAATAAAAATCTACCAACAAACCAACAACAACAACCAAACAAACCCTGCAATGTAGAATAAAAGCTTGTGTACAAAAGAAAGTTTGAAATAGTTAAAATTAAGAATATTTCTGATTGTTTCACAAGCTGAAGTATGCTGTGTATCTTGAGGTGGTAAAAAAATACATATGCAACCTAATTGCTACACAGTTTCTGCCACAATTCATACTAAGCGAATCACAAGAATTCGGTTCAATGTATGTGTTGTGCCACTCCATAGATTGTTTTAGAAACATAACTGAGCTGAAATGCAGGAAGAGGAGAAAAGCCTTGTACATCCAGGACTCTAGACCAAGGGAGATTTCACTTCTTGTGAACACAAAGGCATACCCTGGGTTTGCATCATCACACTCCTGTCCTACAATAATCTCCAAAGGGCAGTGGGTTGTCTACTCCTTTTCCATACTGGTTTTCCCTTTCCTCTCCCCTACCTCTTATGTATGCTTTTCAAAGGTTCACAAAAGTAGGGTAGCATAAGATTTTCACATGATAATGATGGCCAGAAATCTCTTGTGAGATGAATCCCTAGCAGAAAATCCAATTAATTCACAGGAGAGTTGACCCATCTGACATCAGCAATTCTTTTTGATTTGGGAGCAGATTGGAGGACAAGAATAAATCTCAGAAACAGTTTGGTTTCTTTTTATTTCTTTCTTCTTAAAACCATTTTCTGAGCATTTTTATGGCAATAGAAGAAAAAATATTTCGAGTTCAAACTGTATTTCAAATATCTATTATTGTTGTTATTCTAGACTAACTTACTTTTTCAGTGCATAATGAATAATATTTCAGTGATTAAAAGGAATAATGAGCAATTACAAAGAACTGAAAAATCATATCTTTAGCTGAAAAGCTCTTTACTGAAATTATTTTCTGAAAGTACAAATTACCATGTTTGTTAAAAGATGTGCTGATTCCCAATAGCTAAGGGAATAACATTGTTGAGATAGTGTATATTATAATTTCGGTTCGGTGAAGATAAAGGAAAAGCTTATGATTTGGTTGGGCTTAGATCATGTGTATTTAAAAAAAGACTAACTTATTTTTCAGTGGTGTCCATTTGTAAAAGCAGGATAAATCCTTAGTTTGATGGGATATTTAGGTTTGACCAAGTTCAGAAAGGAAACCTGAGAAACCATGGGAGAAATTTATTTCATGTTTAACAGGCAGTCAGGTAACAGTGAACTTTGTCTAAATGCAGAAAGGTCATAGTCAATGCACAGGGACTGGTACACTGATCAGTATAGATGTGTAGTACCGGCTTCACTTGTAATTGCCAAGTCGTAGTCTGAAAAAGGAGACGTATCCTGCATGAATCATCTCCTTGTGGGCCCGTGCAAAATGGGCAGATAGCAATGGTAAACTTTTAATAAGACTTTCAAGTTGCCTGTCATTTGTATAAAGGGCCAGGAGTTAAGAAACATCCTGTTGTTAAATGTTGTTTAACATATCATTCAACATATTGTTAGATCAAAACCAACACATGCTAATAAAAACACTCCCCCCTCCAAAAACACATCTAGTAAGAGCAGGTTTGTGAAAGCATTAGAACGTGAAGTCCTACTGAAAAATATGATTTCCTAGGCAATAGAGTCCAGAAAGTTTAAGACTTGACTTAAAAGTATTGCTCATTCCAAAACTCCTTTGTAAATCCAGTCTCCAAACAATTTTTTGTGGGAGGGATGAAATGGCCCCAAGTCATACATGTCCAAACTTGGTTATTTAAGCACTTGGATGGTGTGCCATTCCCACAAAAATGGATTTCAACTGACCACACCAGCCCACACTATGTGAGTGTCACCGCCTCTGGATCCTTGCTGCACAGCTCCAGGTGAAAAATGATGCCAAACCTGAAGAAAGAGTTATCAAAAGAGTCATGTTATACATCTGTACCCAGGGTTATCTGAATTTCTTGCTAGACCAACACAGGGAATGTTTTATTCTTTCTAAAGATTTTCTCATTCTCCTTTGTCATGTTTACCTAATGATCAGTCTAATATGAATTGCATTTATAACTTGTAGTATAAATTTTACCAAAATACCTTGTTCACTACTTGTTTCTGTATGTCTTTAGTACATAAATAGATGCGTTATCAGTCCACCTATCAGAAAATGATCCCCACCCCACTCTACACACCTGGATTTTGTATCTGTGTGCTATTTATAGATTGTTCCTCACTCTTTGACCCTCTCCCTTCCCACTAGATTGCCTATGTTGGCAATTCTTTGCACATAGTGATTTACCTCTATCACGACAATGGCAGAGCAAAATATCTGTAATATATATATTTTTTTCTTTATTGTTTATTACCTAACAGTGTGATTATTGTTACTGAAAAAAAATGTTGTAATTAGGGAAAAATGACATAATAAAAAGGACTGAAGAAGAGTTAAGGGTTTTTTTAATCTTTTTGTAGTACATCAATTTTTCTGAAAGCCTGATAGTGATTTATGGCTAATGCATTTAAGGCAAGATAAATTTCTTGTAATTCAAGTCCTTTGTACTATCACAGTATGAAATATACTATCACAGATTAGTTTTCCTTGCTTTCCGTTCTTCTTTCCTGTTAGAAGATGATGCATGTGGATTTACCTCGTGAACGAGAAAGAACAACCAGTATCTAAGTAAAATTCAACACCAAACATAACACGGCATTACTAATCCCTTCAAAAAATATTTCAAAATATTTGTGATCAATATAAAGAGTGGAACCATGATTCCCACCCCCGCTCCCTGATAGCTAGACTTTTGCCTAAGGCTGTGCCAGACAGACTATACCCACTCTTGTCTGACGGTGAAAGCTGACATTTTGTAAATACTTAGATGGCTGACCAGCTGAGAATACTGAATACCACAGATGCTAGAGGCACAGTCAGATGTATTATGCTGACTGTACCTGATCTGGATTAAGTGTTGCTCCTTCCAATCTTATGCATTCCTTATGCCACCATTAATAAGAGCAACACAGCATTTAATGATGACAGGAAAAGGAATGAGTAAGAATAAAAAGGAAAATAAATCACTTTTTACTAGAGGTTAATGGAGTTAAATATAATCCAGAAACATTCATTTAAAACTGCACACTACAGTACAAAACAAACAAACAAACAAAAACAAAGCCAAACAACAACAACAACAACAAAAAAGAAAAACAAAACAAACAAAAAACCCCACACACAAACACAAACCAACATAACCAACATTAAAAATGTTTTCTTAGACTTATTTGGAATCATAACTGTAATCATTCCTTTAACTTAACACTAAATGCAATAAGAAATTATTCCATTTTAAATACAAGTAGTTGATGCTTAAAGCTAAAGTAGAGCTAATTTCAAATGCTAACCTTCCTGTATTGGAAAGAAAATAAGAAGGACATAGAGAGTGTTTGAATTGTAATCAAAGTCTTCTGCATATATTTCCTCTATCCTTGTATGAAACCATTTCTCAATAATAGAGGATAAAAGAAATAAGAGTGTATGCTGTAAAATTTTTGTTGCCTATCAGATATTATTCATTATTTTTGGCACTGCAGAAGTCCACAGAAAGCAATAGATTCGCCTTCTCCACTCAGCCGAGGTATGCAACAAGAAAAATACTGAGATGCAAAAACTCTTTAACCAAGTGTCCTGAACTTGTCTGTTCCATATAATTTCCATGAAGTAAGCACCAATAGTAGTATTTCTGACCTCCTTCATGGGATATGACTCATGCCTCATCAAGCCCCAAATTCATCCTGTGAGACTACTGAAGCTACTTATTAGATTTGAATTTAGTCCACCTCTGATTTGAAGTACAATGGGTGGAGAAAGACATCCTCTTCCAGCTGCAGCTGTGATGAATGAAGCGGAGAGGAGAGATACCACCTCACTCCCAGATGATCTTTCCCACCCCCCTGGTGGAAGTAACCACCCCTTCCCTTCCCATCTGCCAGATGAGCTGTTTCCGTGAACAGCCCCTTCTCAATTTCTACCAAAATTAGCTGTGGGGTGTTTGAATACTTCTAGCACTAGATCTTCTTTAAGCACCTTCATCTGGGCTGAGGCAGGGTAGGAAGTGCAGAAAGGGCACTGACCCCAGAAGAGGGTCCCAGACCCAGGGGGTACCAGACAGCAACCCTTCAGCCCCCCATGTTGCAGATGGAGGGGGAAATCTCTGCTGCAGGACTGTGACTGCAGTAGGATGGCTTCCCATGGTATATGGGAAGTGGCAGAAGTAAGAAGTGGTACCATGTGCCCTTCCTCCATGACACACTTTGCTTAGGAAGTCCCCCCACCCTGAGCACAGACTCCTCACCTCGCAGTGCCTTACATCACCCCCTTGCTGTGTATGTGCAATATTTTCTGGACTGACTGAGAAACTACCTTTTTGGGATGGTGTGAATAGTTTTCTCTGGCTTACATCGGTCTTAAATTTGCTGCAAGTCCTGACCAAAAGCAGTTGACCTTCCCCCTTTAGCCACTGGTTCTGCAGCACCAATATGAGTACTCAGCCAGCGATCAGATAAATCCATTAATCTGACAGACTGCAAATTTGAAAACAAATCTTTTTCTTCTTTACACCCCCCCAGCAATTTCATGGAGCTGATCCTGCATCTTGAATCCTGCTTTGGAGAACACTCAGACACTAAAAACATCTGGCAGGGATGAAAGGATGGAAGTACCCCTTTCAGTCACAGGCAGGTCTTAGATCTGCTTGTACCGTGTTCCGCACTCCAGCTTAGCATTTGAAGGGTTATGATTAGCGCACTTCATTTAATGTGGGAATAAACGTTTGAGAGCCCAGCTCTCTGAGTCACTCCTGTAAAGCAGTCACCATTAAGATCTAAAAAAGCTTTGCTGGAAGCTTTCTTGCCGGTAATAACAAAAAGGTTTTGAGTAGTACCAAGCACAGAAACAAAAATTTCAGTAGAGACCTACTGTGTGAATGAATCAGAAGTGTGAAGTGAAACATCCTCAGACATTTAACAGATATGTGATACGTCATTAAGGTAGAGAACTCTAATGTGAAAGGCAGAGGAAGTTTCCACGACAAAGGATGGGCTCTAAACAGTAAGCAACAGCATCTGTTGGCTTTTAACGGCAGTGATTATCCATACTCCAAGCGTCTGACTACATTTAAGATAAGTGACATTAAAAATAATTCTCATTTGTATCAAAATCAATGGTACTTCTTGTTCAGAAGCATCTTATTCAGCTCACTGCAAATATAAGCAAGCTGTCATAGCACACTGATTGGCAGTACTGATGAGCAGTACCACAGGTCTTTAAGTAATCCAGCCAGGAGGTTTTATTATTAATCTGCTTCTGATCATTTAATTCTGTGTTTCATTAAATTATGCTGGTAAATTTCTGTTGAAAGTTTAGATCACTGGTCAGATGACATATTTCCAGAACACCTTTTTGTATACTGCAGTGTATAAAGGCATCGGGACACTGAAAGGTTGAGAGCAGAAAGAAAGATGTTCCTTTCGGTGATTTTTGTGTCCTGAGTCTGGATCAGAATTTATTCATATATCTAAAAATGAAAGTTTTCAGAATGTCCATGGTCAAAAGCAGAACAGTAAACTTTCAGATGAATGGGACTTTTCATTTCCAGTATTTTTCCTTAATGATTCAAATAACTATGCAAGTCTGAAATTCATTATGGTGTATTACTGAGGGGTGACTAGCTTAAAAATATTTAAATCATGGGAATACTTTGGAGAAAAATACACTTCAGTGTGTCTTATCCCTTACATTTTATGTAATCTGATTATTTATAGCTGCAAATCTAATGTTCATACTCATGCTTTACAGAAGGCAATTTATGACCTATCCTGTATGTATTTTTTCAGAAGCCCTGTAAAAATGATAGGCAATAATTTTCTGTGTTTGCTTGACTCGTATAATCTATACAAATTAGATTTATACATATTAATGCAACTTAATTGTGTATACATTTGCAGAATAGTTTATTACTAACAAAATTCAAAACCCAATGTAACTATATTTTACAGGGAAAAGAGATAGAAGACATGGATGTCTAATACTGTTATAGGAGAAAATTATTTTTAAATTGTATCCTTGGTACTCATACTGTATAAAGTAATTATAATGGAGTTTCATCTTTTGTGTTTCTATCTGTCTCTCTGTTCGTTCCTCTACAGAACTGAGCAGGAAGATGCAGATCAGTCCAAGCCTGACCTACAAATCAGGTCACATGGGTTATAGAGTAAACCAAGAGTGAGCACTTCAGATTAAGTACAAGGGGATCTTTTAGTTAATTTGTCACAGACTGTCTAAATTATCACCCTTTACCTTGCTTCCCTGCCACTCAATCCTGTTTTCAAGATAACTCTTTAAGATCCTGGATGTTAAGCTTCAGTACTGCTCCAACTACTCTGTAGCCTGTCACAAGCCACTCCATAGAATAGATTTACTTGCTCAGAATAATTCAGTATCTTGCTTTTTTGTAGAAACTTGAAGTGAATAACAAAGCATGACAGTTGCTGAAAGTAACAGAGCTCATCACAGCTTGATGGAATAAGAAAAGTTGGTAATGATGAAAAAGTGGGCTTTTGGATAAGACTACGTTGTGGTTAAAAGGAGCAACATTTATTTATTATCAATCTGATCAGATTTGAGCCTTGCTTTCATTCATTTTACCTTCAGCAGAATAAAAAATACATTAGAGGATGGAGACCCTGCTCCCAGGCACACCAATAGGTTTGCTTCAGTGACATCCTTCAGGAGCAAGGATAGGAAGGGGAATCTGAAACACAGAAATCACTCTTTTAAGTCATAGGTGAAAGAAATCTTATGGGCTACAACTAAATTTTCTCAGCTAGCCTAATTTAGTTACCCAATCACAGGGATAAAGAGAGTGCTTTTATAAAACTAAAGTGAATGAAAACAGTCTAATAATAAATTCAGCAACAACAGTTCACTTGTAAAATTCACATATCATATGAATTTGAAAAACAAATGATGTTTAAATCAGCCTATGTAATATATCTGAGTCCAAGACATGTAAGATAATTTGAGCATATACAGCAAAAAAATTGGAATGTTTTACTGGAGTGCCCGGATCCAAAGAATGGATGAGAA
This sequence comes from Aramus guarauna, assembly GCA_013400195.1. NCBI lineage: Eukaryota > Metazoa > Chordata > Aves > Gruiformes > Aramidae > Aramus > Aramus guarauna. Next base: position 100,045 of record VXBL01009403.1, read on the forward strand.
AATAAATACCCAAAGAATTAGTATCTCCTCTCTGCACATCTTCTTTCTATATACCATCCCTTACAAGGATGTAAGCTATGTGTTTTATTGTGATTTTGGATATTTGCCTGATTCTGTATGATTTCGAAGAGTCAACACTAACTTATGTAAGCTGAGCATCAGACTTATTTAAAAATAAATTAATAAAGCCATAAAGGCTTGCACACACTTAAGAATAATTTCAATAGCTTCAAAAATTTGCAGTACCTTGTGCTTTCATGAAATCCACAGTAGTTATCAACATCGAGCATTTTTTCCTTTCATCATTATATCTGTGCACCCCTAGCTGCACAGCTGTGCTGTATGTATCTGGAGTAAATTAAAGGAAGTTGACAGAATGGCAGCTCTACCTGCACCACTTTCTATTCTGTCTATGCAACTGATCTGAAAAAATCCACTTTTTCTTTTTTTTTTTTTAATTTTAAAAAACTGAATTACTAGCTTCATTTAAATCAATGTATATTTTGCTACTGATTTCCACGAGTCAGAATTTCACCAATAACAACAGAGATTAAGATAAGTTAAAAAGATATATTTACTTTAAATCCTTCATTCAAAGTAGGACAAAACAGAACTGAGATTCCTTGTGCAACCCTGTGCCAATAGTTATAAAGATGTATGACAAAGACTTATAATAGCACTGTTAGGCAAATTCACTGGTACTGAACTCTGCCTATTACAATGATTTATGGATAAATAAACCATTCTTTCTTTACACTGAATCATTTATTCTTAAAATGTGTGGGAAAGTTGTCTTTCTCTTCTTGATTACACAGGGCAAATTAAGTATACATTAAACAACATTATCATAATGATCAATGTACTGATGAAGTAATATACAGTGAATTGTCTTAATCAATAAGCATTTGGAAATGCTGTGAACACCATGTACTTTAGATAAGATTTCTGAAAGAAAGCATTACATAATGTTTTTCCAATTTACTTGGAAAATGAAAGAGTTCTTTTATCCTAAACAAGGACTTTAAAACCAAAACAATTTTCTTGTCTCAGATCATAAGGTAGGTGTCAGCATGAGATTGATGACAAATATAGAATTTGACTTAATTGTTTACAATAAAATAACCTTATTAGAGTTACATGAAATATATATTATAGAAAAAATATTAACTGGTGTAAATGGGCAAATTTTCATTGACCTCAGATGGAAATCTTGTCAAAGTATTGCTTCTAGATCTTCTGTGCCCTTCCTGCACTTCCAAAATTGCTATGAAACCCATTGCAAATGCCATTTTCTATGTATGCACATTCCCAAATGTTTATACCATAATTTTGTTTTTATACTACCACATTATACTTTAATGAAAGTTTACTTTTCAAATTATTTTGTAATCTGAGTTACAAAGCTTACAGTGAAAGATGCTGCATCAGCTCTTTGATGCTTGATACTTCTTTATAAATGCAACTGTCAGCTTTCAGGTGATAGCTTCTCGTAGTTTAATGTCACTATCACATTAAAAAAAAAAAAAAAAAAAGGAATGCAGATAAGTCTAGACAATTTGGAACCGTTATGTGATCAGCAAGTTTGCATCAAACACAGAATAAAGGCTATCATAAAACCAAAGCTGTTATCTCCTTGGTAATGAGACCTTGTGTTTGACCTAAGTTCCACCTGTCACAAAAAGCTGTGCACAGAATGTTAATAAAGGGAATATGTGACTCATTTTTATACTAAGTTAAAGCCTCAAAGAGGTGGGGTTTTGCCCAGTTTCATTGTAAATATCCAATCTGTACTCATGTCCAGTGAACCTTCTAAAAATTGAACAAGTAAACCAAACTTGATGCCACTTTAATTTCCATGTCACTGTTCCTACCATTAGAACAGAAGGCTGAGCAAGTGAATCCACTGAAAGTAAAGTGAATATTTACATTTTAAACTTTCCTCTGATTTTTATTGAGTCTCAGGATATTTCAGATTCCTAAAGCCTCAGCTGTTGCTATCATAATTGTCTCTCTTTACATTAAAACTGAAACAGATAATTAAAGTCCCTCAAGTTTTGGCCTTTCTAATTAGAGCAGACTTGAGGGTAAGACATGTAAAAGATGGAAAACAAATAGGTAAATGAAAGGAACAGAACATTATTTTTCTTTTTTAAAGAGTCCCACTATTAAAGAGAAAGGATGCGGTGCATAAGAACTGAGAAAGAAAATGAGGAAAGCGCAATGTAAATTTCCATTCATTTTAATTCTATAGTTGACAAGGACTGTAAATAAAAATACATAGGCTTTTTCTATTTAAAGAAATAAGTGATGGATCCTCTATGATTTCTGATTTGCTGAAATGCCATCCTATCCCATGGTGAAGTTTAGTGTTTTAAATATTTGAGTCTGTTTGCAACAAGATATATCTTCTCCCTGAGAATATCTGAGGTCTGTCTGGTTTTTTCCCCTCTCTGGTGTACATCAGATCTTTTCATTCTATCCTTCTTACTGTAATAGGTTGAATTTGAAGAATCAATATGTAAGGAACTTATTACCGTAGTATGCAGGATGATCCACTGTGAAGTATGCATTTGTTGACTGATCAACAGCTTAGTCTGGACATAGATATGTCTGGGATCGTGACCACATGACGATGGATTTGAAAATGCCAGCAATTGCGCAAGAGCTTCATCCACCAGACCCCTCTCGTGAGAAGTTAGCCGTGCAGAAATTGATCCCTTTATCCCTGGAACTGGCATAATTCAGTTTATCCAAAAGGAGAATATAAACTCCTACTTGATTGTAATGTTGCTCGCACAATAAGGGTAAGAGCTGAGCCTCTGTTGCTACAAACAAATTCCAAGTTCTGCTGGACAATTTAATTCTTGAAGAAACAGAAGCAGCACTGCTCAACTCCTTCTCCTGAATAGCAGATAAGCATTTGTAAGGGTACTTTTCTACATTCATCCATGAAAATTTAAATTAGCATTATTAATAAAAGTATTAGTTGGAATGGGATAACTCAGTGGAAGGTTATTTTTTGAACAGCAACATTTTCAAAGATATTGCATTCATAAATCAATCCAAATCCAAAATTATTTTTTCGTGAGCAATATCAATGCTGGTTTTCAGACTATCACAGAAAAACACCTTGACTGTCTCCCTCCCTTCTATCCTTCCTTCCTCTTTGCCCTCCTTCCCGCCCTCCTTCCTCTCTTCTTCCCTTCCTCTGTCCCTCTCCCTTTCTCCATACACATATGCCATAGAAAACAGTAGAAACACCATAAAACATTATTCTCTATTCCTTTGTTCTCCATGCCAGGAACATAACTACAGCTAGGCTACTGACCAGTTGCCTTGGAGATAGCAATTGGATTGCAGTCTAAGTGTGCCACGCAACAATTGTGCTGCAAGTATACTAAATAAATATGCAGAACCAGAATTAAAGCTACCCACCTACTCTATTCAGAGGATTAGGAGAGCAGGGGACAGTGGAGAGGATAAAGGACGCAATAGAAAGGTTGTTATGGTATAGACATGAGCCTCAGAAAATTGAAGGGTTCGGAGATTTGTGTCTACCTTGCAGATAGCAGTGGCTGGTGCAACTAATTAATCTGTTAATTCATTAATCTAAAATTATCTTTTAAATATTAAAACCAAAATATAAGAACATCTTACCTGTCTTGAACAAAATAATAGTAAATCAGTTACAACTCAGCAATATTCTGGATCTGGTTTGTATGTAATTCTACAAATTTTCTTGCAATATGCATTCAAACCGCTCCAGGCAAGGTTTTAGAAAGAGGAAACTTTGTTACTTCAATCTATGTAATTTAATCTAGAAAAAAAACCTGTGTGAAATCCTATTCTCACTATAGCCAGTATACTCACTAAGTTTGTGTGCAAAACCAGTATTTTAAGGGTTTTTTAATGTAATTGTATGGCCAGATAAAAGACCACTTGTTTTTAGGAAAACAGACTACAGAGAGCAAAACTTTAGCAGTGTATTTTCATTATGGATTTATAATTACTGGCAACTCTGGCTGTTTATTTCTAACTCTGTAGTTGTAGCTACAAGCATCAGTTTTATTTATGCAATGAAATGTAATGTAACAGGTAGAAGATGGGGATTGGTGGTGGGTTTTTTTCCTGGTTGGGTGTTTGGAGTAAAGAGAAGGCAGGGTACAAGATACTCTGTGTCTTGTGCAGGACACAGGAATATACCTTTTACAGTACCTTTGGTGACAAAACATATTGCTTCTGTTTGAATGTCTGCCAGCACTAAATAAATAAATAAATTACTGGTTTAAAGAAATAAAATACTAGGATGTAGAGTTATTTTAATGCGAGAGTCTAGTAAAAATAAAACTTTATGGTTATGGATATCCAAGCAAATGTCTTTCTTTGATGATAAGGAAATGGTAGTTCATATTAATGTAATACCAATCTGGTGCTGAATACTCATCTAGTCATTCTCACCTCCTACCTTCTGTCATCTTCCTTTAATGGCACATTCAAGGAAAGAATTATGTAAAAGTTTATGATAAAATAGGGTAGAATGAGTCACCAAAGGATACTTAAAATCACCCTATCCAAGAGGGTGGTGATGTTGTCCTACTTAATTTGCTTGCCTATGAATTTTATGTCTATTATGCTAAAAGGATAAGTATAGTACAGTTCCAGCTTTATGTTGGTGAGCCAATCTATATTCACTCCACACCCAAATGTTCAGGTAACATTGGATGCTTATTGTGCCTTAAAGGATTATGGTCTTAAAAATAATGGTTCTGAATCAACACTGCACTTTAGCAAATCTGAAATTTGTCAGTGGAAATGACTCACATATTTCATGTTAGGAATAGACCAAATGTTATCCTTAGACCAAGGTCTCTGTCAAGGACTAGTTCCCTGCTTCAACCAAAATTTGATGAAATTAATTTTCCTTTTCTGGGTATAGACTATTTTCTCTTTTATAAGTGAAAACTGTGTGCAATAAAAATAAAAATAAAAATTAAATATGACACTTCCTTCATTCATTATGCAAAGTTAACTTCATATAAGTGAAGTGTAAGAAAGGAATGTCAGCTAGGAATCAAATGATGACATTTGTTTAAGAGATCAGGTTTTCTGGAATAAAAGATATGCTGCCTACAATCAAGGCAAATACTCTACATTGGAAAGGAGAGTTCAAACACATTTGACATGCAATTAAAATTTTATAAGCACTAAGATATACTTGCAATAAGTGAGAGGAGCAGTAGATTTGACTTACTGCACTAGTTCTCTAGGTTGTGACACTCCATTCTTGCTAAACATGATTTTGTTAGAAAAAAATCACCCTGGTGCTATGACAGCTTAGATGTTAATTTTAGAAAGGTTAAATTGTTATTCCATTGTGATTGATAGTTATACATATCTAAATCTATGAGTAAAGTTATATATACCTTGGTATGTATACCTTGTTGAAGGTATAGCTTATTATACTTTACAGACCTGGAGAGGCCTTGCTTTTCCTATCCACTCTTTGTCTAGTCAAGTAAGAAAACATTGTAAAGCAAGTTATACATACCATATTTTTATAACACATGTCTTTGCTGCAATGAACAGCTTATGTAGATATGAAGAGTGGATGGACAACATTTAAGTATAGATGCATATGGTTAGCTGAAGGGATTGTGCTGCTTCGGAAGGGTCCACATCTCAAATATGGCAGTTAACAAAACTTGTACAGAAAAAATTCAGCCATAGAAAACTGATATAATGCAATGCCATTTATATAGGCTGGCATGTGTGAAAAAGAATATACATCTGCATAAATGGTAGTCATGCATATTTTAAATTGTGTTTCAATATCTATTATCATTCTAAGATATTTTCTTTCTCTACAGCAGCTCTTAAAAATATCTTCTGTTCTCAGATCCCATGAAAGAACACAGGCTCCAAGATATCAAAGGCCAACTCCAAATAGATTTGGGGAGCTGTTGTTTATTTTTTTTTTCCTTTCAATAACTTGCAGATACAAGAATAAAGCCACTCCAGGCTAAAATTCTTTTATCTGAGTTTCAGGCTGAAAATACAACAGGAATAGAAGCACTTCTACGTTTTCTTTTCTTCTTTGTTTTATTTTGATCAAACACAATATCAAAATCCGAAAGTGCACATTCTGTGAAAGAAGACCACTGCTAAATCCCTAAGAGAATTTATTCACCATCATTTTGTCTAGCTTCCCCAACATTTAGATGATCCAAACCCATGATCAAGTGCCATCTGGTGTTTCAGGAAACTACAGTATGTAGGCAATTGACTTTTCACTCATAAAGGTTTGCTAGGCACCTGAAGGTTTGTACTTTGGCATGATTACAGCTGCCCATGGGCTGAACATTTAGCACATGATTTCCTTAAGATCTACAAGCTAGGCACCTCCCAGTTCACATGCCCTCCCAGTCTGGCAGGTGTTTTTACCATATGAATCACAAAGTTAAGCATGGGAGTCAAAAAAAAAAAAAAAAAAAAAGGAAAAAAAAAAAAAAAAAAAAAAAAAAAAAAAAAAAAAAAAAAAGAGGAAAAAACAAAGCAAAACAAAAAACTCAGCCAAGGAAAAACCAAGCCCCACAACCTCACTATCAGATAAAGCAGTAGCTATTGTTCCTAGTAGGGATTTTAGTGGCACAACTGGGATGTGGGAGATGAGGTTACATTCTCTCCTGTGATGGAGGGAATTTGAACTTTTCTCACCTAATAGGCAAATAAATGCTCTGCATTGTTTTTTCTGTGATGGGACTCAGTTTTTCCCACTGTAGTTGTCCCATTTCACATAACAAAATGAACATTGCTTGGCAGAGACAGAAGATTAAGTCTCACATAAAAATGATTAGGTTTCATCCATCTCTGGTTTAATTGATGAAAAATGCTGATAGAAGTACTTTGATACAGGAGAAAGCATAAAATGATTAATAGGTCTTAATAGCACTCCTAAATAGGCCAGAATAGCACTATTTAACTCTCAGGAAAGGCCTTGGAGATTGGAAGGAGTAAAAAAGAGTTTGAAAAATACTGTTCAAAGATAGTTTAAATGTAAGGAATTTAAATGAAGTAAACAATAGTCTCTTTGGGGAACTCAGTATTTCAACAATGAAACAGATCATCATAGTAAACCCAGGCATTTCACTGAACGTTGTTTACGGCAGATGCCTAAATGGCAAAAAATCCTCATTGACCAGAATAACACTCTCAAATTCTTGTTAGAAAAAAGCAGCTTTCTGCTGGTCTCTTCATGCTATCTAGGCTATTTTAGCAGCACGGTATGTCTTTGGGAGAATTCAGGATATAACTTCCACTCATTCATGCATTGCATAGCTTGCTTTGATGACTAAAATAATGATTTGGGAATTTGTTAGATAGAAAAATATCTACAAGTTGATAGTACAATATTCAATATTTGCTGAAGTACTTACATCAGTCTACTGTTTACTTATAAAGACTAGATAAAAAAAAAAAAAGATGAAAACTTACATTTTAAATAAAGGCACACAAAGTATTATATGTTAAAGAAAAATACCAAAACTACTCTAGGTACTACTCAGCGAAGTAAAATAACTTTATTCATATTTTAGATGATGTATTGTTTGTCTATGAAAATATTTATGAAACAGAATATTCACAAAGGCAATCTTTCTTCTCATAATTCAGAAGTGTTCTTAAGTTATTCCTTCTGTATTATTATTCTCTTAGTAAAAAATCAAAGTTGGACTAAAACCAACTGTTATATCTGGACAATCAGATACTGTAAATAATAAGTAATAACAATGCTACAGTAGAGAGGAATTAATAAAAAACAAGCCATACTTTAAATCTTATTTATATTAAAAAACTCTAAATAAAACCTTGAAGGATTAGAAAGTAATGAATAATTTTGCTTAAGTCAAGTTGCATTTGTAAACAATATTTTTGGGGGAGTTATAAGATTTTAACATTGATACATTTACAGTGAACAATTTGGACAGCTGAGTGATAAAACATGAAAAATGGATGGTTAAAAATGATGAAGTTCAGGAATTTTTATTTTCTTCAAAGTCAGTAAAACTATGCGATGCATCTTTAATCTGTCAATCAGTGTTTTGCAGTTCTACTTGCTGCTTTCTAAGTAAACTTTCACTATCTCATCTTCTTTTTACATTTTTGCTTACCTAATCTTGCATGTCAGCAGGTTTTGATTGATAGACCTGGTGCTTCAAGTCTGCCACTGTTCGAGTTTATGAAAGACAAAGAAAATAGTGATGCTTGATGCTGAACAGATCAACTATTCTCAAAGGGCTCATTCCATTTTTGTGATACTTTAGTGAAAATCTGAACTGCTGAAATATTAAACAGAACTGTTCATAAATGATAACTGTATTGCTGTAAGCTATAACTTTCTGAAGTTCTAATTGTCAAGATGCTCCCTGATACAGTTCTGCTAAAAATTTTTCAAATTATTGCCTTTAAAAGATATATTTCCTCCAGATCTTCCCTCAAGTTGTCTGCTGACACGTTTAGGTGATCTCTTTTTATTCAGACAGGGCACATCAGGATGCAGACACAGATGGAAAAAACCGTTTCTGAGCTATATGCTAACAAATCATGAAGGATTTTAGTGGTCTGACAAGACAGCAGAGCATGGTTTGGGAAGTATCAGTAAAGAAAAGCCAAAGTAAAGGATAATATGGAGCTGTACCTTTCCTAAAAATACGAATACTGGGTAGAAGGTCTATTTTGCATTCCAGATCAATTCCTTTGGTTTTTATTTTTTCTTTTTCTTTTTTCCTTCAAATTTTCATTTTATTTTCCTTTACCCATTTTATTTTCATTTTTTCTTTTTCCTTTCTCTTTTTCTTTTCTCTTTTTTATTTTTATTTTTTCCCTTTTTTCATTTTTTTCCCTTTTTTCCCTTTTTTCCCCTTTCCTTTTCCCTTTTCCCTTTTCCCTTTCCCTTTTTTGTACATATTCAATACAAAGAGATGGAAGACCTGAGATGACAAGTATATCTACGCACAGGAGATTTAAAAATGCAAGAATGAAGAATACACTAATCATTCTTAATGCTGTACAATTTGCTGAAATCATAGTAATAAAATATTGATTTATTTAGGGTAATTTTATAGTTCAGTATAAACAAAAAAAATCTACCAAAAAACCCAAGCATACAGATCACCCGTACTTCTGAAAGAAGGCCATGATTCCTTATAAGCCTTTATTATACCATCTTCACTTCAGAATAACTTAAAAGATTTTGTCCTGAAGATCTTGGAAATAAATAAACAAATCCCATCATACTAAAAATAAACATAAGTTGCCAAAATCCATTTTATTATGATAGTTTAAAAAAAAAAAAAAATCAAACAAACCCACAATGTTTCTATAGCTTATCTCAGTGAATGTATCACAAAGATGCAAAAACATTTTTATAAGAGAGTCTTTGAAGTTTATGTTTTCATTATCTCTCTTTTGGAGAATTATAGATGTGTCATCAGTATAACAGCTGCTTTCAGAATGATAATGTGGAGGTGATAGGCTGAGTGGCTGTTCTGTTCTTCTGTATCAGCTTCACAAAAAGAAATGCTACCACCATTTTGATGGTCTTGAAAGCTCCTAATAAACCATCCTATAACATAATCTCATGTGTTCTTTGGAAACTCCTTATAGGTAGAGATAATATGGAGAATCATAGTCTATTTTCAGTTATTAACATATGAAAAAAACATCTTTCTGTTTTAATTAATTTGTGTGTGTGTGTGTTTTTGTTGGTGTGGCTGTAGTAATAATAGGTTTATTACTGGGGTTATTACAGTATCCCATGAAGGAACAACATCCTAGGCATCAGACACAAAGAACATCCTGCAACCTTGTGATGAAGAACCAACTAATGCTCTCTGATTGCAGTAAAGATGAAATCATTGCAGTTTGCTTTGTTCCCATAAGAAAAACAAAATGCTGAAGGAATAAAATAGTGGGATGGCATACAGTATTAAAAAAAAAAAAAAAAAGAAGAAGAAAATATGGAAGAAAGACTAATAGGACCTAACTGATTCATTGTTAGACAAGAAATGAAAAAAGAAATTGCCACATCAGACTAAAATACTCCTTAAGCCAAGAAGCAGATATTTATAGGTATGATCAGCTTCATTTTTCTAGGCCCTGTTCAATACTTCATCCAAAGTATTATTATTTGTTGTTTTCCAGTAATATAAGTATGAACTGTGTCTGCAAGCCCCTGGTACAACAGTTTTATAGTGAAACAGAATCATTCCCACTGCACCTAGAATATGATGTATCACGTACTGAGTCACTTCCACCTGTGTTTAACACATTGGTAGCCCCATGAGGTGGAAGTTCCAAAGAACTAAGTGTTAGTCTGGCTCCTTTTCTCATCAGTGAAATATCACACCATAGCAAATGGAGAGAACACTTCTTAAAACAAAATGCTAACAAATACTAACAATGCTAACAAAACCACATTGCTTCTAGCAACAACACTATGACCTTTGATGAACTGCATACAACTCTCAATATTTTTTCTTTAAAAAAATATGCATTTTTTATTTTTTCTCATTATATAATAAGATAATGTTCTCCTTCTTCCTATTGCAAGATTAACATAACTCTAGAAATAATTTCCTGCATTTAACCATAGATATAGTGACATAAACATTCAACATTTCATGAATCATGAGTATGCCTTATCGAATATTTTAGTAGCATAATTTAATTTAATTTTCTTGCCATTGTCCTTCCAAAGGATTCTCTTCTGGCTTTTCAGAAGAGAAGTTGTGATTGCTACATTGACTTGAAAAGACTGAATTCATCCAGTATATATTCTAATTTTTTTTCACTAACCTCTGCCCACATGGCATGATGATTGGTTGCAATTATGACATTACTGAGGTGATAGACACAAACATATTCTGTTGAGATTGTAATTTAAATTATTTTGTGTTGCCTCAAAACTGGAGGTCAGCACTGGAGTGCTATTGTAAAGCCACTGCCTGCCAAAGCCACTGGAAAGGAAGAAATCACTGTGGTTGTCATCCCTTCTCTCCTCATGGTCAAGCTACAAAGTTATAAGTGTTGTTTGAAATGCCAAACCTCTTCTAAGTATGGAGAGAATTGCCTAATACCACAGAAAAACAAAAAAAAGCAAAACAGAGCAAACCCAAACTTGAACTGCAGAAAAGGAAACATGGTTGCTAGATCTCTTTTTCCTTGCTGTCTTTATGCAAATGAAGCACCATAGGAAAATCTGATGGACTGTAGCTGGCAGAAGAAGGGCCTACTCTGGAATCCACTTGTGCACTTACTCATAAGAGAAAAATAGCAAACATTAACATAGATATAACATATCCATATTTTTGTATCTAGTAGAATTGAATACTTTTGAAGAAAGGACTAAAGCAAGAGGTATTGTGTGGGTAACACCTGAAAACATGATCTTACTGATTTTAGTCAAAGGAACTGAAGAGAAAAAATGGATAAATCTAAATCTGGGTCAATGTTTGCAAGAGCAAGGTTTGAAAAGAGTCACGTACTCCATATGAATTTGGGGAGATCTATGGATTAAATTATTCAAATGAGGGCTGTTATCACAGGGAGAAAAGCTAGTCAATAGAATGTGAGAGTGCGAAGACAAGTTCTGGAGCATCTCCTGACCTCCAAAGGTTCGAGGTTTTTAAGACCGGTCTTCAATGGTAGAGGTGCTGGGGAGATGACTAGAAAAATATAAAATACACTATATTTGAATAGAGAAAAAATTATAGATTTAGAAAGAACAGACAGATCTTTAGACACCTACATTTTTCTTCAGGAATCTTTGTCTGCCTTAGTATGCACCACAAATGTATCCATGCGGAGAGTGTACAAAGCACTTAGTGCATTGCAAATTAATATCCTTCTCGTGCTCTTAGAGTCTCTTGTAGACAAACCCTAATGCAGATGTTCATTTTCCCCTGTGCTCTCTTGAGTTGATACGTTTAGCCTCTTTAATAATATTCCATGCTGGTTTTCCCTGTTTCAATAATTTATACTTAAAATTATAGACAAAATAAGAACCACCAATGGAAAGCTTATTTTGTTAAGGATTTCAATAACTGTAAGGCCAACAAACACAGTCAAGAGTTTCTGTTATTAGATATGTCAAGTTCCATAAACTTCACCTGTTTGCATAGGCCCTGAAGTTACTATCTGTACTCAATTGCTGCCATAGACTTTTGTCACTACAGACTGAATCTCTCTGATCAGAAATGTCCAACACAGCCTTCACTGAAATTTGAAGAAGTCTGATAATATATTGCCAGAGGAATTGAAAACATGTTTTTTTTAAGACAACATTTACAATAATTAATGAAACAATGGTTTTGCTTGCTGTGTTCAGGAGTATATTATATTGCACTGTCGTCCTGGATAATGGATGTTCTTTCCACTCTCACATAAGGGTACGGAAGGATACTTAACCTCTCTATTCTCTTATTACTAGGTTCAGAGTGGAAAAATGAAGGGACCTTTAATAGTTATGGATGGTTTGTGAAATTTGTAAGTGCAACTACGTAATGTGCTGATGCAAGCCTGAGAAATTTACAGTCAAATCTTTTTTTTTCTGTGGAAGAATATGTGACTACCAAATTTATTTGGAGACATGCACTGAAGAAATTGGGTTACAGGACTTCAGCAAAATGAAACAGATGTATTCATTGCGAAGTAGTACCTTACAGGAGGGGAGGACAGAGTTTCACGTGACTTTAGAAGTCTATTGATGGAGTTTGTTATGCAACCATGAACGTGTATCTGTGAATGTAGTTGTTTATCTTTATACTTTTCAGGCTATATACATAGAATCATAGAATCATAGAATCATAGAATCATAGAATCATAGAATCATAGAATCATAGAATGGTTTGGGTTGGTAGGCACCTCAAAGATCATCTAGTTCCAACCCCCTGCTATGGTCAGGGACACCCTCCACTAGACCACGTTGCCCAAAGCCCCATCCAACCTGGCCTTGAACATTTCCAGGGATGGGGCCTCCACAACCTCTCTGGGCAACCTGTTCTAGTGCCTCATGACTCTAACAGTAAAGAATTTCTTCCTAATATCTTATCTAAATCTACCCTCTTTTAGTTTAAACCCATTACCCCTCGTCCTATTACACTCCCTGATAAACAGTCCCTCACCATCTTTCCTGTAGGCCCCTTCAGGTGCTGGAAGGCCACAATTAGATCTCCCCAGAGCCTTCTCTTCTCCAAGCTGAACGACCCCAATTCTCTCAGCCTGTCCTCATAGGAGGGGTGCTCCAGCCCTCTGATCATCTTCGTGGCCCTCCTCTGGACTCACTCCAGCAGCTCAATGTCTCTCTTGTACTGGGGCCCCCAGAGCTGGATGCAGTACTCCAGGTGGGATCTCATGAGAGCAGAGTAGAGGGGCAGAATCACCTCTCTCGACCTGCTGGTCACGCTTCTCACATTCTGTCTATCATCAGAAAAGGTCTGAAAGATGCAGCATAATCACCATGTGCTTTTAGCCTTATAGAATGTAGCTATTTAGGTGATTTTGAGATGGAACAAGAGCAGTATAACTCGACTCAATTTTCACATAAATCACCTCCAAACAGGAAATGTAGCTCTATTATTGATAATATGCATAAGGCTTATTATTGAACAATGTTGATTAAAGAAATGAGCTATCCCCAAGTATGCGTAAAGAGACATGTGGTAAGGCATAGATTTAAGAATAATTCTAGTTGTCTCCAAACTTCCTTTTTCAGTGTTAGAAGGAAATGACTATGATCCTTCATAAGTACCTTCCTGATAATTATCATACTAAAAGGCATACTGTATCAAAAACATTGTATTGAATGTATTTTGTATATTCCACAGCATGATGTAAATCTGAGGAGCCAGCACTGGAACCAGATGTGTCTCACCAGGGCTCAGTAAAGAAGGAGCATGTCACTAACGTTCCACTTAATCCATCACAGGATGCTGCCTGCCTTCATTGCTGCAAGGGCACAGTGCTGGCTCATGGTCAACATGGTGTCCACCAGACCCTCCAGGTCCTTCTCTGCAAAGGTGCTCTTCAGCCAGCGCATAGAGGTGCCTGTGTTTACTCCTTTCCAGGTACAGGTCTTGGTGTTTGCCTTTGCTGAATTCCATGAGGTTCCTCCTGGCCTATTTTTTCCAGCCTGTCAAGGTTCTTCTAAATGGCAACACAACCATCTGGTGTATCAACTAATCCTAATTTTGTATGATCTGCAAATTTACTGAGGGTGTACTCTATCTAATATATATGTACAAAAGTTTGGTTGAAAATGTATGAATATCATTGCAAAGTCATACAAAATTCTACTGCTGTTGAAATTTAATTTTTCTCTAAATATTAGTTGCCTGAGATTTATTTATCAAATTTTAAAGTTAGAAGCTGTTAGACTTATGTTTTTATTATTCATCATACAAATCTTCATCTTGCATTCACTTTGAGTAGTATCATGTATTAAAACAGTTCATTAATTTAATTACATTACTTGATGAGTAAAAGAATTAGGTTTTATTCATGATGCACAAAGGTTTCAGAATCTGGCAGTAGGTTATTCAGTCTTAAAATACTTTCTTTCATACACCGGATGGACAATTTGTTTTCCTTATCATATATGGTCTATTATTTGGAAAACAATAATGTGTTTTAATCTAAACTGAAATTGATATTACATGCTACAAGAAGTGAAACATTGTGTGAAGGTTCTGTTTAAAAAGAAGATAAAACATCTTCCACAGAGATACAATAGTTCTTGTGAACAGGAAGTATCACAGGTACTTCTATAATTGCAAATTAATGAGTGTCAGGGAATTTTTCCAGGAACTAGAACTTCTTAATAGCCTATTACTTCTGAACATTTTAAGAATGAACCCTGAAATAATTTACTGCAGAGACAGCTATCGATCCCCCAGACAGTTCCAGGGCATGATGTTGGCAGCAGCACAGTCCAGGACCAATTCCCAGTGGGAAGTTTGAATGTACACACTCTGTTTGGAGAAGAATGAACTAAATAGTGTAAACATGAGACATTTCTTGACGCTTAACAACAATGCCAGGGAACAGCCCTGGGCATGTTTGGTTTTGTAGTGTAAATAAAACAGTCATGGACCAGGAATGGTGAACTCCATAGTAGGCACAAGTTCCAGTGTCCTCACTATCCAAGTCAGAGAAGCTCTTTTAAAGACTGTTGTTTGTTTGGACAACTCAAGTTTAAACATTGTTTTATATAAACCTGGAGCTACATGTTTAAAGGGGCTTTATGTCTGTAGAGATTTGAGAACTAGGCATTGCCTTAAGCAGTAATTCTGTAGTAATTAATAGGCAGCAACTAATGCAATCAGCCAAATAAATAAATGTATTTATGGTTCTATTGCTGTCTGAACTACAATTTTTGCCTTTGAGTTTTAGGACTTTTTCCCCTTTGCCC
This sequence comes from Aramus guarauna, assembly GCA_013400195.1. Taxonomy (NCBI): domain Eukaryota; kingdom Metazoa; phylum Chordata; class Aves; order Gruiformes; family Aramidae; genus Aramus; species Aramus guarauna. The sequence goes on from VXBL01009403.1 coordinate 115,508, forward strand.
ATCCTATCTTGTTGTGAGATGTTAATCTCTTTTCTCCTTCAAAATGCCTCTATAACTTGACAAAAAAATCCAATACTTGTAACAGAAAGGATCTGATAGGAATTCAAACTCCAACTTAGGAACTCCTTTTCCAGTTTTGAATTGTAGTAAAATTAAAGACTCCCCAAACTCCCTTTCCTTTTATTCTTCTATTTTTCTTTTTTATTCCCCTGGGTTTGAGCCCGGTGGATTTATCCACAATTACACAAGCCAGAAGTCTGTCTCACACACATAAATTTATGTATAAACTTTCCTCTTTTTAGGCATAGATGCACATATAACACACACAGTATCACAGACTGGAATTAGAGATATAGGTGTTCTCCTTCATTAGAAAGCATTTCAGTTGTTGTCCAAGATGATAAAAAGTGAAGTTACATTCTATAAAACCCCTAAAAGGCTGGGCAGGTTATTACTAAAGAAAATGTGTGCTTGATTTTCCATGGACAGTTTAAGAAAATTATAGTAATACAAGTATGACAAAAACATTAGGTGATGCATGTACTTCACCTTTAACTATGCAAACAGTTTTAAGATAAATATTAGAATTATTCATCCTAAATATATTGGCTCAGTACAATTCTCTTCCAGGGCTCTGATTCACCTAGAGTTGTGAATTAAAACCTAATGGCTGAAGATGTTTTGGTTTTACTCATGCACGCTCCTCCACTGATGGCTGTTGCTTTTCACAGGGTGACATCCCTAAAGAGTACTTACAGAAGATCTTAACCATCTGTTTTTCACCTGATGTATTAAACTAAGCTGAAAATCAGGCTTGTTTTGCCTTCATGTGCTGAACTGAATATTACAGTGACTCAGGAATTATTTCATGACTATTCAATCCTTTCTATCTCAAGGATGTCATCTTCCCTTGGATGAACAGGGTGTACGGCTCAAGGCAGAGCTTGCTTCAGCTGTCTGATTTCAATCTCTCATATATGAGACAAGGTCCAAACGAATATTTATTTTGGTTACCTGTGCCACATATTTTACAGCTTTTGGAAAACCTCTGTTGTACTCATCAGTGGTGCTAAAAAGTATTTGAATCCCCTTCCATAACTTTAATATTGAGGCAAATAAAAAAATGTTAAATTAAAGTATTATCGTGGGAAATACAGCTGTTTGGAATCTTTGATTACATACGATTTATGAATTGTTTGACTAAAGAAATCTTCATGAAGTTTTATTTGTGAGAAAAAGCAAGGAAAGGGGGGGGGAAGTGAAGTCACAGCAAACTACTTGTCAGGGAGTGGCAAGAGGTGCGGGGGCCAGCCCCTGAGGGCCGGGGAGCAGGAGCCCTGGGTGGCACCGGCACCGAGGGGGCCATCAGTGGGCATGGGACAGCAGCCGACTCCACGCTCGCTCCAGAGATCCAAGCAGCATCAGGAGAGGGCTGGAGACTGTCCCTGCTGCGGCGTCACTGGGGCAGGGGCTGATGGCCCCGGGGGGCCGACATGGGGGCCTGGGTGTGGGTTGGGTGGGGGGAGCCCCAGGGGAAGCCCTAGAGGGGAGCTCGGCTGGGATCAGCCAGCTAGAGCCCTCAGGGCCTAAAACTCTGCTGGTTTTCTTTTGTAGGTGCGGGAAAGCTAAACATTCTTCATAATGTTGTGACTACGACATTTTTGACAGTCATGGTAATGTGTTGAGGCATCTTTTTTTCCTTTGAAAGAAAACAGAGGTGAGCAAGGGAGAGAAGTAATTTAGGGGTTATGTTTGTATCATCTCTCGTATAATTGCAAGTGTTTTCATCCAAAGTCTATCACTTTGACTGAGGGTGACCAAAGACTTAAAATCGGTGTTCTCCTTTTCTAGACTGCTCTCAAATCTGTTTTCTGCATGCCTCATCAACACAAAGAAAGAAGGAACAAACAAGCCCTCACACTTTTGTTTCCACACACAGATGCTCCTGCCAGTTCAGCAGTCTCATTCAAAGAGAAAATGAGGGAAAAAGAGAATGTGGAAAGCTCAGATGGAAAGCTGCAAAATGGATGTGTTATGATTTGTGTATCAATAATTAGAAACTGAGCAGAGTAGATGACAGAATGGTCATTTGTTAAATGCTTAGGCAGAGGAGAGAGTGTTGCTTCTGTGCGTGCAAAGGCACCTTTATTCTGCTATAGAGAAGAGAAGAAAAATAACTGGTGTATTAATGAGTATTGCTCAGGAAAATTGTTAGCTGAGGAGGGGATTTGAGAATGCAAATTATGACAGACAACAGAGGACCAGAATACTCACAGTTTGAGGCTTCTTAAATTTGACTAAGCAGCACAGCTTCTGCTGGAAGCTCATTTTCAAAGTATGCCTGAGGTTATACTGAATAAGCAGAAAACCTGCACATCATGCATGAAACAGGCAAGCCCAAGGATGCCAAAGGAAACAGGTATTCACTAACTAGGCTGTCTTGTGAGAAGGCTTTTCCCCAGTATTACAGCACCTTGTTCAAATGCTTTTGCTAGAGCACAGAACCAAACAAGACAACAGCAAGAAGTGAAATGTGTCAAGGAACCCCTCTCTTCACCTTTGTTTTCTTTGCTCAGAAGTGCTTTGTTTAACTTGCAGAATGATGTAATGAGCAACCTAAGAAGATAGGTATGAGTTTTCCAATATTAGTTAAAAAAAGCAGTGATAAAAAAGGTAGGAAATTTACATTAAATATGGGAATGATAAAAGAATAGAAAAAAAAATTGTGAATGTGAACTGTGACACTTATAGGGAATAATAATGTAGGGAGAAAGGCAAGAGAGAGAATTTAGGGACAAATGTTGATTTTCCTAATTTCTATTAGCCTATTCCTAGCCACTAGATATCTAATGTGAGGGAGGGAGGGGCAGGGGGGGAAGAGAAGCAGAATACTAGAAAAGCAGGTTTGTATTGCTATTAAAGAAATATCTGAAAAAGTGGCTCAAACCATCTACAGTATACAAGCTGAATGTTAATTGTCTAAAAGTCAGTTTGTTTCAAGTAGAATTTATCAAAAAAATAGTTGATGAAATATATTTACCTTAGAAAAAACTCATTTTTCTCAGATCTAAACTTTTAAGTTGAATGTTTTGAGTTTGGCTACATTTTCCATGGGAAAATACTAGTTTCTATCCAAGCCAAAATCAGCACATTCTCCACCCCTTATTCCATACCATTTACATCATGCTCAGGTCTCACGCTCTCCGATATATCCTCATTAACCATCAACATTCTTCCCATCCTTTGATATCATACACAGATTTCATTCCCTTATTCTATGGACCACACTGTGAAATGTCCATAAATGTCCACAAATGTCCACAAAATGTCCATTTTAAATGTTCATTTAGTTCATGGTTTTGGGCTCCATCTGTTGTGGTGGTTACTCAGGACAGAAGAGGTGGTGTGTTGCATGGAGTTACTGGCCACCAAAGGCAGCTCAGGTTGGGTCGCTGCTGCACTTGCACTGCTTCTTGTAAGACTTGTCCTCCATTGTTTCAGGTGCTTCCTGCTACAGCAATTCCTATAACATGCAACTCAAATCCTGGGTTACAACAATTTAAAGGTATTTCCATTACAGCCCCCACCCCTGATCCCTTTGGGCCAGACCATCAGGTTTAACATTGCAATGAACACCTCCCCTTGCCCCTGCTCCAGCTTGGATTTATCCACAGACTGCAGTCCCTTAGGGGTGTACCTGCTTCAAATGGAGCCTTATCTATGTGCCACAGTCTCTCCAGGGGTATATCTGCTGTGACATAGACTTATCCACAGCAACAGTCACTTGGAGGTGCACCTGTTCCAGTGTGGCCTTATCCATAGGCCTTCAGAGATATATCTGCTCCAGCGTGGCCTTACCCACAGCCACAGTCCCTTCAGAAGTAAACCTGGTCCAACATGGCTTTACTCATGGCTGCAGCCTCTCCAGAGGAGTACCTGCTCTGTTGTGGGCTTATCCATGGCCACATGCTTTGAGGTGCTCCAGCATGACCTCATGCACAGCCACTGCTTCTGAAATGTTCAGCCACCTCCTTTGTACGTCCTCTAAGTCCAGTTCTGGTGGTAGTGGCGGCATGAGTGGTGGTCTTAAAACTGTCAGTTGTTTCATTACTGGAGAATCCTTTTTGTCCTTTTTCCAGGAAGCAGGGGTGTGGACACAATCTGGCCAGGGATTGCCCATAAAATTTTGAGGCAGCAGCTGGTGACTCAGATTTATTTGATATTGCCCTCTGGTTTGCACAAAGTCTTTGAATAGTTCTTCCACCCCTACCAAACAAGTTACTGCCATTCATTCTCCTTGCTCCATGTTGTTCAGAGACAAGGAATTGTTTTTTCCCAAGGCTGTATCCTGCCTATAAAGCTTATGCTTTGATTCTCTTCTGTATAGAATACAGCTTTGAACATCTTGTAAAAATAAACCCTAGTTATTGATTCATGTTGAGCTTCATAGCTTGGATACTTGTTTACTTTTACTCCACAACTTACTGGGTAGTATGAAATACTCTTGGGCCAGAATTTGGCCAGGGTCAAATATTTCCAGGTGCATGCAGGTGCTTCATGAACCACATCTAAGGAAATTTTTTTTTTTCCATAAAATATGGGATTTTCCAGTCAGGACTAAATTCAAAAACTTAATTATTATAAAGTCTTAGCTTTATATGCTGAGCATGATGTCATATGGTATGGAATATTCCTTTGGTCAGTTGGGGTCAGCTATGTGCCCTCCCAGCTCCTTGTGCACCCTTAGCCTACTTGCTGGTGGGGTGGGGTGAGAAGCAGCCAAGACTTTGGCTCTGTGTAAGCACTGCTCAGCAGTAGCGAAAACATCCCTCTGTTAGCAACACTGTTCTCTGCACAAATCCAAAACAGAGCCTCATACCAGCTGCTATGAAGAACATCAACTCTATTCCAACCAAAACTAACACATTATCCTCAACTTATTCTGAAATACTTCCCTTGATAAACTCCTAATAATATGGAAAGACTTCATCATCTACTTTAGATAGTCATGGTTGCTCTTACATAGTCATTCAATGCATAATAAAAATTAAAACAAACCAATTGCTGGTGATTAATTTCAGCCTTAATTAATCTTTTAACCTGGAAGATTTAATCTTACTAAGCATTCAAAATTATTCGCTCTTCTTAATTCATCAATTCTTGATTGAATAGCTTTTCATTCATATGATGGGACCCTGATATACAGTAAAGTGTAAAGAAAAATATCATTTTGGGTAGAGAATATACTGGTAACATTGTCACAATGGTAATTAACCTATCACAGGAAAGAAACCATGCCTCAGAGACATGCAGATGAGTCAATTAAAGGAATTTATATATCTGTCAATCTAATAGATATTCAATAAATATTTTTTTGTTTGTTTTGATGAATTGCAAATACTTCAGCCTGAAGGAATACTGATTATTTAAGGACAGAGTAGTTACACAAAATATTGAAGAAAAAGCATCATAGACTTAAATTTATTAACAATTATATTTATGTGAAAAAGTTATATATGAAGTGGAAATACTGGTGACATTTTCTCCCAAAAGACTCTGTAAAAAAGCCAGATCTTTCAGCATTTTCATTAATTTTTCCTTGATGTTAATATCCAAAATGGAGTTCAGAGAGGAGCTACAGAGCTGAAATTAGCTTACTATGCTCATTGGGCCTAGTATGCTTTCACTAAATGCAATTATTCTTCAGTGTTCATTTACCTAAGTGGTTGAACTTGCTTGCAGCAAGGAAGGAATGAACACAAGGCTAGACCTCAAGCGATCATACAAACTGATTTTAAAATTAGTAGTCAAAATTAGTGTTCTTTAATGAATAGAAAAGCTTATGAAATGAAAACTTATAAAGAAGGGAATAAAAAGCTTTACCAAAATGCACCAAAACCCATTAATTCCTAAATGTCTAAACCCATTTTTGACAGTGACTGTTTTGGATAGTGTTTGTTTTGGACAAATCACTTGAGTTAATTAAACCCTCTGGAAAAGAAAAGATAATATTTTTTTCTATTCTGTGAAAGTGTTCTGACTGAGATTTTTGAGTTTCTGCTGATGAAGTGCATTGAAGCCCAAATGCCTATAACTATAATTAAAATAATAATAATAATAATAATAATAATAATAATAATAATAATAATAATAATAATTCAGTAAACATGCTTTCTGCTCATACAGAAAGATTAACTCCCTATCTTTCAAATTTTACACACAGAAAAGCTCAACTTACACATTCTTGAGTTGTTTTTCCCTACACAACAGCACCCTTTTTCTCACTAGCACTGATACTTTGTCTTCCAAAAAGAGTGTTTTTGCATTTTATGTGCCAAATTCATGCCTGTGCTCATGTTGATTGACTTACGCTTTATGTAACTATTTATGTCTAATAGGAAAGCTTCTTGGGTAGATGTTTGAAAAATATTTGAATTTAGGTTGCCTAAAAGCATACAAGATAGTTCTTACTTTCTCTCTGGCACTTTCTTATTTTAATATCCATTATTCTTAGCCCTACCCACCTGCTCTGAAGTTCCACAAACACCTTACTAATTTTCAGAGTAAAACATATAAAAGTTTGGAGTGTTGGATTTTTTTTTTTTCCCCTAGAATGAATCTTTTCATTTAAATATATACTTTTTTCCAATTTGGATCAAAAGTAAGAATATCACCGTTTCTCACAAAGACAAACTCTTCTATAAAATCTACTAGAAATTATCTAAATGTTATCTGTTGATATTGAATAATTTCAACTTTATATTAAAATACAAATTTGAAAACTAAGTGTGTAGTTTCAGGCTATATTTTGATTTTGTGCTGAAAACAGTGTTGGTAATTCAGGGATACTTTAGCTGTTGCTGAGTGTCATGGTTTAACCCAGCCGGCAGATAAAACCAGGCTCAGCTCCCGTCACTCATTGAGATGGGGGAGGGAATAAAAAATGAAAAAAAACAACCACAGAACCAGATGGGTTGAGGTAAAGACAGTCTAATAGGACAGAAAAAGAAGAGAATACTAATACTAATACTAATACTAATACTGATACTGATACTGATACTGATACGAATACTAATACAACCCAGGTGATGAACAGCACGATTTCTCACCACCCAAAGTCAATGCTCAGCAAGATCCCAAGCTGTCCTGTGTCCTGTGCAACCCCCCAGTGATATACCGAACGTGATGTCATATGATATGGATTATCCCTTTGGTCAGTTTGGGTCAGCTGTCCTGGCTGTGTCCCCTCTCAGCTCCTTGGGTGCCACCCACCTTCTCACTGGTAGGGCAGTATGAGAAGCTGAAAAGTCCTTGACTGCTTGACAACACCTGAAAACATCAGTGTGTTATCAACATTATTCTCATCCTAAATCCAAAACACAGGACAATACCAGCTGCTAGGAAGAAAATTAACTCTATTCCTGCTGAAAGCAGGACACTGAGCAGTGCTTACACAGAGTTCAGGCCCTTTCTGTTGCTCCCATCACCCCATCAGCGAGTAGGCTGGGGGTGCACAAGAAGTTGGGAGGGAACACAGCCAGGACAGCTGACCCCAACTGACCAAAGGGATATCCCACACCACAGGACATCATGCTCAGCATATAAAGCTGAGGGAAGAAGGAGGAAAGGGAGGACATTGGGATTGATGGCATTTGTCTTCCCAAGTAACCATTACATGTGATGGAGCTCTGTTTTCAGTGGATGTCTGAAGTGGTGAATTAATTCCTTGTTTGCATTCATGGCTTTGTCAGAAACTTGAACTGAAAAATCATTTGAAACTATTCATTTCTTTAAGTAGAAGTCTTATTCTAAAGCAGACTATCAGATAGTGAATCACTTGCTCTACTACTCATGGAAGTGTTATAATATTAATTTTTCTCCTGATACATGACATAATCTTAGGCTTAAAATAAAATGCATGCTTTATCTTTGTGTTTAAGAAAATGAGCCACTGATTTCTGCCAATTCATTTTGTCTAAAAAAAATGCAAGCAAAAAGCTCATTAACATCTTTTACTTCTGCTACCTCTTAAAAGAGAATTGCTCATTAGAATGCAAATGAAAACACATTTTGGCAAAGCTTGTTGTATCTTTTAGAGATCCATGCAATAAATTACGAAAGAACGAATTTTATAGCTCTTCATATCATATTAAACTTATCATCTGTCATATTTCTGGGTATGCAAGAAAATTCTGTAACAGAACTGAGTGTAATAATGTTCTTCCACATGTGAATCTAACTGCAGCAGTTCTATTACATTTCAGAACCAGTTTAAGACTAAAAGCATGAATGGCTTTCAAAAAACATAATACCATGAGATTATTTTTAATAATACCATTAATATTCTTAATAATATTAAGAATAATAATTTTCAAAATATAGCTTAATTTATTGAAGACTTTAGAGAGTAAAATTGTAAGAGAAATCACACTAACACTGGAAAGAAAGTAGAAGGAATAAACTTAGAAAACCTGTTCTTACCATTTCTACTGCATGAATAACTTTAAACATCTGCTTTGCCCTACTGAAACCTATTGAACTTAAGAATGAGTATAATTTTATACATGTGTTTAAGTGATATACTGAATAAAAATATTACACAATTAAGTATTTTCTGTAATTAGGTCTGCAAAATGGTAATTTAGTTAGATTTTGATTTATAGAAATTCTGGGAAGAGGGGTCATTTCCTTTTTAATACCGTGCTCACTAATATAAAACAATTGGCATATCTCAAAAACTATTACTTTTGCATGAGCAGCTGGTGAAGTGTTTAGCAACTCTAATTGCTCATCTAGTCACATTGCTAGAAATAATGAATGGAATCCAGGAAATGGATATTCTGAAGTGAAAACTTCAACAGTAAATAATCAAAACTACACTACATACATAACAGTGAAAATAGGATGGAAGCTCCACTGCTGCATAGCTTCAAAATGTGTATCTTTCATTATGCATTTACGAAGCAGTTTACCCCCATTTTCTTTATATTTTCCTATTAAAATGTCTATTCTTTGTCTCCTCAGTTTAGATTTAGTTGTTTTATCAGAGACACTATACAGCCCTCCTGGTTCTAACTGACAAGGCCATCAATTGTCATATAATTGCCACTTAACTTCAGCTGGAAAAGAGTATTGTGTCTTTAAAAATACCCTTAGCTGCTGAAGCATGGATATAGATTTCCTCATTAGGTAGATGGCAATGTGAGTAACTTACTCTGTAAATTTCTTACAAGCAAGTATATTAAATATTTAAAGAAAATATACTTACAAACATACTCTCAGATTTATTAACCCTGAAGTGGCAGCTAGTTGTCAGATATTTATGCTAACAAAAATACCAGAAATGGAAAACTAACCCTGTAGTTTCTGAAAATATCCAATATATTTCCTAGAAAATTACGTCCTGTTACAGAATTATAAATAATTCATCATTAGAGAAAAAAATATTGCTGGCAATTTATCTTTTTACACTCTTACACAAGAATAGGTGTTTGATTCATTTCACATTTGCTAAGACTCTTTCATGCTGGCAAAACTGCTAATTAAAAGACTATATCTATCACTTCATGATCTTGCACTAAAACATTAAAGATTTTAGTCCTCATACATGAATGTAGCCTAATCAATTCTACTGGGAGTGCATCTATTCTAGTGCTTGCTATCCCATGCAGAAACTGTTATGTTTCCTTATGCACTGGTTTTGGCTGGGATAGAGTTAATTTTCTTTGTAGTAGCTAGTTCAGGGCTCTGTTTTGGATCTGTGCTGAAAACTGTTGCTAACACAGGGATGTTTTTGTTACTGCTGAGCAGTGCTTACACAGAGCCAAGGCCTTTGCTGCTTCTCACCCCACCCCACCAGCGAATAGGCACAAGGGGTTGGGAGGAGACACAGCTGGGATAGCTGACCCCAACTGGCCAAAGAGATATTCCGTGTCATATGATGTCATGCTCAGCAATAAAAGCTGGGGGAGGGAGGAATGGGGGCACATTAGGAGTGATGGCGTTTGTCTTCCCAAGTCCCCATTAGATGTGATGGAGCCCTGCTTTCCTGGGGATGGCTGAACACCTGCCTGCCCGTGGGACATGGTGAATAAATCCCTTGGTTTGCTTTGCTTGCAAATGCAGCTCTTGCTTTGCCTGTTAAACTGTCTTCACCTCAACCTACAATTTTTTTTTACCCTTCTAATTCTCTCCCCATCTCACTGTAGAGGAGTGTGTGAGTGTCTGTGTGGGTGTGAACTGCCACTTGGGTTAAACAACAACACCTCAGAACTAATTTCAACAGCATTTCTTAAGTAAGAAGTGGAATGGAGGCAATCATTCTTCAAGCAATTAGTGCTTGTAGGATGAGTGTCCAATCAGTTTACAAACAAATCGAAAGATAAGGAGAAAATGTTTAAAAATATTTGCTCCAATTTTAAAAATGTCACTCCATTTTTAGAGCTATTCTGTGTTCTACTATAATTAATTTTGTATAATGTAGAGAAGTAAATCACTTTAGTAAAGCAACCAATTTCTCTAGAAACAGGATAAAACTGTATGGATTTATCTTCAGCAAGAATCAGACCTTGTAATGTTCCTTCTTCCATGAAAGCTGTGTTGATTTGTACAAGTTAAGATTATAAAATTCTTCATCATGGTGGTGTATCTAAGCCCCCTTTGAGTTTTTTTCACCACAGGTATTATATATGACAGGAAAATTTCAGACACCTAATATGAGGTTTATTCTTAATGAGGAAAGAAAAAATATTTCGTAGAATCAAAATTATTCATAAATACTTCATATAATCTATCTCTTTTTTTTTTTTTCCCCCAAGAAACTTTGGAAGTAGAAAGTTTTAAAACTCATTAAAATAATTAAAGATATATCTTCCATTACTAGATCTACAGGCACTGCAGTTCCTAGGAGTACAGCACCTACTTTGTCTTCCTTGCAATTCCACAGGGTTTTTATTTAAGCAAACAAAAATCCTAACAAACTTCCGAACACTTAGTAGATTATTATCATAAAGTTAATACTTCCTTTTGAATGCTTGCATCATTTGTGACCCATTCAAAGTTTTTTACTGTTTTTTTTTATGCTCTGAATATTTCTATTAATATTCTGGATTTGGTAAAGACAACACCAGTGTAGAATGGATGAGACCAGTCTCGCCTAAATGTCAGAAGGAAGCCTTTTACACTATAGCAATATTTTGGACAATCTACTTCATTTTAGGACTTTGCATTTCAAAAGAATGTTTTTGCAGATGGGCTTATTCTACAGCACATGCACAAATGCACTGTATTCTGATAATTTACTAATTGTACTCTGTGTATTCTCAAGGTTATTTTTCACTTGCAGGTATCTGCTCTTTTGTGTGCAACCACCCTCATATATTCTGGCTACTGTCTTACAGGACTCCCATCACCAAAATGAAGTTTTTCTTAAACATTGTGTGGTGAGCTGAATTTAAATTCCAGGACTCAGGATACTATTTATGCTTAACATATGTCCCCAGAAATGTTTAAACCAACCACATTGTCATTAAATTCAAATGAAATAAATGCCAGGGACGTACATTGTCTTTGCTTCAGAAAAATGGAAGAGTTCTCTCTACTGTGAATATTAATTGTCCCACTCTTAAAATTAATTCATTTGCATTTCTCATTACCTATCTACATTTTCTGTCACAGCACTAAAAGCCTTGTGACTCTTTTTGCTATCATTTTTGGCTACAAGATTCTGTTGGAACAAGTTTGAGAGGGAAGTTTGGGGTCAAATTAGTATCATAAGTTCAGAAAAGATAAAATACTGTTGGTTTTACAAAAGGTGCTGTTTGGCAAACAACCTGCCCTTGAGTGTCTTTTTTTATGTACTCTACAATATCTGTGCTGGGATCTACGAAGCATATTGTCTTTCTATTTTTTTCCCTTATTCAGAAAAAAATGAGAAAGAAAACCTTGAGGTCTTTCACTTCTTCAACTGAATGTTCAGCAAGGAGGCCTCATTTGGTTAAATCAACAGATTTTAAAATTACCTGTTATTTTTCTTCATTGTGCAGTCCAGTTAAACAGGGTTTTTTTTAAACTTTGTAATTTGTGTGGTAGCATTTACAAGAAATCCTTCCTACAAATTAACCCTTCAGGAGGCCAGTGTACCAAAAGTGGTAGGGTGTATGTTCATCTGGCAGGAATATCACCATCAACTGACACCGTATGAGACCCATACCTTTATACCAGACATTATGCATTTAAAAGCAGAGGTGTCTTAACCATATCTGAAAATCTTTTCCATTAGGCTTTCTCTAAATACCGTGAATGATTCTGACTATCTATGTGAAGTGGACTTGAATTTCAATAAAAGCAGGTTCAATCAACCACACTCTGGATTATGTTCAAATTAACTGATGCTCAGTCCTGGTGAACTGATGTGGCAGATTTAAGAAAATTATGTGTTTCAAATAAGCACTGATGAAGCACATTTAACCTCTAAAACCAAATATAGTGCATTACATTAACTCTACATGAGGTAATGACAGACTGACAGGAGGAACCTTTTATTTTAAAGACACATTTGATATTTTCTGAATCTTCTAACAGACCTAAACCACCGTGCTTAAGTGTTCAGCACAATAAGGACTCTTTTCTTGCATTTTTCAAAAATTCAATCTCCTTTGAACTGTTCTTTATAGCTGAACTGGGACACTCATAGGAAAAAGTTTGCTTATCTCCTTAAAAGAATAGCATCCACTTTCAAGAGATCTTGAAGGATCCATCTGAATCATTAAATCAGCATGCTACTCTCATAAGCAACATTAAAGTAATTTTCTGCATTAATGTATCCACATCTTACTTCTAACTAGTTCAGTCTTTTCCTCACCTCTTTGATTGATTCTTCAATTTTCCATTAGTAATAATTAGCAACTGTCTTTTAACTCCATGTAAGTAGACCAGTCTATAGTCTTTTATTCTTTGGCACTTTTCTTTATTTTAAAAATTTATCTCTTGTTGATGCTCATGTGTCATACACTTCAGATATGCGACATCTCAAACAGTAGCACATCTAACCTTTCAGTTTGTTGGATTCCAAGAGCAAAGTTTAGGTAGTTTCTTCTTTCTCCTCATTGCTACAGCGCCTTTCTCTAAATGCATTTGAATTTACCTTTTCTAACTATAAGGGTATAATGAAGAAGTATGATTAGTCCCTTTCAGTCAATTCCCAAACTTTTTCAGTTTAACACACTTGCATTTTTTTTTCCAAAATAAAAACATTGTATAAAATCACCTGTGAAATGGACCCTTCAGAAAATTTACAAATAACTTTCCTTAAACTTCGTGCTTTCCTTTGCTAAGTTATGAGCTTTTTAACCAGTTTCTCATATTTTTCTAGTATTGTTATTAAATAACATGTCCAATTTCATGTGTCACTTTACTGAACAACATACTGAAAGGTAAATAGAAGAGATGCAACTGTTCTTTTCTGTGCAAAGAATAAGCTATTCCCAAACTACATAACTTTGCAAACATTCATATTATTAGCTGCTTCAATAGTTAGCCTGAAAGCACTTTGTGCATTTAGTTTGGTCTCTCACACGTTCTCAGACAGTCTGCTCTTGCTAGGTGACTTCATCTGATTTTTCTGTAACCCAGGTTTAGGTGGTCATCTCCTTTAAATCAGTTGATCATTCTTGCCATATTAATTCAGTATCATATGTCAGAGTAGGTCTCACTTTTGTCTTCTGGCTAAAGCATGGTGTCCTCCTGGGCTGCTTTCAATCTGCTTTATCTGTCTATCTATTGATCTGTCACTTATTTCTAAATAAAAGCACACATTATGTCTCTGAAGCTAAGCCATTGTACAAACAGGCCTGGTGTAACAACATTAGGTAGGAAGCACAGAACTCTAAGGATAGGAGTTGTTCAACCAAGAACTCCTGTTCTAAAATATAATGGAAAATATATGTGCAAAATATATGCATCTTCTAGGGAGCTAGCCAGAAATCTGCTTTCTGCTTACTTTGAGCCTTATCAAGGAAGCTAGAACTGGACCCTGCCTGGGTCCATGATTCCTGCTTGCTCATCTGGTCAACAGTCCAGCTGCAAGAGAGGTACTAGTAAGGTGCAAACTCAAGATTGCTCACAACTTGGTAGTTCACTCTAGGGTATAATAAATCATTTCATGTCAGTTTGAGAAGTCTCTGGAGCACAAGGTACCCACTTTGGAGTCACTGTTCTGGACACAGGTAGGTAGATATTATATCATCCTTCGAAGAGGGTAAAATATATCAGGTCCTAGGCTATAATTACTACCATTTTTATAACCTGATTAGAAGAGATAGGCACCCAATATAGGCTGAAGAAGAGCACCTAAACAACCGTGCCTCCAGAATCCCCTTAAGTATGGAAATGCCTAAATCAGTGAACTCAGTTTTTCCTTTTGTTTTCTGCATTTTACCTGTACTGTATATAACAATAACCTCTCCTGAATGACAGGGTATATACTGTATATACTATACACTCCCAAGCCCCCAAGGATGGGTTACTACCAAAAAGGTACTTAATTTTGAGATTTAAATTAGCAAGATTTAAATTCATGCTGTTCTTGTCATGAGAAGTATCCCTTGCCTGTTATCATCGGTCTTAATACTTTCTTTTCCGACATTGTTCATCCTTTCACTTAATTATAGTCAATTAAGCATTGATGTATCTTAACATACCCCTGAATTGGTTTGAGATCAACATGAGTTGGATACCTCTGTGCTTTCCTGTGCTTTTATTTATTAGGAGATGAATGGAGCCAATAGATTCATGTTAGCATTATTAAAGAGTATCTTTCTGCTTACATAGACTAGTAATCAAACTAGTTAGTTACTCTCTGATCTTTTTTTTTTTTTCTCCTTTAAATGGTGTTTTAAGAGTGACATTTAAATGAAGATTATAATTGTGAGATGAGTAAAAATCAGACTTACTGTTTCAAAGTATAAAGCAATACCAAAATCTCTGAAATGTATGTGATACAAACACAGAATGACTTCTATTGTTTCCCCATCATATATGGGACAGCTTTGGAAATTGATGTTGGGAGATTTCAAAGGTATCTGACACTGATTATACCTGGAAACATGACACATTAATATTTCTAGTAGTGTTTGATTGTTTAAAATTTTACAGAAATGTTTACTATTTGAGTATGCTAATATAACATATATAGAAGTTTAAGGTTACCAAGAAATACTCTGATTTCACAGGGGTGACACAGAAGTCAAATGAAAAGATAGATTTTTACTTTAATCTGAAATAATATTTTCCCATGCTACCTATGTGGGGATTACAAAGAAACACTTTTTTACATTTCATCTGGAATTTTTAAGTCAATTTGATAAGATAACTGCATTCTTATTTAGCTGAGGTCTTGATTTTTCCTGTAGAAATGCTAGTTTTACTTGAATATGTGTTACTTTCACCCAGAATCTTCAAGACATAAAAGCAACAGTGATGAAGGATAGACCAGGGATACAGATCTGTCTTGACTTGTTAATATTGGAGTGACTGAAAGCTAAGCCTTAATTCACCCAAATGCAGGGCCTTACAGATATAGACAGGGAATGCAGAACTTACCCATGATTTTTATTAGTTTGGAAAATAATGATAATGAAAGGTGATTACAAGTCTCTGTATGCAACTAAGTATGGGGTCCCACTCATACTGCATTTTACAGATTGCAGTAATGAATGTGAATATAGAAGTGATTTCGGTGACATGCTTACTGAAATATGATTTCATTTATACCCTTCTAAAGGATCCTGAAATGCAGTGGAGGGTTCAGAGAAGAGCTACAATAATGATTTAAGATTAGAATGATATAATTTTAATAGAAGGTTAAAAGAAGATTTGATTACAATTTTAGGCATCTATAGAGGGACAGGACATTGATCAATAGGCAAGACTTCAATCAAGCAAAGGAATAACTAACCTTTGATTGATGAAACTTCAACTAAGAAAAAAATAAGTTGGAAGACAGATCAATATTTGATTTGTTGGTTAATTGTAAAAATAGCAAATCAAGCACTGTGAAAATTCATCATATTTTAAAGTATTGAAATCATAAATAGATATTTTTCTAAAGGACATGTTTTAGTTCCAGCACAAGTTGTTTATCCTATAAGAGTATAAAAAAAGTTTCTTCCATGATGAAGAACTGCTAGCTGAAATTCTAAGCTTATGCCATACAATTGGTTAGATCATAAGGGTCTTCAATTTAGGAAACCTTGAAATGCTAGAATATTATATATTTTTGGGGTTAATCTGTATATATTGTATATATTGATCATGTAAGTAGAAAACAGAAATTATAATAAACCAAAAGGAGGCACTATCAAAGGATAGTTTTCTATCACTAAAATGTTTCCAGTTACATTCAGTGCTGATGTATCATAAGAATTCAAATGTGGTAATCAGCTATAAATACAAAATAAGTGAAAAAAATATCCAAATATTTTAATTTCATACCTATGTATATTGAAAGAGATGTGCTAAATTTTTTACTTCTGCTATTTATGGTTTCCTTCAAGCTATTTCCCTTTGTTTAAATTATTAGTATGACTTTAAAACATTTATTTTAATTCTACTTCAGCTTTTCTTCTAGTCCTCTTGCTTGAAAAGTAGCTGTGAACAGTTTATAGCAGATTTCAGAACAGACTTTTTCTAATTTGTCTCAATACATTCAACTGTTTCTACACCTGCAGATCAAGTTAAATAACTTTGCCTAGTTACAATGATTGAATTTCTCCCTCTGTAGCTCATAACTGTACTGGAGTTCATCATTCACGTGAAAACTATAAACAGCCATCTTCGTTGACTGAGGATATTACTTGTTTATCTGTTAGATAAGAGGGATGTGGTGAAAATATCCAAGACAGTGAATATTCAGTTGTGTTTTGGATGAAGTTATTATACATTGAAGTCATTATATTTTGACATTTCCCACTTTATCAGTGAAGTTTCAAAAAATGTAAACAAGCAGATTTATCTGAAATAAGTTTCTATTTTCCATACATTTATGTTAGTAAGAGTGAATATTAGTTATTGTAGCTTGAATTGTGACTGCACCTTTCTTGACGTGTGTAGGTATTGTGTTATCTTTGAAGTATAAGAAGTATACTTAATGTTTTATGTCTGACTCCATAGTAAAATATTACAGCAGGCTGTGCAAGGTACATCCCAAAATACATGATCTCTGAGACAGCTGTTGGTTATACCTTCTGTTAGGGTACAGCTGTTCCCAAACTTGTGCTGGAAGTTTCAACAACGAAGGACAAGGCTGTCCCCTAGAGCCTTGGGCTGTGTCCCTGCCCCACGTCCAAGGATTGGGACTCCCTTGCAGAGGGCAACAGCAGAAGGCCAGAGGGAATGCTGGTGCTCGTCTGGCGGCAAGGTGGTGCAGGGGCAGCACTCACATCCTGCCACAGCAGTGGCAGTGACCAGATTATGAATCACAAGTACTTCTGAGATCCGGGGTCTGGGGATGCTCTGGTATCATTCTGATTTGTTACGGGGCAGGTACCTTTGTACAAATACAAAATACAGGGAAAAGAAACACTGTATGAGAGCAAAAGGGGACATCTGACTGTAGGTCTATATTATTTCAATCTCTTCCAGGCATTTGACATGGGGATGATCTTTTTCATATAGTATATATGAAAATAAACAAATAAACATAAGGTGTCCAATATATCAACCCAGCTGCAATTAATACCAGGTAAAAAGTGAGTTTTGTGTATTTCAGTGAGGGAGAGGGAAGATAATGGGCTGTCCAGAGTAAGACACAGATTTGATGCACAAGGAAGAGGACTGAGAATATACAGAGACCCTCATGGGAGAAGCTGGCAAACAGTGTCTTTACTGGATTCACTAATAGAAAGCAGCGAACAATTCAATAGCTCTGCCCTTCCACAAAAGAAAGGGTAGACCCATACATGCTCGCCCTTTGCAGCAGACAGTCTTTTTCACTTCTCGAGCAAGAGTTCAGAACTTTCGTCTTGCTGCTGCTATACGATTTGCAGTATTTCCAATGAACTCCAAAGTATTAATGAGAAGCAAAGGAGAAGGACTGCAGTGCAGGAAATGTCTATATACAATGGCATTCAGCCATTCACTGTGTTCAAAGACCCAACGTCATGCTCCAAGCACCAAAAGCTAGCCAAGTGGGGAAAAGCTAAGTTTCAACATGAAACAACAACTTCACTAGAAACACCTGGTATTAGCTTAAGCTTATCTAATGTGAACTTTCTTTGTTGCTTGGTAATGCTGCAGTTTTCTAATTATTTTCTTAGATTTAAGGCATTGCACCTGGCTGAAAAGAGCTTGAGACAGACCAATGTCTCTGCTTTGGGAATATTTAAGATCCTTTTTATATTATGATTTCTGTAGAAGTTATAAATCTGCTGATACAGATAGTGCTCTTACTGGTGAAGTAAAAAAAATCCTCAAACACATCACGATGCCTACCATGTTTCCTTTTTACTAAACTCCTCATTTCCACATCACTCAGCAAGCTTTAATTTAGCTCTACAGCAACATAGCCACTTTCCCCACTTGTTTTGCCCACTTGTTTTTCCCCACTTGTTTCCCAGCTTGTTTTGCAAGTCAGTAGGTCGACTCGCCTATTTCCCATGTAGGACCTACTGCCTCAGGTACCCTGACCAGGGACTTCAGTTGAAATCCACCATCGGTGCCTTTTTTCTATGGAATTTATTGCTAGAGCTCTTACAGTGATGTCCTAGGGAGTTGTGGAAGATCTGCTCACTCTATCAGAGCTGAAAACAAGTGATTAAAAAAACCCCAAAACTGTGCTTACTTTTCTGTAGGATTCTTACAGAGTAATTCAACAACAATCTCATTAACACATGTGGAACAGTGTATACCTTATAAGAGTGCAACACTCCTTATGATAATTCCTAATATTCAAGTAGAAGAGAGACGCATAAAGCTTTATCTGTTTGATTCCTGTTAGGTGAATGTATGCCAGCCAAATCATGGCAAACTATGACTCCAGCATTGTCTTATATATATATGCTGCACTAAAGTACAGACGTGATGATAATGTTTTTCTCATGGCATGAAATCTTTCCAATTACTATAATAAGGTAAACATCTATTATGCGACTATCAAAAACTGATCATAGACATAAAATTTGAAGGAGCTCCTATGAGTACTGTTCAGACTAATAAATTTATTTTTAACCAATAAATAAATGGAATAGGTTTTCCACAAAGTACTTATGATTTTGCACATCATCTTGAATAACATATTATTCAAGTTAAACAAATAGTGAAGACTTATGGCTCATTTTTTCCTGTAATTGAAATGTTTTATTCATAAATAGAGCACCATGTGCTTTCTGATATAAAGGGAGGTTCTTCTATATAAAATTGACACAGCATGGGAATTTTTAATGTAAATACATTGTATTGCCTCCCAACTTCTCTTTCCTTCTCTGATGGTTTAGATAAAGAATTCTGACAAAGCCCCAGATTTATAAAAGTTCCAATTAGGCTTTATATTTTGTTGTTGGGGAGCTTGGTTATTTTCACACAAATAGTCTGGATTTCTGCTTTAATAACTTTATTCACAAAAATCATTGCATTGTTAAAATCAATGAAACTCCTTGTATCTTTTATATATACTAAATCAAACCCTTAGGACTAGTGCTCCAAGAAATCAAAGTAGTTCAAATTTATATTCTTTCAAATTTCTGTTTAAGTGATGGTCATTTTAATTTATTCAAACACATTGTAATTTTGCTGGTAGTACCATAGCATTTCTTGCCAAGAGAAAAATCTGCTATGTCCAAACTTTTTCTTAATACTCTGATCTGCCAATATCTCCTGAATTGACAGCAGTGTCTGTGTAAGCTGAGTAGTCTGAATCAGCATTGACTTGAAGTCATATTTGACTTTGTTGTCCTTTATTTCCCTAGAAGTCTTGAAAACCAAAGCAAACACTGCTTATTTCTGACCAGACTTGAATGAAGCCTATGTAGAACCATATCTTTTGGAAAACAAAAGCAAATTTCAAATGGTAATTAAGGTCACTTTGATAAGCATAATGGTAGGAAATCCTAACAATTTATCTATGTTTCCGTTACAGGATAGATTGAAGACAATTTAAGTCAGAGGCTTTAAGAATAGAGTATCATTGTTTGTGATAGGTACATTTCTCTTGGTGACCCTTTCAGACCTTGGCCTAGATGGTGCTATAACCTTCTGATATACCTGATCTGATATTGCTATGCAATTCTTCCAGATAAATGAAGCACAATACTTTTATTTTCAATATCTTTGAATCTGTGATTTGGAAGATTAAGAGATAATGGCAGTACTTGTTTCTTTGTCAGTGGGTGTGCTTGATACAGAAGAATTTTTTCTGAGAGGAAAAAAAAAAAGAGTTAAACTTTATCATTCCAATTCAAAGACAGGATGAGAAGATACTGGGACTCTTACAAAGCCAGGCTGTGGATTAGGGAGGTGAGTGAGGATCTGAACCTAGGCCATGACTGGAATATACATATATAAACTCTGGCACTCTGAAACACCAAGTTAGATGCTTCCACAGTTTCTTAAAATTTATCATACACATAGAAATTGTGGTATTTTTAATCTTCTCGTACTCCTTTAAGTTTGAGCCCATTTTTTCCCCATTTTTTCCCACTCCAATCCACCACCTCAGTCTCAGCAGTAAAAAAGGCTGAAACACATCCATTCTTCCTGTTTTGGTGGTATGGAAATTACCATTTGTTTGACTATGATTCCTTGGTTTGTGTGTATAGAAACCAAAAATGTCTTCATGCTCTCCCATTATGTAGCGGTCGTACCTGTAGCTTAGTAACTCCACATGATCAGTTGGATGTAACATAGCTTGGCAGTATAGAAAGCAGGTCTTCCCTTGTGTTACAGTCATTGGAAACAAGGATTATGTCTTTGGTAAGGAAATGGAGCAGTGCTTGGAGCAGTTATCTTTACATTGACAGCAGGGAACTTAAGTGAGAATAAAGGCAAACGTCTTTCTATCTTCCTGACATACAATATGGGCTACTGACTCATCAAGCTGTTTTTCATTGATCTCATTAGTTTCTCATGCTTTCATTTTTATGCTCTCCTGCAATTATCACTATGTTCTGAGCAGATTAACAAACTATTTTTCAAGAAAAAAAGCAAAAAAACCATATGCTTCTTAGAGGAAGAAAAGCACATTTATTCAGAGTCATAGACTAGTATTGTGGTGCATCTTTCAAATTGTTAGACATTGTTATCTTCCAATCTTCTATTTATATGTATATCATTTGTTGTAAACCAGAAACATTTTCAATCTGTTGTTGGGGAAGGAGAGGGGGGGTTTGGAGGAGCAGGGGTGTATTTGTTTATTAATTTATCATTTGAAAGCAAGGTTTGCCTATTTATAAAACATGAGCCATGGAGCTTGAAAATGCCTCACAGAAAATCATCACCTTGAGGAAAGCAAACTGTCCAACTACTACTTTGGTGAAATTAAATGGCGTAACTAATGCCAGCAGTTATCCTCCTTTATTAATAGCTATAAAGGGCCTATTTGTTTCCATGTTGGTGCTTACCGAACTGATCCCTGTTTTAGTCAGTGCTGAAGTGCAGATTTATTACTGTTTCTTACTGTATTGGAGGAGGAGAGAGCAGCAGAGCCAGATCTGCTCAGAAAAAAGTTAAATGGAGGGTTTTTGTAACTACAAATTTATGACACAGAACTGACATCCAGGAGGGGCAGCAATGAGGACAGCTGAGAGCCTGGTCATTGCAATAGCAAGATCAGAGCAAAACATCATTGGTACAAGATCATCTCCTTAATGCCTGATTCAGCTAAAGTTGAATTTTGAAGATTAAAATGATGGACACCACACATGAAGCCTCACAACGTAGCTATTTAATGTTTTATGGAGTGAGAGTTGCATAAAGTGAATAAGAGCCATGTAAAAGAGAGAGACCAGCTGTGACAGTGCAGATACAACCATGTCTCTCATTTAGTTCTAATGTCACACACAAGGCAATGAAAGGCAAATTTTGTCTTTCATTTAAAATGCAGATTTAAGCAGAAGCATTAGGAAGGCATTGTATTAATACCAAACTAATGAAGAAGATGTTAGTAAGTTCCCTTCTTATTTTTTGCCTTGTGCTAGAGCTAAGTACTACTACAGTCACCTTTTACTTTGAGAAGATTTAATTACCATAATTAACTTTAATTTTGCATTGATTAATGTGCCTCAAAGGAATACATTAAGGTAGCATGCTTAAGGTCCAGACTCTATATGCAAATAAAATGGGTACAATTAAATGCTTTGTGATTTGTACTTCTTATCATAATAGTTAGAATGAAATCTTAAAAGGCAAATCTAACTAGTCCTAGATTTCAATCTGACCTGACAGAACACTTACAAATGTTTCTTGGGTACTTATTCTTTTTAAAAGAAAGTAATGCATTTAGCATTAGTCTAGTGGAGAGTGTCCCTACCCATGGCAGGGGGGTTGGAACTAGATGACCTTTAAGGTCCCTTCCAACCCAAACCGTTCTATGATTCTAAATGCCAATTTATATCCAGCACACAAAGGTAGAGATTTCCCCTAGGAATTATGGGGGACTCAAAATTCCAGTCAGCTCCATGATTTCAGGGTCCTGTAAGGTCATCCTTGAACTCAAGTTCTTGATGGCTGTCCAAAAACATCCATACTCTTCAAACACAGATCAATTTCTGTTCTTCACAGTGCATGATGCATAGCAATGGACTACTTTCTGCAACAACTTTGTATATTCTTTTGGGAAGTGGAGCTAGGGACATCTCACGGTTGAGTAACTTGTTGCCACCAGTATATGAGAATAAATCAAACAATCATGTCAAGCATTAATATACCTGAAGCCACTAGCGTTTCAGGTTTGCAAATGTATTTAGACTCCTAAAGAAGGAGAAAAAGATCTGCTGGGGTTAGCAAGAGTGCTTAGGTGCCTAACTTCAATTTTCAAAAGATAAATGTATAAATACCTTTAAAACGCTTTCCTTGGGTACTGCTTTTAAATATTCAGCTAATGGTCTTGATCCTACTCACTTAGAAATAATTAATAAAAGTCTCATTGGTTACACCAGTGGAAAACCAAGCCCTTACTGTATCTGTGTCATGAAAGAGGGTAACTGGTATCTCATATGAGTGGAGCAACAGCTTCAGTTTGAACAATGATCTACAAAGTATGCAACCAAGTGACAAAGAACATCCAAAGTGCATTCTGGTTTTGAGAACCAAAGAAAAAATTGGGATGTGCTTGGTTAGACATTAAGAAGTCTGTAAGTTAAATCTAAATGGATGCAAATATCTCATCCTTGTTCAGCCTAAAAGAGAAGTTTCTAGGTTAAAGTAGGAAAAGTTTGCTCTGCAGCTTCTCTGAGGTAAAGACCCACTATTAAAATACAGAAGGTTAGGTTCTGATTAATTTGCTGCTGTTTTTTAAAATATGGTAACACAGGAATATGCTACTTTGTTTAAATTTTACTGTACTTTTCTTTCTTTCTGTCTGCTTTTCACAAAAGGAAAATTAAAACAGAACTGAAGTATTGCCAATGCATATCAACTCTAAGAACATTTTGAAAGCATTCTGAAAATATTTGTAAAACTGCACTTAAAGGTCATTCAGAGCTTCTGCACACCTCAATCTATTCAGTCATATTAGGTAAATGGTTGCTGGATCAGAGTTCACACAAACAACTTTGAGGCTAGTTACAGTTTGAAAAGAAAAAAAAAAAAAAGAAAAGAAAAATAGAAGTTGCTACTACAAATGCTGATAAGGTAGTCAGTACTTGAAATGCCTGTTATTATTAATCCCCTAGGTTTGAGCTATGGAGTTGTTATCAAGATAGACATTGTTAATAAAATTGGAACTTACAGTAGCGTCATCGAGGGAGCCATTCATATAATAGAAAAATTGACTTTAATCTAATCAGTGAACAGATAGAAAAAATACAAACTGTTACATAACACTGAGCGTTCAGATATGCTTTACTCCCAAATGGGATTCATATATTCAGGTTCTCCATTCCTTCCAAGGTGAAAACCAAAAGTAAACATAGAAAAAATCAGTTGTTTGCTCTTACTGAGATCATGTTGAATACTTTAAATACTATGTCTTCAAACCATGAACCCTTCCTCTTATTAAAAGTCATTCTGTAATCACAAGAGATCTCCTCCTTTTTGAGGAAAATTAGGTTATTTTTCCCAGTTTATCCAAGAGAGTAAATCAAGTCAGTGATGTTACAGTTTCAACAATACTGAAAGTAAATATGAAAATATTTCATGAGAAGTATTCATTAGCTTATACATGAGGAAACTTGGAACTGAATGGGTGTGGTGACTCAAAGGCATTTTACCGCTAGTTCAGATGTTTGAATTGGTCCCAAACACATAAGAGTTTTACTGCATGTGCATGCTCAGTAATTAATATAAAGTCAAAGTCTGTGCTGAATTTAAATCTATATTCTGCTGAAGAAAAGTGCAAGGCAAGGCAAGGCAGGAGAGGAGAGATGAGATGAGAGGCAAGACTGATTATGACAGTTTTGCCTGATGGGTTATCAGAAGTCTGGTCCATTAGCAGTATGTTTAAAGATCCCATAGTCAGATAAGAGAAGTTGCCATAACTTTGTTATAATTGTGTTATTAGTATCTTCCTTCTCTGCACACAGCCATATTTATTTTGGGAGAAAAGAGTTATCCCTACAGTAGTATTACACTTTTCAAGAATATTGAGGAAATTCAAACACCAGGAAAATCCCAGAAAGTGAAATTTAGTAGTCATGGTGAAAGACAGCCTCTTGGTAATATTACAATGACATGAACTGCAGGTACTCACTAATTTTATAAGATCCATCAGCAGTAGTGAGTCTGATGTGCACCAGCAGTAGTGAGTCTGATGTGCACTTAACTCCTATTTTTACAGATAGCCGTGTCACAACTCAGTCTCTCACCATTCCACAAAGATATCACACCTCCCCTCTAAAGGCCTCAGATGTGCCACTGTCTCATGCTGTGTCCTCAAGACCTCCCATCCTCAACATTTTCTTGCATGAAACCTGAGCAGACAGGCTGCAACGTCTGCCTCAGCCTCACTGCTCTGACAAACACGGAGCATTCAGAACAGATTGCTGAAGAAATCCATCTAAAAGGGAACACACATGAACTTTCACAATTCTTAAGTAAAGGAAAAATATGAGCAATTTCACAATGTCACTGTATGCATGCTCTGGATAACACAAGGCAGTGGGTTGTTTTAAACAATAATTTTGGCAGAAATTCTGCAGGTTCACTGCTCTGCATGGCATGACTATGGCAAAGGAGAAATTGCAACTCTTCTTAGCCGAACTGAAACACAAAACCAAAATGTACAGGCACTGGAATCAGGGATACAGATCTTGGGGATATTATGAAGATATGTCCTGGGAATGCAGGGAGGGCATTGGGAAAGCCAAAGCACAGCTGGAGCTGAAACCTGGCTAGGGATGTAAAAAATAACCAGAAGGGTTTCTTCAGGTACATAGAACAAAAAAGGAAGATGAAACTGTATCCCACTAATGAGCAAAACAGGAGACCTGGCTGCAACTGACATGGAGAATGCTGAGGTATTCAACAACTTTTTTTGCCTCAGTCTTCACTGGCAAGTGCTCTAGCCATGCCACCCAGTTCACAGAATCCAAAGGCAAGGACTGTGAGAGTGAAGAACTGCCCACTGTAGGATAAAATCAGGTTCAAGATCATGTAAGGAACCTGAAGGTACACAAGTCCATGGGACCTGATGATATGCGACTGAGTGTCCTGAGGGAAGTGGTAGCTGAAATTGCTAAGCCACTATCCATCATATTTGAAAAGTCAAGGCAGACTGGTGAATTTCCTAGTGACTGGAAAAGGGGAAACATATCCCCCATTTTTAAAGAGGGAAAAAAGAAGACCTGGGGAACTACAGGCCAGTCAGTCTCACCTCTGTGACCAGCAAGGTCATGGAGCAGATTCTCCTGGAATCTATGCTAAAGCACATGGAAAACAGAGAAGTTATTGGTGACAGCTAACATGGCTTGACTAAGGGAAAATCATGCCTTTCAAACTTGGTGACTGGTGACTGACATCACATACCTGGACTTGTGCAAAGTATTTCATACTGTCCCATACAATATCCTCATCTCTAAATTGAGAGACATGGATTTGATGAGTGGACCACTTGGTGGATAAGATATTGGCTGGATGCTTGCACTCAAAGAGTTGTGGTAAAAAGCTTGATGTCTGGGTGGAGACCAGTGATGAGTGATGTCCCTCAGGGGTCCATATTGCAACCAGTATTATTAAACATCATTTTTGCAGACACAGACAGTGGGATTGAGTGCATCCTCAGCAAGTTTGCAGACGACACCAAGCTGAGTGGTGTGGTTGACACACTGGAAGGATGGGATGCCATTTAGAGGGACCTGGACATGCTTGAGAAGTAGGCCCATGTGAACCTCATGAGATTCAATAAGGCCAAATGCAAAATCCTGCATTTGGGTTGAGGCAAACCTCAGTATCAATACAGGCTGGAGGATGAAGGAATTGAGAGCAGCCCTGTGGAGAAAGATTTGGGAGGTACTGGTGGATTAAAAAAATGAATGTGAGCTGGCAATGTGTGCTTGCAGCCCAGAAAGCAAACCGTATTCTGGGTTGCATCAAAAGAAGCGTGACTAGCAGGTCAAAGGAGGTGATTCTCTAATTTACTATGGTGAGACCCCACATGGAATACTGAGTCTAGTTCTGGAGTCTTCAGCAGAGGAAAGATGTTGACCTATTGGTTGCTGGTCCAAAGGAGGGCCACAAAAATGGTCAGAGGAATGGACTCGCTCCAACAGCTCCATGTCTTTCTTGCACTAGGGACCCCATAACTGGATGCAGTACTGCAGGGGGATCTCATGAGAGTAGAGTAGAGGTGTAAAATCAGTCCCTCGACCTGTTGGTCACACCGTTTTTGATGCAGCGCAGGTTACAGTTGGCTTTCTGGGCTGCAAGCCCAGTTCATGTTGAGCTTCTTATCAATCAACACCCCCAAGTCCTTCTCCTCAGGGCTGCTCTCAATCCATTCTCCACCCAGCCTGTAGCTGTGCTTGGGGTTGCACCAAGCCACATGCAGGATCTTGGTCTTGGCCTTGTTGAACTTCATGCAGTTTGCACGGGCCCACCTCTCAGGCCTGTTAAGGTCCCCTGGATGGCACCCCTTCCCTCCAGTGTGTCGACTGTACCACACAGCTTGGTCTCATCAGTAAACTTGCTGAGGATGCCCTCATTTCCACTGTCCGTGCTGCCAACAAAGATGTTAAAGGGTGAGGGTCCCAGTACCAGCCCCTGAGGAATGGCACTCATCACTGATCTCTAGAACAGGCTGCCCAGAAAGGTGGTAGATGCCCCATCACTGGAAACATACAAGGTCATGTTGGACTGGGCTCTGAGCAACCTGATCTAGTGGAAGATGTCCCTGCTTATTGCAGGGGGGTTGGACTAGATAACCTTCTAAATAAAACCATTCTAAAACAAACAAACAAACAAACCCAACAAAAACCCACACCTTGTACACAACTGATTACATTTAAACTAGTGTCAGGTTTTTTATTAAATACCAAAGATTTTTTCTAAAATTTCCATTTTGCAATGTGCAAGTCAATCACCACAAAGCAGAGAAAGGTAAAAGTGTACAGAATTCACATAGCAACAGAGATGGATTTTTATAGACATGATTATGAAGTAGATGGGGGTGTGTGTGCATGTTGGGGGAGAACTGCAATTATTTTTAATTTGGAATGAAAAGCCAAGAATTTTCAAAAAGGAAAAAATAGACAAGCAAGATATAAAAAGAACTGAAAATGAGAGTGGTAGATGAAATAAAACTCATTTGTCCCTTCTGTCCTATGCATACAGTTAACACAGATTTCTTCTCTCTTGTAGATTTAATAAAGTGGTAATGGTCTTGGTATCTTCTTAGATAGTTATACCTTTCATATCACAGGTTCATAAAGAGGTCATAAGTTTTAGTAAGCATCTAGAGAATAAAAAGACTTTTTTGGGGATCTATCTGTACTGAAAAACAAACTGTTAGACAGTTAGTCACAAGTGCAGTCACTGGGACTGGGAGATAACATAACTTCAATATACCTTTAAATATTAAATTTGAGGATGTCAGCGCAGAGATCAAATCTGTGATCTGAACCCTTTACACCTTCAACAAGAGTGGGAAACTCAGCTGTATTGTCTTTAGAACATACGTGATGTTGGTTAGCATTTGATTTATGTGTCTCCTGTGTTTATTTGTTTATAGAAATGTCCTGCCTCTTCACAGTAATCCAAATTCTATGTTGTAGCAGTTTCCATGGAAACTATGCATTTTTAATTCAATAAAGAAAAAATATGTAAGGCAAAAATATACATAAATTATCAATGCATAATTTGCTGCTATCTTGGTTTCTCAGTCCACTTCTCTGTAGTTTGTATATCAGCAAGGAAGCAAGATAGTAAATCAACCTTTTTTTACCCAGGCATACTACCACAATTTAAGAAAATGAAAAGTAGAAGGTTTCACTCAACTTTTATTTAATAACATTATTGAGCCAACTATCTGTCTAGAAATTCTGATACTATCTGACTCAAAGCATTCAGAAATCATGACTCATTCCCTTAAAATAATGAGTCTGGTTTTTAAAATCATGATATTAAAAAACCTACCAAAACCAACCCCCCCACGATTTTTTTGCTTGTACTGTGGAAGTATGTTATCGATTTTGAAGAGGGGTTCGTAGTCTAGTTGAGCTACAAAGAATATATTTTAAGGATGGAAACTTAGATACTGAATTAATTTTTGTATTCCAACAACATGTCCTACCTGCTGATATGCAACAGTTCCAGTCTCAGTCCTCTAAAAACTGAAAGCTGTACTCAAACATGCAGTCCTATACCTCTTTAATTAGCTCTCACAGTTAACTTCCATTATTTGACTCTATTCATGTAAAACAATACCCAAAATATCATTTGCAGCTAGATGTAGTTGAAATTAAGGAACTCTAGCTAAGATTTCAGCTGTAATTTCTGGATGCCAACTGAAAAGTCAAAATCTTGGAATCTTTCATGACATTAAAAAAAAATATCTTCCAAATTCTACTGCAATATTTCAATTTTGAGAGTGAAAATGTTGAAATAAAACATTTTGACATTTGCTGGAATTTAATGTTTTGAGACTTCCATTTGAAAATATTTTAAATGTTGCTCCTGTGAATCAGAAGAAAATTGTTCCGTTAGGGAAATTTTTTGCCAAAATTGCAAATCCATTCATAACAGCTGCTAGACTTTCTGAGGCAGACAGCAAGATCTGAGCTCAGGAATTATCATACATGTAGCTATTCTGAGCGTAACTTGTCAACAAAAACCACAACTTATTGCTCATCATTCCTGACTTCCCACATTCTTGCCTATTTAATCATTGGTTTTGTTTGTGTAGCCTCAATCAAGAGTAGATATTTCCAAATGAGTGACAACTTACTAAATGTGTATAAAATCTGCACTGTTATTTTTAATATGACACCAAAAGAATGTACATTGAACAACAAGGTTATCTCAATGAAAACTGCAGTGCATGTTGATTATTTACATGTGTAATTTTTCTTGATGAAGTCATACAATTACCTTCATTTATGAAAGCAATGTATTATGCAAGACAACATAACATATTTATAATTGTTACCATTCAAGTCTTTGACTAAGAAACGTAATTTTCTATTTACCACCATGATTAATCTCATTATCTCAGTGGGGTATTTGATATGTATGTTTTAAAGTACTCTTGAAGCTTTCCAAACACAGAAGGCTGAATAAAAATCCAGATATATGCCATATTTAAAGTACAAGATGCAATTAGAAATTGTATGTAGGAAAGACTGTTTCAGAATCTATTTCATTATTTGTTTTGTCTATTCAATGACATAGTTTGTCTGTTCAACAAGTTGATGCAAAAAGAAAATATTCAATCCAACTCTAAATATTCATGGATTTTTGAGGGCTTATATTAATCTTCAGTATATTATACATTTATATATATTTTTAAATCTAATATGCAAATATGATGCAAGTACATACCTCCTTTGGATGATTTTGCAAATCTTTCCAAGTAGAGGTATTAGTAAAGTCTGAAGGAGAATTCCAAATATTTTATTCATGTTATGTTAGAAAATAAGAAATGTAATCAGTTTTTCCAACAGATAAATAACTTCTGTTTTACACCCCACCCCCACCCCCCGCCCCCGAAGCATTCTGAAAATACTTTGTGTGCCAAACACTAAGAAGAAAAACACTATTCTGTGTAGATCCATGAATATGCTGCTTTGGGCACCCAAATGAAGTGTGGTACTTCATAAAATATCCTTTTCATTTTAATCCTTAAGATATGAAATAACTATAAGAAGTGTTCTAACTCTCTACAAAAGCAAAAGATATATTTAAGACAAATGTGAGAAATTGCCTATTCTTAGATTTTGACTCAAGAAGTATTATGACGCATTGTAGAATTTTTGTATAGGAAAAAGTCTTTAGCATCTATTGTGGATTCTGTTAAAAATACATACCTTACTCTGTGGAAAATACATAAAATAATTATCTTTTATTTAACATTTTTTATAACTTCATTCATTTCTCCTTTGCAGAACACCATATCCCTATGGACCACATAGACTGATTCAATACAATGCTATCCCTCAAATTTAAAGTATTTCCTTTCTATTTTTATATTCAAAAAGCATAAGGGTATTCGTGTCATAGACAAAAGAATTCCTTATCCCTTCTCCCTCATTAAAGAGGAACATAAAGGCCTTATATTTTTCTTCTCAATTTCTCTTCTTTCTCTTTAATTGGTTAATGCTGAATGCCCTAATTATCTATTCAGTACTAATAATATATTAATAAAAAAAATAAGATGTGTAAGAGTATATAGTCTTAGGCATTTAAGAGAGCATTTGGCAAATCAGAAGTTGAAAGTGGAAGTGAAAATATAACAACGCATGTCTCAGTTAACAGCTTACCAAGACCATCTATCCAATGTCTTTGAATAGGTGTGATTCCAGCAGACGGATAAGAAATGGTTTCCTTGCCTTCTTCTTCCAAACAGCTTCTGGTCAGAGGGACACAGATGCAGTCTGTGACTACTGAAGATCAAGAATGACATTCCATTGACTCACTCTTTGGATTCATGCATACCCCCCATAGATACATCAATGTCTGTAAAATGGACCTTCAGATCATGTGCCTTATCTGACTTACTGTCAACAACAGAAGCTGACAACATAGCTATGTAGCCAACTCAAAATGGAGACAGCTTCAGAGCCTAAGCAAATTCATTATAAACCCTCTTTTCTCCCTTCAATATTTCCTCTCCCACTAAATCAAATCATGTGCTACAGATCACATACTACTAAAAACAAATACAAGTTGTTCTTACCTAAGTGTAAAGAACTGAAGATGGGAAGGAGATAGAAAAGGAAATCCACATAAAAGAGAATCATAGAATCATAGAAGGGTTTGAGTTGGAAAGGGATCTTAAAGATCATTTAGTTCCAACCCCCCTGCCATGGGAAGGGACATCTTCCACTTGATCAGGTTTCCCAAAGCCCCATCCAACCTGGCCTTGAATACTTCCAGGGAGGGGGCTTCTACAGCTTCTCTGGGCAACCTGTTCCAGTGCCTCACCACCCTCACAGTAAAGAATTTCTTCCTAACATCTAATCTATATGTACTCTCTTTCTGATTAAAACCATTGCTCCTCATTCTGTCACAACACTCCCTCATAAACAGTCCTTCCTCATCTTTCCTGTAGGTCCCATCTGAGTCCTGGAAAGCTGCTATAAGGCCTGCCTGGAGCCTTCTATTCTCCAGGCTGAACAACCCCAACTCTCTCAGCCGGTCCTTGTAGGAGAGGTGCTCTGGCCCTCTGATTATTTTTGTGACCCCCCTCTGGACTCTCTCCAATAGCTCCATGTCTTTCTTGTACTGGGGACCCCAGAGTTGGATGCAATACTCCAGGTGGGGTCTCACAAGAGCAGAATAGAGGGGCAGAATCACCTTCCTCAACCTGCTTGCCGTGCTTCTTTTGATACAGCCCAGGTTGCAATTGGCTTTCTGGGCTGCAAGTGCACACTGCTGGCTCATATTCACTTTTTCATCCAGCAGTGCCCTCAAGTCCTTCTCCACCGGGCTGCTTTCAATCCACTTATCACCCAGCCTGCACCTCTCAGGTGCAGGACCTTGTACTTGGCTTTGTCAAAATTCATGATGTTTGCATTTTATTATGACAATTTCATTTTGAAATGAAAAAAATTTCACATTTCCACCATTAAATATTGATTTTGTCACAGAGGAAACATTTTTTATTTATTAAATATTTTACTTCCCAAATTAAAATAGTTGTTTGTTTCCTGAAAAACGTTTCAGCAGCAATAAATTTCATTTTCCAACAAAAATAGTATTTTATGAAAAATTTCTGCTTAGCTGAAAAAATTCACACATCTTTGGCAACATAACTCACAGAAAAGAGTTGTGAGTTCTTCAGAGTTTCCTATTTACATTTTTCCTGTTATTCGTCTGTTTCAGTGTTACCAGAGGACAGCAGAAACAGTGGTGCTGCAGTAAAGAGAAGTTATACTTATACTTAACATCATGAATTTTCTGCATGGAGTTAATTTTTGAGCAGCGTTAACCAAGGTGCTAGTTCAGATGGCATCTTGCAGTTCTTCATCATCTTACCACACTGCACACAGGGCTCCAGCTCTGCACAACCTCACTGCTTATTTCCGCTACTGCAAATGGAAGTTGCTACTTAGGCACGTCCTGAGGTTGTTTCTGAAATGGTAGCTTAAATACTTTCTTTGCCTGCATCATCTTAACAGACTAGGTTAGCAGAACCACATGCACAGATATGCTGATGGAGATAGAAAAAAAGAGAGACTTGATGACATGAGGCAATGGCAGTAACCTCATAGCCTTCAACCACCAACAACTAAATAGTGAAATAGTACTTTACATGCTTCCTTTTTGGCATGAGACACATCCATTAAGGAATGAGAGAGTGCATTAAATCCTAAAAGAAGAATGGAAAGACCATCTGTGGTTTGGGTTTTGTTTGTTTGTTTGTTTGTTTGTTTGTTTGTTTTGGGTTTTTTTGGGGTTTTTTTGTTTGTTTTTTTTTTTCTTCAGAAGGTCACAGTATTTTGACTGCTTGGCAAAAGCTCTATTTCTTACATGGAAAGAATTTATTGTTCTTCATTGCTTAATAAAATACGTACCACACCTTACATTTTTAGGTATTCAAACACATAGATTAATGAACCTACAAGTATCTATAAATTCTTTACTCTTTTATAGAGTTTATATCCCTAAATACAGTTACCCACTAACTCCAGTTAACTGCAGTTAAATGTCCAAAACTAATAAATTACATGAAGTCCTCTAAAGATACCATGTTTGCTATAATTAAATTCCATACGTCAAATGGAAAAAAATAATAATAAATGATGATGTGAATCTGCTTTGCAACTAAATTGCATAGTTTGCATGGAAAAACCGACTAAGATCCCGCTGTAACTAAAAACTTACCGCAGCTCTCTCAGTTGATGGGAAAGCCTCAGTAAACTTCACAATTACTTACAATTACATGAGGCATCACTTCAGAAAGGCCAAGCTATGGAATCCCCTCTATTATAATTTATTTTCTCAGCTGATATAAAGTGAAACAACCCTACTGACTGTGAAAAACCTTCAGTTCTGCAAGGTGGAAGTTTGTAACAGCAACTATTTGCTTAAGCTGTGTAGGTTTGGATGAGCCTTGGATGAGGCTTTGGGCAACCTGGTCTGGTGGAAGGTGTCCCTGCCCATGGCAGGGGGGTTGGCACTAGATGGTCTTTCAGGTCCCTTCCAACACAAACCATTCTGTGGTTCTATGATTGTATGATTCTATGACTAATAGCTCTAATTTTTGCTAGGCAGGAGAAGAGAGTTTTGAATAGATTTGATGTAGAATTTTTGCCTAACAGGTGGGTTTGGTTGGAAAATTACAATTTGTCAAAACTTGTAGGTCAGTGCTTCAAGTATTTTGGTGACTGCAGTGTAGTGTAAAGCTCATGTTAAGCTAGGCAGATCTACTGCTAACAGCAGTCTCATAACAACTTAAAATTCAATATAACCTCCTGTGACTTCAGTGTGGATGTAGCCTAACATCCCAGCCCTCATGCAAGACAGGGGACATACATATAACTGATTATTATAATACAGCAATGCAGGCAGATCTCTCCAATCACATCTAGTTCACATTCTCTATCAATGGCTATTTTGCAGCTTCTCCTAATTCATTTTATTTTTTTTTAAACTGCACACGGTAATATGCATGACAAAAAGAAAGCTTTTATTTGTTTTTTTATCTAAAATTCTTGCTCTCCAAGGAAGCTTTATGCAGCATTACCCTATGTTTCTCCTACTCATTTGTGCTACACAAAATGGAGGTTAAGTTAATGACAGATTAAAGACACAGGTCTTTAAGTGAATTTGATACAGAACTTTCGTGATATCCACACTACTGTAGGCTGTAGATTTATTGTTTAAAATGTGAAACAACTCAGGGCTAAGAACAGCCCAGAGATGACCATTCACTTCAGAACAGGCTTTTGTCATGTTTCCATTTGCCAGGTGGACGAGCTCATTCTCACTATGTCCTCATCAATACTCAAGTAATTTGAATATTGTTGGAAAACAGGGCTTCCTCTAATTCCCTGGGAATATTGAGGGGAGGAGCATCTCCAAGGCAGACTTATCCTTGATTTCTTCCCTATCAACCTATGCACAGCGTTGTGGCAATATGATAGTGCATGTCTGAAACTCAGTTTGTGGCTTTGATCAAAAAGATGTATGCAGACCTAGATAGTAACATTTTCATTTAGAAGAATCAAAATTTTGCTGTCATTTTGCTTTATTCATACTTATATGTATTTGTGTTGTCTTATACTTGCATGCCAGGATGTGGTAAGAGTGCAAATTATGACAGGGATAAAGAAGAGAAAAATATAGTAAGCACTTTGCTTAGGTCAGTAATACCATCATGGCAATGTGCAAAGCAATAATGCTTATCATAAGGCTGTCATTTACAATGTCATGGATACCAAATTCCTTTCCTGAATTTTTTTTTTAGTGTTTATCTTTCTAGTAGCAAAAATTGCACAAGGCCAGAAGGCTAGTGCAAATGCACTGAAAATTTTGATAGATTTATAGTCAAATCGTGTTAAATAAGACCATTTTTCCAGCATGATTTGCAAATGAAAGAAGGCTAGGAACTTTATGTAAGTGCAAAGTATGGTATTAAAAAAAAAAAAAAAAAAAAAACCCTGAAAAAAAAACCCAAACCTGCTTTGGGATCACTATTACAGTTGTTCCTATGGTAACTGGTTATTTGTGCTGCATGCATCATCATATATATTTCAGGAACTGGAGTGCTGGAAAAGGGGGAGGGAAAAAGAGCACGTGTTACACTAAATTAATTCCAAAGACAAGCCCATATTAAAAAACTTGACCCTTTGAGTAAAAATCAAACCACCTTTATGTGATTTCACTCATTTGACACTTGAAAGTGTGGTTCTCAGAAAAGAGGCTATGCAAAATTGGCATGCACTTACTCACCTGCTTCTCATTTTGTTCTGAATCATATCTCTAATTCATTGCTACATAGCAGTTTCAGCCTTGTCTGAGCTGCACAACCAGAGTGCTGAAGGGAGAAAGCATTTGGTTACTTTAAAGACCACATACCTCTGCAGGACCGCAGGCAGCAGCAAATCACTGATAGCCGTTTGAAGTTATTACAAAAAAAGGCAGAGGTATGCTCAGAGAGTGAGTTACACTACAGAAAGTCATTTGGGAGACAAGATCCACCAGCTTCGATAAGTTCAGTCTTTTTGGGCTAGGTAAAATGTGTTCCTCTCCAAGCTTTCTTTTGTTAAGGCAGTTGGGCTTTGGTGTGAGGTCTCCAAACGCTGAACTTCCTAGTAATGTGCAGAAAGATTCAGTCGTTTCACAGATTTGAGTTTTAATAAACAAAGCCGGCAACTATTAAAACATCCTTTCTGCCATAATCTGAAAACATTGGATCCTGTATCAGTGAAAGAATTTCAACTTGAAACTTTTTAAAGTTCAGTAGTTTATTACAAAGAAACACTGTTATTTATACTTTAATAATTATGATACAAAGGACAAAAGGACCAAAGCACAAAGACTTTTGAGTAACCTATCCCTATTTGTATATACCACAATCCCAATTGAAACCAAAAGGAAATCAGACTCCCAAAGAGAAATTAGACTCCCAAATACCTTTGCATGTCTGGTTTTTACTTATGTAAACCAGCAATTGAATGAAATTTAGTAGACCCAGTTCAAAAATATATAAGATGAAACTTTAAATTTCTCTTAATGTCTCGAGTTCTGCATCTGTGTCTCTGCATAAGTACTGAAAAAGTCAATCTATATTTTCTATATAGGCCTGGTGTGAGTTTGAAAATTGGACATTCTTCTGCTGCAGTGACTTGAGAAGCCCAGCCTGGTGAGCTGTGACACCATCAAACACAATCAGGCCTCCTATAAAATGCAGCTGTGGCTGCTAATTTTTTCTAAAAGGGTGTCATAGTGCCACTGTCTATCTTTTATGTAATACCTTAGAGAATTTGTCTAGGAGTAGGAGTTCAGTTCAATCAAAAACTTAACAGCGATCCAGCCCACATATCTCTCAAAAGCACCCTACCATCAATATATAGACTGTACTGAAGTTCTCCAAACTATGCTGCTGTGCAAGGACAAATCTGATGTTACAGAGTATACAGAGACAGAGGTAAAATGTGACTTTTTCACTGCCTTCTCTGTAAGAAGGAAGTTCTGGTCTTTGTTTCTAAAGCTCTATCTACATTTAAATTACTGAGCCTCTGAGTAAAATGCAACTCTGTGAGCAGAAACTACAGTTACAACTGTCCCCTCCAGGCTGAGTGCCTTCAGTGCTGACTAAGAAATCATGCTCTTTTCTGTCTTTTCCTTCTCAATCAATCTTGAATGATTTTTGGCATGACGTTATGGGATCAGATCAACAGAGAGCACGTGCCTCTCTGCATTCCACCAGGTTAATGTGTAGCTGAAGTTTTTTCAGTATTTGGTAAGAAGCAAAGCACAATCTTGAACAAGGAAAGAAAATAGGGGTGTCACTTCTTGAGGAAGTTCTCTGAAGTGTGGGGAATATAATTCTCTATTCCCTACCCTGCCCATGCATCCCATCAAAACCAATACAACTGGAGACATGAGACATGAAGCTGAGGAACTGGGAGAGGGCTTCCAGTTAGAAGGGTAGGCTGAAGTGATGGCACAGTAGAATAGACAGGGAATAGCACAAGTTTAGGATCCTAGTTTGAGGGACTGAGATGTGTAGTTTGAAGAAGACACAAAGATGAACATCTCCTGTGCTTCCATGTGGCTTGGCATGGAGTTAAAGCTCCTGCCACCTCCTGCTACCTTATCAGTTTTCTCATTAATTGCCCTGGCCATTGAACAGGTCTGTAACTCCTACTACATTGCAGCTGTTATTAAGGAGCACATCTGACTGTCCTGAATTTAAAAATCTGGTCCCTTATTGTGCCTAATGGGCAGGAGCACCATCACTACTGTTCTTCTTGACATAATTTAAAAGAAAAGAGCTTTTGAAGATCTTTTATAAGATCTTTCAGCTTTTTCATTCTTGCCCTTCTTTTGTGAAAATTGTGACGTCTTCTCTGAACTGGACTTACATGAATTATCACCAGACAAACTTCAGACTTATTCAGATCCTTGCACTCAGGAAGGAAAATCACAAGAAAAAATATTTTTCCTAATTTAACTGTTCATTTATTGTGTAACTAACTGTTCTGCAAAATTATAACATCTCTAAGTTCCTTGGGCTGTTAACTGGATACAAGAAATATCTTTTAAAATTACTTTGCCTTGATGGTTTTAGTGTACCTCCCCCAACATGTTCTGCATAGAGATTTATACATCAGTGTATCTTAATCTCCAAAACAACCTTAAAATTCCATCAATTATTCTGTATATTCTATATATGAAAGAGAAAGAATAACTGACTAACACAAAAACATTTAACATAACTGGTGAAGCTAAAATACTCAGGGAATGTGAATAATCTCACATTATTAATGATTTTTAGTAAGGTTCAGAACAGCTGTGAAGTCTTAACTCTGGGCTTTACAATCTTTTATATATATTTTCCTCCCATAGATGTTCTAAAATTCTCTCCTAAATTCCAGTACATTGAAAATCAGATATGGAAACGAATGGAGTTTCTTTACACTATTTTCAGTCTCATATGTAGCATTTCTGACTTTTTCTTGTCTACTTTATGCTATATTTATTTTCTTAGATATTGATATTTAATTACCTAAATACAGTTTAAAACCAGTATTCTGGCAATACTTTCTGCTATTCTCATTTTGAACATGTGTGATATCTTTTTGGAAGAAGGCAGACTACTCAAGTTCTGCAAAAATAAGGAAAAAATTAAAAATATATAATGGCTTACAGATAAAGAATGAGAAGCATTGTCAAAGAGGAATCTGAATAATTTTACAAAGTTGCTTCTGATGTTTCTGGAGCTGGGACACATTAGAAAAATTATGGCCCGCTGACAACAGACAAGTGCCTAGGCTTTTGTTGGAAAAGAGGAGTAACATGACTCAAACAGGCAGCTGTACAAAAGTCACTCCATTTGAACAAAATTTGCCCATTTCATGTCTAAATGAGACTGTCCATTCATCTACAGTTTTTGTATCCATATGAATTTTTTCAGATATTATAATACTGAATACTTTGAATGTTAGTGTGTTGAAATACCACTTTACAAAGGTGATTTTTCCATAGTTTCTGCTCTTCACAGAAATCACAGATTTTCCATTCCCAAAGAGGGTTCCCTCTCACTGGTACAAATGCATGCTATTGTTCCTGATTATCAAGTTAAGCATACAAAGAAACTCAAACCAACCATATTTAAAATTGCATCCCTGATCCTGCAGAGTTACTTTTCTCTCCAGTGGGAAAATCCTAATGTCAGCATGAGCTGAACCTGTAGCTCATTTCAAAACAAACCACCTTTGGGTCAAGACTTGCAAATATTACCTCACTTCTCCAGCAACACAAATTACATATAAGAGTACCTATAAATATAAGCATGTTTGCGTGTTGTATTTTTTAATAAATATGAAGGTAATAGCGTGTAATGATGTCAGCCATTTTGTAGTTAACCAAAAAGAGAGTAAATTACAGAATAGTGTACTTTTCTAGACTTAGACTTACTTGGAAACAATTTTTTTTTTAAACAGAATTAGAAAATACTTTTCATGTTTAAAAGTACTTACACTTTTCTGTGTCAGTTTAGCCAAAATCGAATTTTGTTTTATTTTGGCAGTTCTAATGAATAGCACACCTACATATACAAAGGAAAATCGTCTACTTAAGCTATTACGATTGACATTCCATCAAAAAATAACAAAATTTACAACATACTAAAAGCACATCAGGCAATTTGTTTCCAATCATGTTTTAATAACTCAAAACCTAGATGAAGCCACTTTAAATATACAAGCTCCATTTTTACACCTTTCAAAAAAAGAGTACTGTAGAATCTCTGGCATGATGCTAGAGTTAACCCTGAAGCAGTGTAACAACAATGTGAGGAAGCAACTGTACTGTACTTTAAGGTTGAAGCATTTTTGTTTGTTTGTTGTCTTCACTTAAATACTGTTTTAGCTTATTGCTTAAATAAGCTTTAAAAATGTACTGTTGTTTGCTTTGATGCTTAACAGTTTTTAAGCTATTTTTGCAAATTGTTCTTTTTCTCACTACCATGTTGCAATTTACAGTTCACCCTCCAGCTCAAGCTGCTGCTTTGTTTACACCTCATCAAATTTTCTTTAATTCTCTTTGTCTCCTTCTCTGTTGATAGTCATCTGTCCTTTTCCCCACAGACTTGAAAACAACTCAATGGAAAGCAGTACAGATCTTGCAAAAGTTAATAATGAGAATAAAATGATTTCGTAGTTTGATGTTTGTCATCGTGGCAACTAAAAGGACTTCCAGCAGAGCTCCATCTGACCTTGTTTCCTCTTTAGAAAGAGATTTGCCTCAAACATTGATGTTGCTAGAAATCTTGTAATTACTGCTCTCCTAATAGTGATATGACAGAGCAAGATTCTCATTACTGCTATTATATGAAAAGAAAATTTTCATTTAGTTCAACTCACAGAGAAAAATCTTAATCACTCAGCAAAATTCGTTAGGCAAGGTATTATAAAAATATCTTCCTGGATAAGCTGTCTTTTGAAAGTGAAAACAGTAGTTCTGTCAACTGAAAGGCTAACCTAACTTCAGGTTATAGAATAGGTAAGAGAAATAATCCATATGAGATCAAAGTAAAGTGAATCAGTCTGTGAATATATTTTAAAGCCTGAACAGCAATATTTCAAGCCTTTTGCAATGTTCAGTGGATTTAACTTTGGTCTGAAGACATTTCTTCTGCTTATACAGGGAAGCTCTGTTTATATCACATGAAATCTCTGGCTCCTTCTAGCTGGAACATCACTAATGTAGGGAGGGGTAGCAATGCAAACTCTGATGGACAACACATGTTCTCATTTTCTCATGGTATGCTCTTTTGAGAGTATGTGGCTGGGCAGCAATGGATGAGGCTGCTGATTGCCCTATCTTGACTGCTCGTCTGTGGAGATGGTGGCACCCTCTAGCAGTGTGACCCTTCCCCGAAGCTCAACACAGGCTTGACCTGCAAGCCTTGAGACGGCAGAGAGGGAACAGGCAGAGAGAGGAACAGGGTCTGAATGTGCAAGCATCCACTAGCAGTAAGCCTAGAGTCAAATGAGGAAAGGAGACTTCAGAGAGCAGGGAGATCTTCCAACAGCCTTGACCAGGCCTCTGGGCAATATCTTCCCTCCAAGAACTCAGAACAGACTGTATGGAGTTTGTATTTCTCTTGTATCTTATCTAGCAATTAGCCAGCTTTAAGAATCTTTATTGGTATTGTGTGCCTCTAACTGTGTTGATAAAACCTACATAAAAAAATAACTGTGAGCTGTGAGCAGTAGTTCTGTTTTCTGAAAGGAAATGGAACAAGGTATACAATGTTTTTTTCCTTCTCTGTAAGTCAATCTACAAGTGAAATATGATACGAAATTTCAAGTGTATACTATGCAGTTAAATCCTAATATCAAATTCATAACAGGTCACTGCAAGCTCAAACATACAGTTTCAACAGTTCATATTTGGATCTGTTCTTTACTTCTAATGACTTTACCAGAAACAAGAAGGACCAAAGATTAAAAAAACAACCAACCAAAACCAACCAACCAACCAAAAACCACCTCACCAAGCAGACACATTGAATAAACAAAAAGGTCTGGCAAGTTTCAGAATAAGATTAGACAGTTACATGGATATTAAGTGAATCTGTAATTACATTAGTTAGAATTTAATATTTATAAGGCACTTAAAATCCCATTCTTTGGGGCATGAACCAGATATTAACTGTCAATGCCTGAAGAAAGTATTTTGCCATGTGACTAGACGTTCTATGACTAAGTATTGTGGACAAGCAGAAGACATAAGATTCTTTGTAGGGCGAGGATGTTTTTTGTCCTCTCCTATACCCATTGTCCTGACAAACTGCAATCCTTTTGTTGTAGATGCAGATATTTTTAAGTGTTTGTATTCACACCACTGCCATTTACACTTTAAAGTTTCTCAATAATATGGTATGTCATTTGGTTGTATAAGAATTTTAAGATCATATAGTCAGAGGAGTTGTTTCACTGTTTGGAAAAGCCACTCCTCCTTTGATCCTTCTCTAATTTGTCTCAGTTTTAAAAGCTCATTACATAAGATCCTCACTAATCTGATAGGGCTTAATGGAAAGAAATCTACAGCTTCAGCCTCTCTTCATTTTACCTGAAAGACATCCAATTTGCTAGTGAACAAATTTGTCCTTCATACTAATGTATATACAAATGCATGCTCACATAGCCTTAAAGAACATTTGTAAAGTCTGTTCATAAATGAGCACTGAATTTGTCTTATTTCTGATGCACTTACAGAACTTATTGCTAGGTGCTTTTTATGTGTCTTGCTAGTTTCAAGTAATTTTGCTCCCTACTCTTTCTAATTTTATCTCTATAAATTTGTTCTATTCTTTTGCAGAATTATTCTTAGAAGTGTGCCAGTTTCTAGTATTCCTGTAATTCCTTTCTGATGTTGGAGTCTCTCTCAGTGTTGCTGCCTTTCTCTGACACCAGGCTAGTTTAGCACTGTGCTTTGAACAGTCTGGTTTAGATATTATTTGATATTAATTGTACTGCAATATATTCCTTAGGTTACATTCCATACCTGAGTTTTCTGAAGTCTGTTTTTCAAGAGCATGGTTTCCTCACAATGCTTCTCTCACACTTTCCCCTTCTTAGAAGAGTGTTCTCTGATATTTTGTGATGACTTTCACTCAAACTACCTTCCACACTCAAGTCTCAGCCAGCTCTTTCCTATTAGTTGGATTCAGATCTAAAAATAGCTCCTTCACTACTTTCCCTTCTCTGAAATAAAGCATTGTCCCGACATTAATTATAGCAATCCTTCCCTCTGCCCCATTTTTTTTTTTTTAATTTGTTATGGTAAAACACTTAAAACCATTAAAAACATGAAAAGAACATGGCCAGTTCTAAATTTAAACAATGTTTTTCTGTATG
Source organism: Aramus guarauna (assembly GCA_013400195.1). NCBI lineage: Eukaryota > Metazoa > Chordata > Aves > Gruiformes > Aramidae > Aramus > Aramus guarauna. The sequence goes on from VXBL01009403.1 coordinate 158,404, forward strand.
TTAGAAAGAAAAACTGTGGCTCCTATACTCTCAGATGTGATAGTCTGCAATATAGGTAAATTCAATTTAGAAAAAACACCTCCCTATGTTTTCAAAAGTTATTACAGCTAACATTCATAGATATTTTGTGTGTGTGTGTGTGTAATATACATACCTATTGCATTCCATATTCTTTTATGAGTCTCTTAGGTTTGCAAGAATACATTTAATGTTACAGTATAAAAAATCTGCAGCATGGTGGTGTATCTTGGATGGTATAATTTGTCTTCATTTATCACTTAATTTTATACCTGATACCTNTAGGATGTGCATCTTTGGTCTCCCAAAACAATCACAGTATGTTGAATACCGCTGTAAAGTCAAATAAAGAAATAAACCTTGTCAGTAATCAGGAGAACAGTGGAGCTGTCTTGCACATTCCTGGTACAGTATAATAGTCAGAGTGAGAGAAGATGATATGTACCTGACATATCACACCTTGAACTAAAAATAATTGTGCTTCTCTGAAAAGTATAATGCATACTTTATTACTACTGCATTAAATGTCCTGACCTTTTCTTGCGAGTAAAATATTTTTCCTTTTGTTTTATTCCCAAATTTGCTACAGAGCTTGTCCAAACAGCTCATCTAAGTGAGACTGATATTCCCCAAGGACTGCAAATGATGAGAGGATCTTGCCCTTTGCTCTACAGTTATTCCTTCACAGTTATTGAGATACTCATCCTCACTTCTGTGAAAAACAGTTCTATTTTGTTAGATCAAAACCATCAATTTCTCTTATTCAGAACACTGATTTGCCTCAAGACATACTGGGGAAAAAAAAATCTGGTTCTTCTAAACTAGTGTAACTTGGCTTAGAAAGAAAAAAGTGCAAAGCATACTCTAAGTAAACCATTATTTAGATCTGAAAATTTTCTTAATATTTTGTCACCATATATGAAGACATAATGACAATTGAGAGAGGGGAAAAAAAACCCCAAAAACCCACCACAAAAAAACCCCACCCCCCCAGAAACTAAGAAAGGAAGGTACTAAAACATTTTTGAAGAATGCTAGCGATATATACACAATGATTATGCAGTTTTCCACTAAGAAAGTGAAGATGCTCACCATAAACTTTTAGAGGCTGTCATATGGTTCTATTTTCTACCAGTTATATATTACAATAACAATCACAAATGAGGATCAGAATTCAAGCATATTTAATTTATTTATTTAATCTTTTGCTTAGTGGAAAGGATGTTACTGAAAACACATTTCAGAACCAGTACTTTTCAGCTTCCTGGTTGCTTTGTGCTAGATTTATTATATGATAAAATTATTTTCCTCAAAGAATATTTAAAAGGTATCTTCTGCTGACAGATCATTGCAGAAGAAAATTCTGAACTTTCTGTACTTATGATCCATTTATATATTGTTACATAATTGCACATGGTCTTTCAATTAGTGCTTGCATTGTTGTCAGGACTCTGAGTCCCATTGCTTGTTTTGAACATCCTAAATTATCTGTGAAAGTAAATTTGTAATGATCATTCAGAATTTATTGCAGGCACTTAGACTGTAGGCCAAGTAGTTCTTTTGTGCAGATGGCTCGATAAAGAAATTTTATACATGGAAGTGTTTATTTTTAATTTTCATTTATAGACTTTAAGAGAAAGTAGAATAGGAAAAATCCTAGGATTTTTATTTCTCTCTACAAGGTAAAAAACCACAATACTCTCTACTTCCAGCACATCAATATAACTGCTTGTTTAAAATCAGTGCCTATGCATATTAAGATACTCAAGGTGTTGATCTTCTCATAGGAAAGTGGAGCCTTGCAACAAATTATAAATGTCAACACAAGTCATGCCATTGATGGCTGTACTCATCAAGTGCAAATAATAGAACTGGGAATCTCCACAGAGAAAGAAGAGAGAGGAGAGGAGAGGAGAGGAGAGGAGAGGAGAGGAGAGGAGAGGAGAGGAGAGGAGAGGAGAGGAGAGGAGAGGAGAGGAGAGGAGAGGAGAGGAGAGGAGAGGAGAGGAGAGGAGAGGAGAGGAGAAGGAAGAGAACAAAGCACATATAGGTGTTAAGCATGTTGCTTAATTTCCTCTGTTAGGTGCATAAAATATGTAAGAGCTAAAGCAGAATCAGTGGGCAGTCTCCTTATATGAAATGCATTGCTAATATTACAATTGGAGGTAACACCATACGCTAATGTTATAGGTGGAGATAATGCCAATAAGGGACCTACCATATGCATAAATAAAAGTTCTGGAGTCTTCAATATGAAAAATTTGTCTGCTATCAAACTACAAACTCTAGTTTGTATTACATGATGAACATATGTCTCTTTTTTTTTTTTT
>VXBL01009403.1:165593-182959 GCA_013400195.1 Aramus guarauna
TGTAAGGTAACATAAGGAAGGTCATTCATTACATTTTTCTAAAATACATTTTTTAAAAAATGCCTAAAACTATTCCAGATAAATCCAGACATACTGATTCCAGTGGCAAACTAATATTAATAATTAAAACTACTACATAAGGCATTCAGTGAATTGGAACAAAAGAATAAAAAATTTAAAAAAATGTTTTTACTCTGGGAGACTTTTTAGGAACATAAACCAGTTCTATAACAGTTACACACTTCAGCAAAACCAGACTCAGAACAGAGTACAACTTTTGGTTTCAACAGTGCATCTGTTAGGAAATACAGTTGAAAATATCAGGAATATCAGTAGTATAATAACATGAAAGTATAAGGGTTTAATTTTAAAATAATTATGTCTATCAAATAAGCCAGTTTACCCTCTATGTATTGCAATCATACTAAAATCTGGCCTCAAATGCCTTTGAACAAATACATCCTTTCCTTGGTCAAAACTGACCTTTAAAATACTTATGTTTCAGAAGATTGTGTGATTGAAATGGGACACTCATTCACATGTTTTGATGGACTGAAGCTTTTACAGGCTTACCAAAAAAGAATAAATAGTAGATTATTTCAAACATTACCCTCAGATTTGTGAGAAATATAGCTGCATGTAGCTGCAAGTAGCTTAGTTTCGTGAACAGTTCTTTATGCTAAAAACAACTTTTCAGAACAATGGAAAACTATTGTTTGAAGAACACTGTAGCAATTGTTAGTCAAATCCCAAGCTTTGACAAGTCTTGTTTGCTTTTGTTGTGTTTGCATTGAAAATAAAAATCTCCTGTTACTACATAAAATCCTGAAAAGTGTACGGATTGCAGGCTGGTATTGTTGGGATAGTGTCAACAATTGAACTTTCTTTGTCAGGGTCCCAATTAAAGAATATAAAGCAAAAATAGCATGTGACCTTTAAAATATTTTAGATATTAAAAATATTCATGCCATCACATTTAAAAATTTAAAAGAAAGGTACATAGTTGAATTAATCCCTTCCCAAGGTATATAACCATAGTAAATAAAGTAACATATCTTCCTCTGGCCTGGAGGTACTTCTCCCAAATGACTTCAGAAAGAATCTAGATGCCTAGATTAAACTATGCTATAGTTTTCAAATGCTTAAATTTAGTTTGTATGAAAACCTGTGCTTGTTCTGTGGAGCCTTCTCTTGACATTTTTTCCCATGAAAGTGCTATAAAGTTTGGACTACAGATCTATGCTAAAGAAATAATGTCTGTCTAGCCCAAACCTTTGTCTAGTCTAAAATCCTATCACTGATCATGGCTGTTAACAGATCATTAAGAGGGATTGTTCTTCTGCTATGCCGTCACAGAGTCACAGAATGGTGGGCATCAGAAGGGACCTCTGGAGATCATCTAATCCAACCCTCCTGCTAAAGCAGGATCACCTAGAGCAAGTTGCACAGGATCACGTCCAGGTGGGTTTTTAATATCTCCAGAAAAGGAGACTCCACAACCTCTCTGGGCAGCCTGTTCCAGTGCTCAGACATCCTCACAGGGAAGAATCTTTTCCTCATATTCAGATGGAACTTCTTGTGTTTCAGTTTGTGCCCATTGCCCCTTGTCCTGTCACTGGTCACCACTGTGAAGAGTCTGGCCCCATCCTCTTGACATCCACCCCTTACGTATTTATAAGCATTGATGAGATCCCCTCTCAGTCTTCTCTTCTCCTGGCTAAACAGATCCAGCTCTCTCAGCCTTTCCTCATATGAGAGATGCTCCAGCCCCCTCATCATCTTTGCAATCCTCTGCTGGGCTCTCTCCAGTAGTTCCCTGTCTGTCTTGAACTGCAGAGCCCAGAACTGGACACAGCACTCCAGAGGTGGCCTCACCGGGGTGGAGTAGAGGGGGAGGATAACCTCCCTCGACCTGCTGGCCACACTCTTCTTAATGCACCCCAAGATACCATTGGCCTTCTTGGCCACAAGGGCACATTGCTGGCTCATGGAGAGCTTGTTGCCCACCAGGACTCCCAGGTCCTTCTCCCCAGTGCTGCTTCCCAGCAGGTCAACCCCTAACCTGTGCTGGTGCTTGGGGTTATTCCTCCCTAGGTGCAGGACCCTACACTTGCCCTTGTTGAATTTCATATGGTTCCTCTCTGCCCAACTCTCTAGTCTGTCCAAGTCTCACTGAATGGCAGCACAGCCTTCCTACCTTCTGTCAAACAACAGATTATGAACTTCCTCTTCTGAAAGTTGCTGCTAGGCCATCATAGAAGTGGCTACTTATACTTTGACTTTGAGAGCAAACATTAGCAAAGAGCTCCAAGGTATAGTTAGCATACTGTGAAAGAAAATATTTTTTTTTGTTCTAAACATGCTGCTACATCATATCATTAGGTGCTAACTCTTTTTTTACAGTGTGAGAAGTATCTTGCTTTTACCTTTTTTGTAAAATTTGTCACCTTATTGTCTTTTTTGTGCCACTATTCAATTCCATCTTTTCTAGGCTGAAGAGTTTTTTTCGTGTAAAGATGATGTTACACATATCTGATCATCCTACTTCCTTATTCTGAATCTTAAAGTATGTTCTTCTGATGGTATAATGATAACTGCATATCATATTTAAAAATACAGGAATATTATTTCATAGTGATGTTCTTTATTCTTTATTTCTTTGATAAACAATCTCGGAATTCTGTTTTCCATTTTTGTCTCTTCTAATCAGGGAGATGATATTTTCAGAAAAAATATCTGCAATTGAATTTTTACGTCTTTCCTGAGTACATATAACTTCTTTAGAGCCTGTAGTTCTTCCTGAATACTTAACATTTTTCTTACCTAGCAGTCAAAAGGCAAATGGATTGTATTACTTCTGCATGTATCAACTTTGAATTCTGCCCTGCACTTTATCTCTCAGACACGCTACATTATCATATTCTTAGTCTTCAAATTTAACTTTTCCAGGATAACTTCCTATCACCAGCAAACTTTTTATCTCAAAAATTTTATTCCAAATCAATGTGCTAAAAAGCTCTCCTCATATCATAGATCTCTGCAAAACCCTTCCTTTGTGCAAGCTACTTGTCGATTCTTCCTTCCTCTGTCTTACCATTTAATAGATTATTAATCCACAAAGGACTTTAAGAATATAAGAACATTCTTTCAAGAACTAAAATCAATTGTGAAGCAATTTTTTTGTATTTGTTAACACGATGTTGTTTCTTCCCAAATAGGTAAGATTTCTATTTTATGGTCTTTTAAAAACAGTTTCTTCTAGTTCTTCCAGCACAAACATCTGACTTATTAGTTTGTAGTTCCTTGCAACTTCCCTGGACTCCTCTTAAAAAAAACCACAAAACAAAACAAAAACCAACAAGGAAATCCAGTCACCAGACACTTTCTACTCCCCACTGAGTGGGAGATATGAAGAGAGAGATTACACACTGTAATGAATAGTACAGCATGTTGCACAGTAAACATAATTTTTGCTCTTACTAGTTGCAGTAGGTGACTTCAGAAGACATTGTAATGAGGAGATAGTGATTTCAAGCAGAATATAGGCAGAGTTTAACCATATGCTTTGGCTGTAGAGAGCAATATGTTAACATGCATGACTGGTGTATAATCTGAGCACATCCCATCTTGTTATATTCTTATTCTTATTTTTTCCAACAAAAGTTTATGGTTTTTTTCATTTTTCTCATTTGGATAGAAAGAAGCTTTTCTGAAAGCGTTCTTGCTTTTAATGACCTCCCTTACCCTTGTCACATTCCTTCTGGACTTTCTCAAGTCTTTGTTTGATAGGTGGTGTGTATTCTTCAGAACATCCAGGACAGTGTCTTTAAGAAGTCTCCATTGTGCCTGCAGAGATTTTACTCTTTCAGCCGTCTTTCAGATTTTAAAAAACAAAATTCCCATGTAGGTCTCCTTTTTATAGTTCCCTTACCCTTTTATATCATGACAGTTTAGTTTCTTTAAGAGCCTTCAGAAAAAATACTTTGTTGAAAATCTTTTGAAAAAGAACTCTGAATCCACAATATATCATATTTATCCATATATTTATTAGTTACAGTCTTTATTGTATTTTCTGTCAATTTGTCTGGTACAAAGGTCAAATTTACTTGGCTTCAGTTCTTAATATCATCTTAGAAACCTGATAAAGAGCAATTCTGCCCCCTCCAGAACTACATTTTTATGGATTATTTCTGTTACAGTCAGTACTTAATTTAGCCTTCTAAAGGCGATAAATCTATCATCTCACCTATTCCTGTTAGCTCATACTCTAAACTGAGCTCTAAATCCATCTTTATCCTGATCACAGAACTTTTTGCTAGGTTCATTCAAACCAGAAGTACACCCTTAAACTACTCTTATGGTCCTTGCTTGCATCAACCCTCAGTTAAGCTAGACTGATGGCCCCAAAGCAGACTCAGAATTACTACAGCCCCTGTGATGTCTGTCTCAAACATACACTTAAAGTGTGAGCTCATAACTCTATCTTTCCTTGATGATCTCTGCTGAATCAAAACCTAAACATAACTCATTGGCCTCTACATGTCCAAACCCAAACCCAGACAAAGCTATCAGCTGCAGAATTAATTCTCGTTATTGGCCTATGCCTGGTCCAGTCTACACTCTCACTTTTTAATTTACTTTTAATAATCTCTAGTCACTTAAACCTGATTAACCTCTAGTGTTGCAGTGAAGAATATGTAAGCTACTGCATTTTCATTCTTTTAGTTTGGACTAAAGAGTTTACACATTTTTCACTACTTGCTTTTGGAACATCAAACTGGTATTTATATAACTTTACTAAAATATCACTGTCACAGCCCAGGCATAACAGATCCCAAGATCTAAAGTGGTGTTGGTCACCAAAGAGCCTGGAGACAGTATGGTACCTAACTATTGGTCTATTCACCTCTCTGAAGTAACGCTTTAATTTCCATACTGCTGGAGAACAAAAAAAATACTGAACCATTTCAAAACAAGGCTGAATGCTGGGTCCTGCACTTTGGTCACAACAACCCCATGCAACACTACAGGCTTGGAGAAGAGTGGCTGGAAAGCTGATTGGTGGAAAAGGACCTGGGTGTGCTGGTTGACAGCCGGCTGAACATGAGCCAGCAGCGTGCCCGGGTGGCCAAGAAGGCCAACAGCATCCTGGCTTGTATCAGAAACAGTGTGGCCAGCAGGGTTAGGGATGTGATTGTCACCCTGTACTCAGCTCTGGTAAGGCCACACCTCAAGTGCTGTGTTCAGTTTTGGGCCCCTCACTACAAGAAGGACATTGAGGTGCTGGAGCGTGTCCAGAGAAGGGCAACAAAGCTGGTGAAGGGTCTAGAGCAGAAGTCTTATGAGGAGCAGCTGAGGGAACTGGGGTTGTTTATCCTGGAGAAGAGAAGGCTGAGGGGAGACCTTATCGCTTTCTACAACTACCTGAAAGGAGGTTGTAGCCAGGTGAGTGTTGGTCTCTTCTCCCAAGTAACAAGCAATAGAACAAGAGAAAATGGCCTCAAATTGTGCCAGGGGAGGTTTATATTGGATATTAGGAAAAATTTCTTCACCAAAAGAGTGGTCAGGCATTGGAATAGGTTGCCCAGAGAGATGGTGCAGTCCCTGGAGGTGTTCAAAAAACATGTAGACATGGCACTTCGGGACATAGTTTAGTAGACATGGTGGTGTTGGGTCAATGGTTGGGCTTGATGATCTTAGAGGTTTTTTCCAACCTTAAAGATTCTATGATTCTATGATTCTGATTCTACAATTCTACCAATATCACTCCTGGAGGAGCCAAAATTGGGCACAGTATTCTAAATACAGGAAGCATCGAGTGAAGGGGAATAATTACTTCCCTCAATCTACTGGCTGCACTTTTGTTGATAGAGCCCAGTTTGCTGCTTGCCTTCACCACTTCCTCTTGGTCCTTTCTTCTAGCCTGTTTGGGTCCCTCTGGATGGCAGCCCTGCCCTTGACTGTAACACATTTCGCCTAATTCTAATTTTCAGAGAAGAATACTTTTGACTTAGAGAAGTAATGTGAACCTCACCATCCACATTATCAAATTAGCTTTTTCTCACAGTAACTGTAATTATTTCTGTAGGTGAGATTTTTTCACAGAGTTTCCACAAACTAGGATGGGAACAGGTATTAATACAGCTGTTGAAAAGAAAAATGTTTGTGGCCATTCAAAAAAGTACTTTAAAAGCTGGTCTTAAGAACAGATATAATTACCTCTCAGATTTTTTTAAGAGTGGATGGACACCTACACTAAATCATATTATAGCTTTATAAATCATATATTTCTAGAAGATATTTCACTGATTTATAAGTTATGAATATAAATTATAACTATGTTACTGATGTATACATAGCTTGATGGTTTCCATAAATCATATAATCCATTTGTGAAAAGTATTGGGTATGATTAGTAATGGTGCTACATTTCTTTCAAATATGATGCAACTGTCTTTTAGTTTATGTAATAGATATTATATGATTATATGTTTTACTATTACTTAATATGTTTACTGTCCCCTAAGTCATTACACTTTTCTGTTTTAATGCAGAGTTTTACTCTACAAAGTCTGATTTCTTGCTCCATTTGCCAAAACAGCTGTTCTCACATCTGTAATCGGATTTGTAACTAATATATTTTGCTTATACCAAGCCCTAGTAATAAGCAGAGAAAAAGAAACACAGAAAGAACTTAAGCAAATATTAAGTAAAATTAATTAAGGAATCCTAATCTTTTATTAAACATTTTTCTGTCTTAGTGTCAAACGGTATCATATTTTACCATATCTGCTACTTTGTGTATGTGTCAACCTTACACTGCACATTTTATTTTTCATTCTTTTAATAGCTTTATTCCTTCTTCTTTTTCCTTTTTTTCCTTTTTTTCCTTTTTTTCCTTTTTTTACCTCCAGGCACTTTAAAGGTAACCTGACCTTGTTACCTGCCTAGATATCAGTCAATTACTGACCAGTCAGCTGAAGCTGGTCTAGATTCCTTCTGTTAATCAATTTATTAAATAGTAGGTCACTGTCTTGGTGATCAAAGTGGATTAAGCACTAAATTTTAATGGTTTTAACAGTCAGAAAAGTGCTTAAAGTAATGCATTTCCATTCCTTACCACTATTTCAGTTTAATTTATCCATAGACTTTTGTGCATGTGTGTAGGTTCATATATGTACTTCAAAATTTTTCTTGCTTATTTTTCGAAGAAAATAGAAAAAATTGAACATTTGAACACCATAATATAAGATTTTTAAACAAAATATACAATCTTGGAAATGTTTACATGCTATGAACTTTGAAGGTTTTATTAATTTGAGTTGTTTCATTGAACAAATGAACCTCCAAACACTTAGGTATTTTAAGATTCAGTGTAAGATTTGTAATTTTATGAAACTGAAACAATTTTGGCCTTTTAAAAAGCAATACTCAAATGCATTTATGTACAGCTGGTAATGTCTTCTCAGACACTATTCTTGGTTTTGCTTGAACTCATTGCCAACAAATGTGACATTCAGGCAAATGTTTAAAAGGCAAACACCATTTGTAAGTAAATAAACCTGCCTACACAGAATTGTAGTTATTTTCAAAATCTTATAGGGGTCTTTTGTGTTATTTTGACATATATAGATAATGAAGCATACTTTAGTTTAATGCTTAATTTCACTGTACTTACACAAACCTTTAAGAGCGTGTAAGAAGCACAAAAATAGTTATATTAATGAAAAGCTAAAATGTTTCTAAAATACACTTAGCCTGTAAATCTTCACCAAAATATTTCATGCAAATATAAAACAAAGTTTTATGTCAACCACACTGTTCACACCTTCAAAAAGTTTCTGCTTTATATAGAACTATTAACTTTTTTCATCTGTGTAAAGATTTTCCAGTGCTGAAGTCTGCAATAACTGTTCTCCAGTTTCTAGGAGTATAAATAAGTAATATCATGGCTATTTTAACAATGAAAAAATTATAAATTATCAGATTTCTCAGCCTGCCTTACTTACTTACCTAAATATTAAAACAGTGGTTTAGATTAAGCAAACACCATTACTGTGTATTTTTCAATTTATTTAAACATCTACCCACAACCTAATATTTTATAACTGAAAATTCAGAGTTATATAAAAATAAACATTTGCTACAATAAACAATAGTATGTGCCGCCCACTAAAGACAACTTTGCTATTATTAGTAAAAGGCCGCAGGCTTTGCATTGACCTGACAGTGCAGGGTCTCAGGGCCCATCTGAGCTTGCCTATACCTGAGCTGGGTTTAACTTATTTTAGCAATTGTCTAGTGGCCTGGTGACTGTTGCTCAGACTGGGTTAGCTTAAGCTCTGTGACTGCAAGATACAAGGAAAGTCTCAAAAAGTCTCAAAAACTCTGGCGATCACTGCACGACCAACTGTGTTAGCAGATGAAGGGCGAGACCCTGCAACTTTTCAACTGTAGCTAGAAACTACTGAGAAGGAGACAGACTGTGAGAAGAAAGCTTTTCAATATAAACCCAAGAGGACTCTGGACTGGGGAAAAGAAGGAACACCTGCCATCATGAACATCATATGCCACCTGTCAGAGACCTCAGTATGGATGCTGATGACTCCTCAGGTACACCTGTGCCCCTGTCTTTTTGAGGAATGAAGGTCCACCATTGAACCCTGCGGAGTCCATGAAGGGTGAACACAACACCAGAGAGGGCAGATACTAGGCTTTTTTCCTGTGTATCATTTTCAGCTGTATGATCAGTGATATTATTTTTATACTAATGAGGTTATTTGGACTCTCAGACTACTAAAACATCAGTTGAACTAACAATAAATTCTTTGCTCCCATATATTTGTGATGTGATTCCTTTTGCCTGTAACATGACTTGGTGTGTAACATATGCAGTCACACTGTAATCACTCACAATCTTCATACCATACATGCATGCACCTTTTCCACCAGATGGGAGACATCGCGTTCTGACAAGTACAAGGCTCCAACACACTGAGCTCTGCTGGGATCATCTGCTACATGCAACAGGTTCCTGGTATTTTGGTGAGATTCCACAGAAGTAAAGGGACCATTGGCTCTCTTTATCTGTATGCTTTTAAGACCAGAAGATTCTACATATCACACACACAGTGATTTAAAATATTAGCTAGCCAAAAAATATTAAAAAAAAATTAAAATGTACATTTATATACATAATTTATTCAAAGAAAAATATACTTATTCACTCTAAAAATGTTGATGATACATTCATCCATCACCATTAAATGCAAAATTCTAATATTCATAACTGAAATAGTGACATTTTTCAGCTGTGAGATATTTCTTGTACAGTGGACCCCAGAACTGGATGCAGTACTCCAGGTGCAGTCTCATGAGAGCAGAGAGGGAGAATCACCTTCCTCGACCTGCTGGCCACACTTCTTTATAAACACTAACATGAGATTTCAGTGGCCTCACTCAACTGGCTTTGATGGCAATTGCCTCTCCTTCCTACAACAGATCAGTGTGAGTGTATTCCTGAGAAAATCAGAAGGTTCAGTTCCTCCCTCTGTTTCAGGGCTTGCAGACGCACATTTTCCAACTTCTGAAAGCAAGGTTAACTTACTTGTGTACCTGCTTTTCCCAAGCAACTCATCAAAGAAAGAAGTTAGTAATCTGGGGGGCTAAAGGCAGGAAAAAGAAAATCAGAATGTGTCCCTTGCTGAGGGGGCGAGGGTAGGGGTAGGCGCATTCAGATGTGAGAGTTGGAATCTTAATTTTCTGGTTTAATTTTAAGGACTATTAATAGATACTGTTCAGTTATTTGATCATGTAAAACTTATAAACAGGCCACGTACTGGGATTTCTAACACAATACTCTCTTTTCTTAGTGCTGTATGTCCCGGTTTATACACTGTCAACCCCAGTCCACTCAAACATTTTTTTTTTATATATCTTTTTACCTGGAAACATAGATTACAGTAGATTCCCCAAGATCCCTCTTGAGGCAATTTCATTCCACTGATGAATGGCATTCTACCTAGCAAAGTTTAACAGCAATTGGATCAACAAATAAGTACTATGTTATATAGAAGCATAAACATCTTAAAAAACACATCTACTGTCATATCAGGTGTGAAAGTCTTCAATGCATAAGCATTTTCCTGACTCTGTTTTGAAAATCTTGTACTGATATAATTCACAATAGCGCAATCTGATCAGTGATTAAAGGACACTTTGATCTTGACTGAAAAGTATGCACACTAAACAAATATAATTCAGGAATACCTTAGGGTATGAGATATCTCTTAAGTTTTCTGCTCCAGGGAAAAAAAAAAGAAGGTAAAGGTCCAATGACCTTATACGTGTAATGTATTGTCAAACCAAAATATTCTCCCCAAAGCAACAGAGGTCAAACAGAAATATTAACTAGATTCATGTTACATATGGGATGGATATGGTTATTTTTAGAAGACTCTATTACAAACAAAATGTTTCTTTTTCTGGTAATGGACTCGACCTTGCAGTCATAATACTGAGAAAATTTATTGATTAACAGAACTGCTATTTTTTTTATATAAATTCTCTGAGCTAATACACCAGACTTTCATGGAGAAGAAAATTATAGTTCAATTAGTAAACATCTGTTATCTCAAATATTTTTTTCATTCCCAGAGATCCATACTGTTCAAATAATGCAATAATTTGTTTTCTATTCACACAAGCTGCCACCATATACACACTGGTATCATAATCTTAAATAATTCTAATACCTAGCTTGCATGCTGATCTCTTCATTTTTGAAACATGCATCTACTTTAGAATTTTTTGCAAAATGCCAGATTAAACATTACTATCTTCTTCTGAACACCAAGGAAAAACTAAGAGAAGAGAGAGTTGACTTAAGTGAGGTCATTTATGAATCAAGGAACTAAAAAAATGCCTTATTATTTAAGTCTGGCATTCCAGAATTTTTAGACTGTAGCCTGAAGGCATTTCTATAGCACAGTAGGGAATGATGTACATCTGTCCAAACAGGCAGCAACCTGGCCATACTGGTGCTCAAGGACAAGGCAGAAATGCCTTGTCCACAAGCAGTAAAGCTGTATCAGTGCAGGGGGGCAAGGTGAAGTGTATTTTGCTTCCAGCACTACCTTAAGCCAAATCAGTGTTTTGCTGCATCTTGCTCAGCAGAACTGTGACCTTAAATGTCAGTGTTGAAGATAATGCAAATTAAGCTTTTTTTTAAAGGAAAAATTCCATATTACATATTTCAGTAGGTTTTTTGTTTTTTTTTTTTCCCCCCTTAGATTCCTTATTTTTTAGGATTGTTAGAGTTAAGTACTTTTAAGATTTTTTATTTTTTTTTTCTATATGTGTCTCTCTACATTACACTATGTCTAGTATCACGCTTATGGTTTTATCTAAACTGGGGGATGTTGGAGATTCTGCCGGTTCCTTCATGTGGTTATTGCCCTGGAGACACTCAGAACATGACTCAAAGGCTTCGGATTTGTCCCTGCCCCACCAAATGTCCTGATTTCCACTGCTAGGCATCACACTCCAGTAATCTTCCAGCCTGGACAAACGGGGAAGCTGAATTACAAAGCTAATTGTGGACTGCAATGGCCCACAGCTCTGGGCTAGTATAATACGAAATGAATTAATATCCTTCAGAAATGGCTGCAGATTCAGACTCTTCTAGAATCTCACTGTTTAAAAATTGTGGTTTTTATACTCTTAATGGTTAAAAGAGTATCATGAGATTTTGTCACACAGCACCAAGGAAGAAAAGTAAATGGATTTTTAATAAAAGAATATCTCCTCTTTGCCTTGCTTAACTTCAGCTGTCATTACATGTAAGATTCAGTACAAATTTGGCATGGTTGATTCCAGAGTTTGACATAACTTGAAGGCATGTCTTTATAGAATCATAAAATTATAGAATTATAAAATCATAGAATCACAGAATGGTTTGGGTTGGAAGGGACCTTTAAAGATCATCTAGTCCAACCCCCCTTCCGTGGGTAGGGTCATCTTTCACTAGATCAGGTTGCTCAAAGCCCCATCCAGCCTGTAACCAATATAGATAGTAAGCATTTCACTGAATCAGATTGATGCACCATTGTGTTATTAAGCCCTATGGAGCATGAACGTAGGTTTGAAGATTGTACAATAAAATTTGAGGTTTTAATTTGTCTTTTTAATAACTAAAGAAAAAGTAGTTTCTAAAAATATAAAAAAGACTCAAAGAGGAATTAATATGGATTAAACAGTGAAACACTCAAAAAATGAAAAGATGACTTTTAGCATGCTAGATATATTGATTATTTCATATGTTGATCTAGTCTATGAAAACCCCAGCTTAATTTAATGAGAGTATTGTTTAAACTTTAAATGGTTGTTATGGTTTAGCCCCAGCCAGCAGCTGAGCACCATGCTCACCCCGAGGTGGGATGGGGAGGAGAATGGGAAGACAAAGGCAAAACCCCGTGGGATGGGATGAGGACAGTATACTAGGACAGCAACGGAGAGGACAATCACTACAACAATACTTAGAGTATACAAAATGGGTAATATACAGTGCAATTTCTCACCTGATGACCATAAATTCAGACAACCCCAGAGCCACCCCACCCCTTCCTGAGTAGCACCTTTTTATGCTGAGCATTACATCATATGGTATGGAATATCCCTTTGGGTAATTTGGGTCACCTGTCCTGGCTGTGTCTAGTCCCACCTTCTGGCGAAAATTAACTCTATCCTAGCTGAATCCAGGACAATGGTATGAAATTAATAGCATTTCATAGGCATTAGTTTGGCATACATGTATGGTCTTATAGACATTATTGATATCCCGTTTTAACTGAAAAATCTTCTACCTAATTTAGAGTTATTATTGTTAGTTAGATAATTATAACTGACGTGGCATCAAATAGCTCCCATTCTGATTAGGACACCCTTACTTATAGTGCCAAGAAGATAGTGGGAAAAAATTATCACCACTGAAGTAGTTTCTGAAAAAAACTACATATAAGTAAGATTAGGAAATAAGGCCATAATCTGCTGGAAAACTGACCTCAGATGATTATATAGTTTATTGCCTTCTTGCATTTGTTTGCGAGGATTATGGTAGAAATAGTTACAGTAATGGAAAAGAGAAACACTGTTTTCTTTTATATCCCATGGGATGACCAGAAAAAAAAAATTTTTTTTCAAGCTTCTGTTTTTGAGTTTTTGTTTGTTTATTTTTAAGGATTAAAAAACAAACAAAAAACCCCAAACAAACCAACACCAACATTCAACTGAAATCATTGGCTATATTTCTGAGTTGTGCAAAATTTGCAAACAATATTTTTTACCTTTTTATAAATGCTATTACTTTCAGCTGATGTGCAAAACAGAATAAAAGCACTCCTGCTGAATTACAGTCAAAGTCCCCAGCCTCTTTTCTTCACAGTGAATGCAAGTCACTGTGGATTCCAGGATATTCAAAATTTGGAATTTTTTGAGATGCACCTTTTGCAGCTTTTTTTACATACTGCTACGGCAATCTTACCCTCACTGGGGTTTGTTTGTTTGTTTTTCTAGACACATATCCTCTTTTTTTTAGGCTTGTAAACAATTAAAACATTGAGGTTATATGAAAACTTCAAGCGGAGAAGAGCTTTCAACAGAAAAAAAAAAGAGACACTCATTCCTACCAACCTGAGAAGCAATCCTATGAAAGGCAAGGTAGGTCCATCATATCTAGGTCACAGCTGCTTATGACTAAGCACAGTTATAATACAATTGCTCTGAAAGCCTCAAGGTGAGTGAAGTCAATACCCTGAACTTCTACCCTGATTTTCAGCATAATGAATTTCATCAGTCTTTAAGGCAGAGTGGAAGTTACCAGGACATGGATATGTATTCATTTAAGTTCTTCATTACATTAGAATTTCAGATCAGTGAAGATTCATTCTTAAAGGGCAAATATGTGTGCATTATATATGTATAAATATGTTTTATTCTCCTTTAACTGGAGTGAATGGCAAAACTCCCATTGACCTCAGTAACACAGCATTCATATTTGTAAGTTTGTTAGGAGTAGAACATGTCTAAAACCAAGGTCTCCTTCAGGTGTTTCACCTAGCAAAAGCCATAAAACATAACAATGAAATAAATTACATTTTCAGGACACATGGGTGATTTTATTGCCTGAATAAAACATTTTTAATATACCTGATTTTCAAAAAATTCTTTCCTCCATCCTTTGAAACTGAGTCTTTGAAACATTTTCAAGTGGGCACCCCACATTTGGGTTAACTAAAGGTGGTGGACCCATCTGATAGTAGTCAGAACATTCAGTTGTCAATGTAACTACAAGACACCTCAGTAAGGACATGAAGTAATCTGGAATTGAACCAGATGTATTTTCATTGGTATGATTGACTTCAAATGTGCTAAAAGATACTAGCCTTGATACTGAAAGCATTTTTGCACATATTTACCTTTGAGCTTGTAGAGGATACCAGAGAACTGTATAGCCTAGCTCATGTGCACAAAAGTTACATGTATAATAAGCTTAAACTGGGGAAATATATCACTAGGAATTTCTTTAAATGAGAAGTTAAAATCAAGAGAGAAAGCTTTGAAATCAAGCATATGAACTAGGAGCAGTGGCATGCAGCTGGCTGTATAATGTTTTCCACAAGCTGAATGCAAATGAAAACAAAAGGAACCAAGGTAATAAAATAACACAGTGAAAATAATCCAGACAGAAGAATATTTAATGAGAATCCAAGCTTTTTAGCCAGGCTAGGATATATGCATGTCTTCATTCTAATGAAAAAAGGGATTATGAAATTGTCTATGGTATTAAACATAATACAGGAAATCTGATAAAGCTGAAGGGGTTGACTCCTGTACTGATTCTCCTAAAGAAACACTCTTGTCGGGATCCCTGTTTGTGAACTATGTATGACCCTAAAAGCTTGCATAAGGACAAGAGAGAAGGATCAATCTAAATTTTTCTTCTATTCAATGGATCTTTAAATACGGGATTATATTTGACAGCATAGACTTTGTGAAGATTGAACTCTCATTTAGTTAGCAGTCCCCAAAATTACAAATGTATACATAATTATATTTGCCAGAAAATCAAAACATTTTGCTTTAATTGTTACCCCTCAGAGAGTAATACATCACCAAGATGAATGAGGAAATAACTGCTTTAAATCAATGGCATTGCAGTCATGCTTACTAAAACTGTTTTTTTCTGTTCTCCAACAACCAATCCTTTGGGTAATGCATTCTGAAAAGAATAGAATAGGTATTCCAGATCAGTGCTATTTTAAGGTGCAGAACAAGTAGATGTTTTCATGGATTTATGTCATGACTACAATAACGATGATTTGGAAATCACCTTTACTCTTGGAGATGTAGATGAAACCACATTTTTAGTCATGTTGTACCTAGGTGATAAAATCCACTTGAGCAGAAAAATAATTAATGTGAAACAAAATAAAAAATCATAAATTCAGAGGAACAATCTGACAACAACTAGTTCTGAGATGAGAAGCTCACTCAAATCATTTGACCTTGAAGAGAATTGATGATAAATCACAAGGAGAGATGGGTGAGATTTATTGATGGAAACTGCTGACCCAGAGGCACACAAGCTTTTCAAGAATTCATTGACAGTTTATCTTAACAGGAGAATAAAAGCAAGTTCAAATGGTTGGCATATTGTTCTGCTCGGATGTATTAATTTTTACAAGTTTATAAGCTCTCTCAGTAAGACAAAAAGTGAGTTCTTTAGTCCCAGGATGAGGAGAAGAGATGTCTCTCTGTGATTACTCCTCTGTGCCAGTGACTGGGCTAGACAGCTTCAGGCTCGATCCCTTGCTATTGTTGGACAGCCGAGCTATTGTTAAAGTGAAAACAAGGTTCTGGCTGTGACAGATGAACACCATCAAATCTTACTGTACCAGTTTAAGATGTTATGAACCCTGAGTTTCTGTTCTGCCTTTCCGACGGCGGTCAGTGCCCTTGCAGTGCAGTCAGAGGAAAAGAACAAGTGTTGCCTGGTCCCCGTGTCCAGCGTCTGAGATCACGTACACTCTCCATCAGCAGCTGAAGCTAGGACGTCAGCATCTGCACTGCTGGGTCCGTGTTCGTTTTATTGACTGCTGCAGGCAAAGTGTAACAAAGCGCCACCTGAAATGTTTGTAACAGAAATTGTAGGGGTTTATCTGTGAAAATCTTCATCATGGAGCAACTAAGAAATGGAACCGCATTGTTAAATGTCACTGAATTTAAATCTTTGAGAGGTATAGCACGCTTTTTATTCAGACAGACACAATGAGTTCACTTACATTATGGAGTTATTTCTGAAATTTCACATAACCTGAAAGGTTTGTCTCTTCCAGAAATGGCTATTATACTCCATATGTCAGTATTCCATTCAGGTTAAAAACCACTGCCTCATCAGTCTACTGCGAAGAGTTTCAAAATCTTCCTACATATTTTCTTTCAATGTACACAAATAGGGGGATTCTCTTTTTATTAATTGTAAAATATATCTGCAGAAACTTCTGAGAATACATATTTTCTTTTGTGACAATACAATTCTTTCACTTTGAATGGTAGAGGGATAAAAATGAAGTTTCTAATAACAAATTGTGCTTGCAGAGGGAAGGATTTCAGGGAGTCTTCACTACTTCTCTATTATTAAATGAAAACATCTAATGTGTGTAAACCAATTTAGATAATCAGCAATGAAAGTGATAGATACAGTAAAAAGGCGCAGATTTAAAAAAATAAACAAAAACCAGAAAAAAAACATAAACTTCTGCAACTTTAAATCACAGTGAATTAAATTCAGATTGTATAATGCTTTCAGTTTGAAGGAGTACTGAACAACAACCTGCAGCCAGTTGAATTTTTTCTAGCAGAAATGAAGCTTCATTGGAAAACACAAAATTCTGAAACCCTAAATATTTTGCTTGAAAGAAAAATATCTCAGATTCATCAACTTTTGCTGAACCGCAGGCAGCAGATGAAAGACCTGGAGTCCTGGTGGGCTGTCACCTGCCACTCTGATTATCTGGTCAGTCGGCAAGGCAGCTCCTGGAGGGCCCTGGAAGCACAGGCTGATCAGGCGGGAATCTCCATCGATGGATGCGCTTGTGCTGTTCCACACACTTCACCCATTCATTTGCAGCAAGTGACAGCTTAGGGCCATCTCTTATGCCTTCTTTTCTAGATTCTCTTTTATTGTTCTGGTGGCGTTATATTAGTTTGGTTTCTGGTAAGTACATATCAGGGGAATTTAAAACTTTCCAGAGTAGAGCTGGGAGGTTTGTGTTTGGGTTTTTTGTTGGTTGTTTTTTTTTTTTTTT
>VXBL01009403.1:183000-244826 GCA_013400195.1 Aramus guarauna
GCTATGGTGCATATTAAAATAATTACTTCTCACCACTAGGGAGACAAAATACCGTACTGCTTTTCACTGCAAACATATTCAGTTTAGAATTTCAGTCTGCTGTTTTGTGGTATTCAGATATGATGTTGCCTCTTTAGGGTAGATATTTTGGTGCAAAGCTTTTTATTTATCCCTTTCCAAAGACGCAATCATAAGCCAATTTTCCTTCTGTCTACTCTCATTAAATTACCTTATTTGAAAACAGCACCAACAAAGCCTGCCTTCTCTTAGAGAATTAACATTTTTCCTTTGATGTGGCTCAAAGTGGGAAACCACTTTAACATGGGACTCAGCCAATTTCTGCTATTGCATTGACATCAGCTGCACAAAACTGCTTTGTACTGGCCTCTCCGGCCAAATGTTAGCTTGGCAGGTTTCGCAAAAGAGAAGGAGGTGCAGGTACAGCTTCAAGATTCTATCCTGAGGCCTGATGCCCTAAAACAATTTTTCAGGTCATCATTGACTGAGTTTTGTTTGACGTGGTCAAAAATAGGACAAGAAGAAAACCTTGACTTCTATATTTGATATTTATTAACAGAAGAATGATGAAAGACAGAGATGGAATCCTAAGGGCCTGACAGACCCATTGCTCCTGCCAAAGGGTCTTTCCACCACCTGGCCTATCCTATGGACAGCCAGGATGCTATGGCAGCAAGTTAAGCTCAGCTTCAGAAGCAGAAAGTTTTCTCCATGCATTCCTGTATACAACTCTATTGCAGGCAGAAGTCAAAATCTGACACAAAAGCTGTTTTTTTAAGCCAAGAAATATTTAACAAAACATGTTGAATGCTCTGGAACATAGTCACTTACAGATCACAACACAAATGCTTTTTGTCACAATGTATTTTGGGTATTTTGTAACTTGAATTTAAAGGCAGTTGTGATCTACAAAATGGAGGCAGACTTAGCTACAGAAAATTGAAGACCTATGTATACCACTTATAGCACTTTCTGTTATGAATGGTCTCCTCCAGAAGCCAATTAAATTCTTCATGAGCAGAAACACTCAATGTCTGAGTGAGTATATTAAAAAGGAATAATAAGTGACCTGCATCATTGTATTAGGAAGCAGTTAGAATCAATAGGGTTTACCTTGGGTGGCAACACTCTCAATTCCTTTCTCATTTTCTAGCTCACAGAGGAGAAATTGGCTTTCACGTAAGTCAGTTTTGAAGGACTATGTGTTTCCCAGCCAAGGCTAGGGAAGGTGGTAAGGCTCCAGGACTTCTTCTCACGTGTCCTTTTCCCAAAGCATGCCTGGAAAATGGCGCATGGAACATGCTCTCCTGCTCTCTGGTCAGGGACTGCATTTGTCTGAGCAAACAGTACGGTGATGAAGGCCCCATTCTGACTCCTGGCATGGCTTTGCAACACAAGGACAAAGTCCAGCAATTCATACCAAAATCCATCTCTGATTAGGCAGCTTGATTATACTTGCTGGCATTTCTGTGCACATATTCTCTGCTAATATTTGGCTGTTATTTCAAAAGGGAAAAAGAAGAGGAACAACACTCTTAGCTCTAGGGTGCTTGTTGCTATAAAACAAATAACCTTTCTTCAAAGTCTGTAACAGTTCCCACAATAAACAGTAACTAAATATTTCATTGTCCTTGAAGTCCTATTGTTCCATTTATAAGAAGCCTTGGGTGTTATGTCTCTCAAGAAGAGACGTAGGAGTTACATTTTTGTAACTCCTAGCAATCAAACAAACCAGTATAAGAAACAGAAAACACATTTCAGCCAGTCATTCTCTAATGTACAATCAGGACTAACAGAACAGTGCTTTGCCTAGTATTATCCTTGGCGTACAATTCAAAGGTTCAAATTTTATACCTAGTCATCAAATAATTAGGAGAATACTATACCAATTAAAATCTTTTCTTTACTGTGTAACCCATCCTATTTGTAAACAGAAAGTAGGTGTATGTGGCAGTCTCTTTACAAACTTATTTAACCAGTATTTGTAATCAAGTACAAGATTGCTTTCAGAAATGCTTGGTTAAAAACACTTGAATGAGAACAAGGATGAGAAGACGTGCAGAAAGCCACACTTTTATCAAGCTAAAAATCAGGTCACAGAAGTCTGGATGCTAAAGATAAATTATTTATTTTTGTAATTGTAACTAAATACGTACCTCGTTTAAACACATATCTGGTCTAAACAAAATGAAATCAATTATGCAAACAAAATTTAGAACAAGTTTTAGAACAGAGTAAGCACAGACATGGCTCAAAGCCTTCTCTAGGTTTTTTTTTCCCCTAATTAAAGGGGTTCACTAATGCTAGTTTTCCCCAAATTCTCATATTCCTATCAATCACCAGACTGGAGTTTGTTCTGAAAGCACCTGAAAAGACTTCTTGTTTCAGTAACTAATTATTCTGTGAATTATTCCTTAGGGGAAGTCTAAGGCCCAATAATAGGACTAGCCTCTATGAAAACATGCCCAGTGACTTCCCCTGGTGAGAGCTGCACTGAAAGGCCTTGCCAAGCCCGAAGATAGATTGGATTCCCAGTGCTGTTGCAAAAAAATCAGTTCCTAGGCTTCAATATACCAGAACAGCTGAAATACTAAACAGGTATGTGCAAATCCTAATTAAATCTAATGCTCCTGTCAAATGATAAGATTCTCTGTAACATGCAGAAATTTTAATAAATAAACAAAAATGAAAGTTCGTACTGAAAGAGAATGCATCACTATGGAATCTTCTGACATTTTCCCTACATTCTGTTTATTGAAGAGTAATTGCAATCCATTTCTGAGCATATCTACTGAACAGCATTTGCTTCCCAGAAATCCTGGAATTATAAAATGAGTTATCAGTGTTTGCTGGCAGATACTCAGTTGGCCTCTTTCATCCATATTTTCACTGTCAGTTTTTCTATGTGTTCTTTACCTCAAGTTATTTTCATCATGCTAACATCCCTACTTTTCAATTATACATGCAAATCCTTTTGTAATGGATACCTGCCACAAAGCCTTTCCATACATCTCACCATATTAAACAGTTCTGGCCTTCTTTTCATAAGTGAATTAACATCTTTCTTGGAATGACCATAACTCGAAGCAGATCTGCTGACCGTAAATGACTAAAACCAAGGACAAGCCATTGCTGGAGCAGCCTGATCTCCCAGCTGGTGTGAACTGGTATAGTTCCATTCAACTGAAAGGATGCAGATTAGCCCAGCTTCATTGATTTTGCTGAAATTATGCCATTTAACATCAGCTGAGACATCAAGCCAAATGAGAATACAATATTACTTAGAGTCTTTCTAGTTCTTTCTTTTGAAGCTATTGTGTTTGCCACTTTGCATCAAAACATTCTTTAAGCCTCTCCTATTTCTGTAAGTTTTATTATAAACATAAATACATTTTCTTCATGTTTAGGGTCATTATCATTTCCAAATGGATTAATTTTGTCATCATATATTCAAATATGCTAGCTATCACACCTGATATCTTTACTGAAAACTTTCACAAAAATTAAATGAAAAGTCTCTCCTTTTTTTTAGGACAAAGCAAGGAGACAACAACAAAAGAAAACAAATCCCAAACAGCAATAGAAAGAAAAAAACCAACAAAACCAACAACCAAAAAACCCCAACAACCAATAATCAAAACATCCTATAAGTAAACTAAGGCAAAGTGCAAGGTGTTCTTGCAAGGATGACACGGATGTGCATATTCAGATTATTGGAGTGACCTCCACTTCAACCCATTCTGATTCTAATCAGAGCAGACATATTACAGATACATACTAGGTATCTTCTAGCTCTGGCTAAGACGAGTCTGTGAAAGGCACATAATCTAGGCATGGATAAGTCATAAGGAGACATAACTGGAAGATAAACTGACTTTTCCCAGGAGTAAGGAATGTGGAATATATCCAGGTGCACTGATTTCTTAACTGCAGCCACACTCCACCTTGTGCTAGAGGGCAAAATTACACATCATGATAGAAGACATTATGATAAATTAGAAAATGTCTTTCCACTCACTTTTTCACTTATGAACCTTCCTGTGGTGTAATGGTAGGCAGAAATACAGGAGAAATTTTTATTTCCGTAACACCATGCAAAGTCTTTTGGTCACTTAGCCTAGGCAGATTCTTGATGCATTTCTGATGGTGAAACACAGATAGCCTAAGAAACATATAACTTTGCAACTTCAGGTTTTGTATTGTAGTGTATTCTTAGACTCATTTGTGGTTTACATAACTGACCTGAGTTTGATAAAGCCTTTTGATTTTCCATTTGTATCAACTGTAATTTGTTTTGTGAAGGACATCAGAAATCTCAAAAGAAACATAGCTGAATCCTCAGCTGTTATAAATTCCAATAGGATTCTTCAGCTTACAATTATTTTGTATTCTATGTAATTGTCCACTTAAATTATTTGCTACTTCCTGGACCTTTCACCTTTACTTACAGAAAGCATTTATTACAGGTTAAGTAAAAAAACAATGAAACAAGAAGAAATTACAATTAGGGTAAGACACTCAGAGGACATATAATTAACAGTGAGTGCAAAGGGGGAACATTGGTAATAATTTGTGAGCTACAGTTGGCCTCAGATGATATATACTCTGTCACTGCTTTGAAACTTATATAATACCGATAAACACAAATGTAACAACAATGAATCCAGATAACATACTAGTATGTAACACATCTCTGTTAAGTAAGCTGGAATGTGAAGGAGGAATACCCAAGTTAGCATCTTTCTAGCTAATGTTTGCAGGCTCTGTTCAGTCCACATTTTACTAAGACTAAAAATAATTGATAAGGATTGAAGTGGATAAAAAAGGTCAAAAACAGTTAGACCTCGTAATATGCAGCCAAAAAAAAGATAATGCACCTTGACTGCACTATGGTTTTAGACTTTCAGTTTGGTTTAACATGAAAAAGTATGAATGTACAAAGCAGAAAAGAAAAAGCTTCTCTAATCAGTGCATTGCAGCCCTCCAAGAGAAGACTGCATGTATCTTGCTTTAGTAAGCTTCCTGAGTGAGGTTGTTGAGTAAGTTCCTGTTGCCTAAGATACGGCATAGAGGTAGAAAGTAATGAGATCAGTCTCAGAATAGCTAAAGGCTAAAGGTCTGTTACTTGAGGAATATATACCTAAAAGGTCAGCAAGGGTAATGAGGTCTATAGGTGAACTTGGGTGAAATTCAGCGTGACTGAAACCAGATGCATACCCTTGCCGCATGCTGAGCTTACATCTAAAGAAGACCTGGCACATAATAGCTACCAGAGGGTAACTCTCTTCTCTCTGTTTCTAGTTTGCATGAAAGGAAACACAGATTTGTGAACTACTGTGAGCTGATTTCAATAAAAATGCAGTGACACTCAAACGCAAAGTGAACCTGAACCATAACTGTAACAGCTAAGGAAAAGGTGGAAGACTCCTACAAATATAGCAGTATGCAACATATTTACAACACACTTACAGAACAGATATCCTTCAGCAGTGCTGTTCACGAGGTATAACCCAATAGGAAGAAATACTTACAACTGATTCCCTGAACTCGTAGATAGAGCGAACTGGGCTCAGGGTGGCAGTTGGGGAAGATGTGTTGAGCTCTTCATTCAGTGCCAGTTTGTGGCACTAAAGTAAACTGATTAACCCCATCCCAGCCATGCTTTTGTTACTTGGAATTTAGAAAAAATAGTTCATGTTCACTAAGCATACTCACCTGCATGATGTAAGTGCTAAACATCAACACTGATCTAAACCAAGCACGTGTACAAAGTTTGCTGCTTGCAAGATATAAGTGAAATGCAATTCGGTTATGGCATATTGTTCACAGATGTAAATTTAAAAAGCCTAGAAGAGGAAGAAAGTGAGGAAAGTCTGTGCAAGGGATAAAAATAAGCCCTGTACCTTCCTGCAGGTAACTTTAGGGTGATAAGTAACAGAATCCTCCCTGCCCTCTCAGCAAAATATGACACATTTGACATCCGTGACAATTGCTGCAAGAGCTTTGAAAGAGGTTGTGCTACTGTCAATATTAGCCAGATACTATGTTGTAAATCTGACACAGTCTCCAACTGAGTTGATAACAATATTAAACCCAAGGTAACATATTACTCACTTTCCATAATAGCCAATGCTGATGTCTACTTAAGTATTCCTTTAGGACACACAATGAAAAATTATGTAAATTTCAACTGCTGCATGCTGAGTAAGTAACAAGATGTCAGGAATGTATAGGAATAAGACTGTATGATACAGAAGATCAAGCAAGGCATTTCAGTAATGAGTACGTATTTTGTCTGTTAACAAACTTACATTTTCTTCATTTTTATTTATGTTCTTGGTGAATCTTTAGTCAGTTTTTAAAATAAGCAACTGTCTGTAGTGTAATTTGTGTTTGAACAAATAGCTTATATTTTTATTTCTCAAAAAATATGTAGTTCTGTCTTTGAACAGATCAAAATTTTCACCTTCTGTCTGCTCTGATGGGATGCACTTCTTTAGCCTGTCCCAAGAACAGCTGATAGCAACGGGTATCACTGAAACAGCAACAGCAGGTCAACACTTCTTTCTCTTGATCAATGGCTTCTGAGAACACAAAGTTGTCTTTCCTTAGCTAATAATTAGTATATGCGTGCTTATTTGTAGTTCCAGCTTCTCTTTCTATTTCTAAATGGCATTATCTTTGTACTTGTAATTCATTCTGTAAGGCAAATTAGTATTGGTACACGGGGTCTTTTACAGACTGGGAAGGAAAAGGCATCTTTCTGGGTGCTCTTGGCTGTCCTTGCAGATGTGAGCTGATTCGCTCTAACATCACATTGTTTATTTCCTTTGACAACAACACAACATTTCACTGTCTATAATTCACAAAGATTACTTGATATGAACTCCACGAGGAAAGGTGTGAAAGGAAGGGAATACAGAAGGAAATAATCACCGTTAAAAAGACATCCATGCTTCAACACAGGTGTGGGTTTTTGCAATGCTGACTTATCAAAATATCATCTAGATATATGTATTTTAACAGCATGAAGAAACTGCAACTACAGCAACAGTAATTATTATTCTTTTTGTTCTTCACAATTATGCTTGTGGCAATTATAATTAAAACAGATGTTATCATGTATAAATAGCAAGTACATTTATTGTTCTCTTGATAACAAAAAT
The DNA here is from genome assembly GCA_013400195.1 of Aramus guarauna. Classification (NCBI taxonomy): domain Eukaryota; kingdom Metazoa; phylum Chordata; class Aves; order Gruiformes; family Aramidae; genus Aramus; species Aramus guarauna. The sequence continues at coordinate 190,185 of VXBL01009403.1, forward strand.
AGGTCATCCTCTTCATGCTTTGAAATTTTCCTGGTTTGTTGGGTTTTTTTGTTTTGTTTTGTTTTGTTTTTAATTTCAAAAGAACGTCTGGAAATCAGCCAGCGAAGGCCAAAAAATTGTTAGGCTATGGTTCCACACTTCCATTTTTATTCAAAAGAATGGACAGAATAGAGAGATGAGGAAAAAATAAGTCTTTTTTCTACACACAGGATTCTTTACAGAGGACTGAGCTTTTACCACAGGCAGCAAGCCTCTAATATTCAAAATACATTTGTCCACCTTTCAAAACCATCTTTCATTCAGATGATTTTCTGTCAGAGATGAAGGGAAAGAGTTTTGATTAACCTAAGCCAAGATATATTCTTCTTACTTTCTTTTCCATCCTCTCAGAAGCAGCTTCTCTAGTGTGCTACATCACAAAACAAAGGGTTTTGGCAGAGTAATGCCTGCAGAACAAAGTTTCTCTGAAGATCAATTGGCGCCTGCAGTCTAAGTTTATGCACCTGAGGCGTATGTGTAAAATAAGCTCTCCAGCATGACTTGCTTACAATTTGCATGACAGAAAGAGAGTGATTTAAAATTAATGGGATAACCAAATTCCACTTTTTAAATAAGAGGTATGGCCACATATAGTCAACAGTTTCTTTTAATATCTTTTGCGCTCTATTAATAAATAAATTCATCCACTCCAAGAGTACTACTGGGAATACAGTGGTAAGAAATCACTGAAATACCTGTACCAAAGAGAAGAAAATTACAGGGGAATTAACTCAGTCTCTTGAATTTGCAACATAAAAGGTCCCTTGCTATTACTACCCTCAAAAACAGAAACAGATGCAATGATGTAGAGGTTACTACATTTGATTTCAATGTGAATCAAACTTTCTGAACAGTAGAGTATGTGTCACATCTTATGAATAATTTTAATAATTAGTATTTTAGAAGTTTTTCTGAGTGGTTTTACACTGCAGAGTTTGTGTCAAGAATTATATTCGCTGTGATACAGTAATTTTCAGTATAGTCTATTTTTTTAAGACAATAGTTGGTATTTTTTGCTTTTAACTATGCTAATATTTATATGCTTCCTTAAACCTTCACTTTCTTAAATGCTTTACAGTTAGTGTGTTGGTTTTTTGCAGGAAAAAAATTGCTATGAGTATGTGATCAAATATTTTTTTTTAAAAAGATATGTGACAGTATAAGAAAATGTATCAAAACTGTGATTGGACTTCAGTAACTCATGTACAATATAGATTATGTTGTTTTCCTAGATTTTCATTTGAAAATCACAATTTGGTTAAGTGCTCAAAATTATTTTCTCTATAAAGTGCTAAGAATTTTTTTTTTTTATTGAAACACAGATGCTTTTTCACTGTCATTTAGCTATATGGAAAAATTGATTGAAATAACACTATGAAGAGATACAATGCTGATAGAGAGGAACTGTGGCCAAATCATTACTCCAAAGTTCAGACATGACTCTTGTAAGTCAAAGTTTTTCCTCTACAAGGCAGAATCACTTTGCAAATATTTCAATTTGTCATCATCTTTGTGTCTTGAAAAGGTTACCTTCTTAGTTTAGTTTATTTCTGTGGGTGGGTTTTTTTTTTGGTTTTCAGTTGGATTCCCAGAGTTTCTATAGTGACACCTTCTCATTTCTGTTAGAATGGTGAATGAATGATGCTCACAGAGTCATAAGATTGGGTCCAGGCATGCTAATGTCCAAAGTCAGTTTTTATTTACTTGTTAATATGAGGTAATAGCAATTTTTTACTTTGAATCTTTGTTGTATGCTTTTTTTCTTATGTGATTTTTCTTCAAATAGGAAATGAATACAGCAATTGTTCCCTTTTGTTTATAGTATTACATATGTAATGCATATAAATAGAAATGTTCCCTGTGAGAAACCATTGACTTTTATCAGGAAAGCTGTATAATTATTTGGGCTCGGAATCCAATTGGCCTGAAAAAATCTGACGGTCTAAAAAAATCTTTTCAAAGGAAGAGGGGTCTCAGTGTCAAAAGATTCAAAACTGAAATAATTTGTAAACAGTAAAATAAGAATTTTAAACTACAGTGAGAAAAACAAGCACGCACAAACAAGGGGGGATAAACAAGCAATAAATTGTCAACTTGATACAAGGCTGATTTATTGTACATGAGTGATGTAGAAGGGTTAGGTTTTTACTTAATTGTAAAGTAGAACAGCTGATTAGTTATTTTAAGTGCAGTGGACTAGCTGAGAAATAATGACTATAATAATAGCACAAAAAAGGGGCAAATTAGATTGTGTGATCTGAGCAAAGCAAGTTCTGGCAGAGTAGTTGACACTGCTTAACAATGAAGACAATGGAGACCAATGCAGTAAAAAGGGAGCAGCATTCAGCTAGCCTGCCTGCCTCCTGAATGTGAGTGTATCAACTGGCAATTAACGCATATGCCTCTGAAAGAAAGTGAAAGAGGCTGAAAAAAAAATAATGTGAAATGGTAACAAATTAAAGAAATATTAGGAAAATTCATAGGTCTTTTGGTAAGGGAATAATCTTTCTGTGTATGGAACTAAAGTTTCTGAGACTGTCTACACTGTCCTGGTTCAGAATATATGCATTAAACACTTCTTGAGTACTGCAGTGCATCTAACAGCACGCTATTCTTCACATGCCCTGTGAGGAAAAGAAAAAGATCCTCCATTGGCTCCTCTGATCTGGACAAATCAGAGTGCCTCATGAAGCAGACCTATGCCATAATGCAGGTGCAACATCAGTGTTAAAATCAGTTTCTTCCCATTTCCTAAGCAGTTTCTACTTTTCAATAGTCTGTTTCATATCTACAGTAACATTTGTTCTCTGGTATGTATGGTCTTGCAGCTCTAGTTTCCCAAGGACAATTATTGTTCAAATATTTTATATAATATATTAATGTAAAAGAGGATTAGCATGAACCCATCAATGAAATGAAGACTTACTCTTTAATGGGACAGTGATACAGTTTCTGTCCTTTCTGACAAGACCTGGAGTCGGCTCTGGATGGGGAGGAACTTCAGGCTTAAAACACTTAAATATCCCAGAGCCAGTCCTTGATTCCAGAAGTACAAAAAGCTTCTTCTATAAGCCAGCAAGTCTGTTTTCCTCATAGGTTTGACAGATTTGTCAAACTTTTTATAGGCAGTGCCTGAATGGATAATTTGCCTCTCCACCTTGTTAGGCAGCTAATTTGGGAGTGTCTTGGTGTCTCAGCCAAAGGGTAGAAAATGTCTCCATTACTTTCAAGATGATGATAGAAAAGTCTATCGAAAATGGTTTGTTGTAGAAACCAGCTCAACAGCAGGAATGCTTTTTCTGAAGTGCTGTTGGGAGATGAAAAAGCTATCTATTTCATAGTTTCCAAATTGCACTCACACTTTATATAAACTATTTCTTGTGTGCCCTCTGCTAAGGTTATGCATAAGTACAGCCTCATTCATTTCAGTGGATACAGGCTAAATATTGAGAGTTTGCAAGTGAGTGTTTGCAGATAAATGTTTCTTAATTAATAAATTTGGTGGGGTTTTTTTTCAGCAGATCTAAACCATCCTATTTTCTCTTTTCCTCCTTTTTTTTCTTTCACTAGTTCTTAGAAATTAACAGCTGTCCTGGTTTAACCCCAGCTGGTAACTAAGCACCAAGCAGCTGCTCACTCAACTCTCCACTCTCCAAGAGGATGGGGAGGAGAATGGAAAAAACCCCTCAGCTCGTGGGTTGAGACAGGTTAATAGAATAACAAAGGAAGACAATAGTAATAGTAATAGTAATTAATAGTAATAGTAATAACAACAACAACAACCCAAGTGATGCACAAATGCAATTGCTCACCACATACAAAAGGAAATTAAAGAACAATCCAATGCCCAGTCTGTTTCTGAGCAGCAAATTGACCTCCTGGCTGGCTTCCCCAGTTATATCAGGAGCATGACATTCTACGGTAGGGCATATCCCTTTGGCCAGCCTGAGTTAGCTGTCCTGGCTGTGCTCTCCCAGCTTCTTGTGCACCTGGCAGGGTGTGAGAAGCTGAAAAGTCCTTGAGTTGGTGTAGACACTACAAATACCCTGCAACAACTAAAAACTTCAGTGTGTTATCAACGTTATTCTCATACTAAATCCAAAACACAGCACTATACCAGCTTCTAGAAAGAAAATTAACTCTACGTCAGTCGAAACCAAGACAACATCTTAGGGCTAAATTCTGTGGGGAACTTGTATGTCCCACACTTAGCAAATGATTAGCCTGGATAACCTGGTAAAATGAGAATTTGAGTAGAAATAGTATGTAAGTCTAGACTGAATACTCAAAACTGTCTGAATCCATTTGCCTAAAACTGATCATTTTAAAGAGGAAGACAACCATCAGTAGGATTAGAAAGCAATCAGAGAATTATGAGGCTTTTGACACAAAGAAGGAATTAGCCTTATAAGAAGTATAAAAACAGCATGAAAATTCATAACAGGAGGAAGAGCCCTTGGAATGGAAACGACAGGAGTGAAACCTGATTTGGCACTGCCAGAAGTCACCCACAGCATCAGAGCCCCTGCCAGGCCAGAGGAGCAGCCTCCGTGCCATGGGGGTGCTCCCCTTGGGGTAGGGACAACAAGTGGACACACGAAGCTGTGGCTCCCACATCTTCCTTGCCAGGGATGTGCAAGCGAGGCAGCCCCACCTCCAGGAGGGTGGGAGTTCACTGGCAACCCACATGTTCTGCTGGAGAGGAGATATGTTTGTAACTGTGTGTGTGTGTGTGCAAGCGCATCTGTATACGTGCGGGTGTGTGTTTTGGGGTGATTAGAACCATTGGGGATAAATTTGGGGTAAGAAAGGTGTTTATGAAATTGTAGGTGTTTAACATCCTGCCTTTAGTATTGCAGCTTTTGTGTTTTATTACTGGTATTGATCCTGTATAGTTTACTGATTGCTGGATAACTGCATGTTTTTAATACATAAAGAAACTGTTTCAATCCCAGTCTGGTTTATATTATGTGAACTGAGAATTTTTTTCCTTAGACAAATTCTGATCTGAGGTGGACTGGGAAGTCTCATTTAGTGATATCGCAAAGGTCCACTGTTGAGACAAAATTTACCAAACTATGAACTAAAAAAATTATATTCCATATTAAGAATGGTGATGTTTGCTTTATGAGCTGTTTTGTTAAAAATATCAAAGAATACCATGAGAGCAAACTGGTTAAGAAAACAAAGAAGGAAATCATCTGCATAACTTATCACTGGTCACTGTAGTCTTTCTTATTGACTGTTGTATTTTCTATTGTAGTGCGACCGATGAAAACTACATAGCATAAAGTCATGATTCAGCACATTGTTCAAAAACAGTTTCTCTGCATGTTGATAACTCAAAATACCTGTGCCTGTCTCTAGCTCTGTTAGTGATGGTGACTCTAGGGAATCTCATTTACATCAAGGTCTATATTTTCCTCATATGTATCTAGGGAGACATTCTTAAAAAAACTTTTTTTAATGAGTTGCTGAAAAGGGAATCTACATTTTTACTTCACTTTTCAGCATATCTTTAGAGCTTACTTGTTCATTTTGCTTTGCAGCAACAAGGGGTACACTCACCAAGTGCTAAAAATCTTTAAAACTAAGAATAATTGCCAGATGTTCATGATAGCTCATTATCACCACCTTCAGCATTTCTTTCTTTCCCTCACTTTAATTACACGGTGGTAAATTTCCAGGAGACTTTCACTAAATAGAACATAGGTTACCTTGAATAAGCCAAGATGAAAATATTATTAATCACTTAAGTGGATCATTATAATATATACTTGTCCTGCAGAGTGATCTGCACTTCACCATTTATATTCATTAATATGTCATAAATGTTCGATCCATTATGGAAAGATAGTCCCAAAACAAAAAAGAAACAAGATAAAATGCATTTCTTAAAGTACTACTTTTGATTGACTTCTCCCAGGATCCTTAACATTTTTAAGTTGTTTGAGCACATAAGAAAGTTTAGCTGTTCAAAACAGTTTCCTGAACCCTTCTTTCAGATTGCCTAGCTTGTTTTAAGGTGGTAGTTACTACAGCTAATAGAGATAATTGCAATTGAATGACAATATAGAAACATGTATAGGTATGCAGGGATTGACTGGAAGCCTCCACTCTGGATGCTGACAAAAGATAAATAATTGTGAGTGAAACAACAGCTTGAGATGCCAAAGAGAATGCCCAGTCTTCTTGTCCTCTGACCTCTTTTGGCTATATATGCTACTGAAAAGACTGACAGGATATATTTACAGTATTAGGTCTATGCTTAAGCTGGATCTTGAGCCTCCTCCCAGTGCACAAATGCAACCATATATCCTGTCCTCACTGGCTCAAAACTCAAAAGTTTAATGGTTTTCATTAAAGGTACTGCTGAAATTTAAAAGCTATATCATCACTTTGTTGTTAAGGTAGTCTTATAGTCTAAAAATAAAAGCCACAACATTTAAGGAAAGACATAGAAAATGTCACTCACATATCATTCAATTTTACAGGAAGGACTGAAAGGACCGTCATGACCTTATGGCTGCAAAAATAGAGCAGAGGTGCCATTCGGTGGAGGCAACTAGGGAACCAGAGCAGGTACCATTGCTCCCCTTTCATTATCACTTCAAAGTGAATGACTAAAATACTCCCCTATATACCAGCTGTGTCCAATGCTCACAAAACTATTTCCGTCAGAAGCAGGCAAGGATTGTTTGTCTCCTGAGACATCACACTGAGGCTGGAGAGAACATCTGAAAAAAGCTCTTTGGTAAGTGAAATGTTGAACAGTTTCCTCTCTGGCCCACCAAATATTTCACTTGACTTTGCTTCCTTTATTTACTCATGTAAATGGATATGTACCAGAGGAGAGCTTATTTTCTTGAAGTCACCTGAGAAATGCTATATCTGAGGTAGTCAAAGCACTTTATGTATCATTGAAGACCCAGTTCAAAACAAGGTGTTCCATCACTTTGTTCAGTGCTCAGTATCTACACTGTGTCCCCAAGAATTGCCACTTTCTCTTTTCAAGCATATTGTTTTGCCTCCATACACTGGTCCTGCACACCATCAGTCTTTCTCCCAGGACCCCAAAACACGACCTTTCCCTGCCATATTACCAGTTTACTTATTATTCATAACCAAGAATACTATTTCAGACCAAAGAGAAAAAAGCATAACCAGTTGCACAATTCGTTGATCCTCAGATGGTTTTTGGTGATGTTTTCAGTTAATACATAGGCCAAAGTGATAAAAGACATGCCACTTAATGGGCTTTCAAAATATTTATTGAGATAATTTTTCAAGTCCTGCCATGAATTGTCATAATCTAATCCAGTCATCACATAAATATTAATGCTGAAATGGAGCATCCTGAAAACATCAGGAATGTTAATCTCCTCAACTAATTCACTACTAAATGAGCTATTATATATCAAACACGAGAAAATAACAGATGGAATAAGAAATACTAGCATGTAAGTGGTTGCTTTGTTTCTACTGAAACAAAAAAGTTAACTGTAATCAGAAATTTAGCAAAATTCATTTTCATCAAAAGACGAGTATAGGATAAAGCAGGGAGTGAACAGTCAGAGGAAAGTTAGAGATATTCAAGTTGGCAGTCTGTTTAAATTCTCCTTGAAGCACTGAAGGAACAAGCTGATGCAGTGTCTGAACTGTTAGCGATTAGCACTGAGACTTCTTGGAATAAGAGGAAGGTCCCAGAGCACTGGAGAAAGGCAAATATAGTACTTACATTAAAAAGTGCAGAAAAGCAGGGTCAGTAGAATTATAGACCAATGAGTCTAATTTTGTTTCCAGAAAAAAATACCTGAATAAATTACGAAATAAATTATAAGCTTATGGAGAATAAAGAATGGTGGCGGTCGGAAAAAAGAGCTCAAACTGATGTATTCAGACCAAATAGTAGAAAACCATTTAATTTATATCTTTTACAGGACAACTATACTATTGGATAACGAATAATCTGTAGAGGGGTTATATCAGCACTTCAGAAAGTCAGTTGACATTGTAACATATGTCAATCTCTTGAACAAAAAAGGAGAATGGCTGAAATTACCAGAGTAGGTATGTATTTAGACGAAAAATCACACTCAAAGACTATCTACATGTAGTTTGCAGTCAAGAAGAGAAAACTACATTTTGAAAGGTTTGTTGAAGGGTCAGTCTCTACATATTTTTGTTACTGACCAGGCTGACTGAAAAGACAATACATATATTGCTTCTGCTGTTGTTAATGCATTCCAAACACTCTGGAGGGCATCCAAACCCCAAATCATCTTAACTAATTATCAAAATCAACAAGATGAAATTTAGTAAGCACTAGTACAGAGAACTAGACTGTAGAAGGTTATAGATAAAATGACAAATAAAAATGTAGATCTGACCCGACAGTGGAAATTAAGATGATGTTGGACTTAGAATGGATTGCAAATTGCATGCAAGACAAGTGTGTGCAACACAAGATGATGCAAAAAAGCAAATCTTAGTCTGGAATGTAATCAGTAGGAGTGTTGAATGATGACCATAGAAAGTGTATGGTTTTCTGATTTATTTGTCCCAAATAAGCCTTCTAGTGGCATACTTCGTCTGCTTTACGTCACAGGATTTTTAGAAACACAACTGGTGGAAGTCCACAGAAGAGGAATAACCCAAATGAAAATGTTCAAAAAATAAGACCTCTTGGAAAGGTTGAAGGAATGTAATTTAGCTGGGGGGAGGGGGAGGAGAAAAAAAGTGATTACAAGGAGGATTATGATAAGTTATTTGACATATCTGTTCAGGGAAGGACAAGAAGAAAACAGTTTAGCTTGCAGAAAAGAGGAATTAGATTCAATATTAAGAAAAAAAGTGGTTTGATTTTGTGGTTTTTTTTTTGTTTTTTGGTTTTTTTTAATGCAGCAGATGGCAAAACAATAAGAAAGGAAATTAAGAGACTATCAAGGTTTAGAGATTTTTGGTAAGTTCAGCAAACATCTATTACTCATTGCCCAAAGGCTACCAAATACTCTATATTCTGAAAAACAAAGCTCTTTGATGTCTTGGCTTTCTTTTCTACACCTGATGCTGCCATTTTGCTATTGGCATTTTGGAAAATCTCAAATTGTTTCCAGTAACCTCAAGATTTGTTTTATTTATTCTTCAAATCTTGTACATTTTAGTCATCAAAAGTCCATATGAGATAATAGTACATTATTTCAGCATCATTAGTAGTTCAAATACGTTTTTATCCTCGGGAGAAACTCTCAGAAAGGCATGAACCTTGAGGTCAGCTTCAGTACTTAAATATAGAAAAAAATGTTGATAAAATTATCTAGGCTGCAGAGCTTAATATGTCTGATTAATTTGTTTTGTCAGTCTGTGTTTTTTATCTGTATCACCTATTTTGCTATAAAAGTAAAACAAAGATTTAATCACTGTGAATTATTTGTTCACTTGTACAAGCAAGGAATTGATGTTTACTTCTAGAAAAATGTCTACAAAACTATAATCTCAAATTCCTAAGATCATTCTCAGTCTAAAAGTTCTGCCTCAATGCTTCCCAGAACTTTTAATGTCTCAGGCCTTATTGGACTTCACCACAAACAGAAACTAGCTTTCCTTGTCTACTATAATTTAACATAAAAACCAACTGCCAGGAGGGTATATAGACATATGTCATTTGATTCCAATGAATGTTGCTCCATTCTTGGTGTATATATGTATATAGACACTCATTTGTAGTAATTAAAGATAAAGATTCAAAGATGAAGATTCATTAATAAAAGTTGATTTATAAGGCAGTGAAAAATAATGCCATACGTCAGTGGAAAATTAATTTTATATATATATGTAATAATACTTTATGCACTTTTACTTAAAAGTCTGCTAATACTGTAGTTCCTCCATGAAAAATATATTTGATGGACTAGAACACTGCATGTCAGAAAAATGTAGATTTGACTCTGTCAATGTGAAATAGTAAAAAACCAATTTATTTATCAAGAGATACAAATCTGTAAGATCATTAATTTCTGAAACTGTTTCTCAGAGAGTCAAAATTAAGCAGAGCACTGCAGAGTCCACATCCGATGTGACAAGGTACATAGACAGATGACTAAGCCCTGCCCTGAGGTTTAGTTAAGTGAACTAATGATAAGAAACTAGTGGACATAGGAGTATGGGTCTCACCATGAGAAATGGTTGAATTTCATAGATGGTTAATGGGGAGTGAGGTGAGAGACAGCCAAACCCCATAGGTAGCTGAGAGAATTGGAGACCTCTTGGGGAGTGAAATCCTTCAATGCCTGTGTGGCCTTGATCTGCAAGGCTGGCTTGATTGACTAGGTTACCGTATCACTTATATCATATGCGGCTGGAATGCCTTAGGTAATTATATCAGAAGTAGCAATTTCAGGTATGGATGGAGCAAAACTGTGACTATGTAGTTAGGGACAGACATTTTACCTGGGAGGCCACAAGGGTGAAGGAAGGGAAGGATCAACGTGGACAGACAAAGAACAAGAATGGGAAGTGGAGAGGAAGGAGGATAAAAGGGGCCAACTGAGCAAGAGCAAGGTGAGGATCAACTCACTTGCCTGGTTGAGCCCTGCACCTGACCACTGAAGACTGTCTTGTTTTCTTATTAAAATCCATTCTTAACAGTTTTCTGTGTGAACTGTCGTGACTCTCTCTGTTCTGTGTGCGCGCTTGCATGTATGCATGTGTCTTTTTTGCTATCAGACTTTGAACTGGACTAGCCAGCAAGTCAAAGGAGGCACTCAGAAAGACCCCAGGTCTGAGCCAGTGGCTGGGTAAAGGGACGGGGACTTGTGCAGGGATATGAAAAGACTTGGAGTATGTGGTAATATTCCAGGTGTCTGTGAATGCGGCTGTGCCTGTGAAGCAAAAGATTTAGGATGTGTGTATTCTTCACTAAGTGAACCTAAACCCCGATAGCCATAAAGGAGGAACAGGTCTGTGCTGTCTGTTAGCCATATTTACCTGCTGCCAGTAAAGACATTGCTCTCTGCTTATGTTGGTTTCTAGGGCTGGCCACATTTGTACCACGTGTGGGTGGGTGGATGGACACCTCACAGGATAATGCACCTCTGTTGGCTGGACTTGGGAGCTACAGCAGCCTGGCTATGTCACACCAGGTCTAGATAAACCTTGAGGTCCAAAAAATAAAGTTGACTCTAGTGGACCAGGAAGGGGATTTTTCCTTTGTCCCAAAGTCCATGAAATTGGCTTCACTTAATAGAGTTAGTATGAGGATGTTCAGGAAATATGTTGTCCAATAGCTTTCCTGATCTGCTTGCACTCAGGTTGCACAGCCTCACCTTTATCATACAGAGCACAAGGGAATAAATAAAGCCTTGCCAGTTTTGTTATGCAAAAGTACTTTTATTGGAAACTCTTGTGTATACATGTGTGTTTGTTTTGCACTGCTGGAGGGGGGATTGAGATGAGAGAAAGACGGAGATGGTGCAGGTTTATTGCTGGATATCAGCAAGAAGGGCTCAACAGCAAATGGCTTAGTAAGATAGCTTTTAATAAGACAGAATAAGAAGAGTTCTATGGATAACAAGTCTTATGTCCCTTCAGACACTAGGAGCTCCACATTTGTGCAGCATCAGGCGAGGCCCAGATGTATTTTTCCCACAGCACACTGCACAGATATGGTCTGTGGAAGGAAGCTCCTCCTTTTTTTGTTTATTTGAGCTATTGTATAATTTTCTTACAAGAAAACAAGTCTCTTCATAAAGGATGCTCACATGAGAGATTTCCCACACTTTTAGATAAAGGCAAAGCCATGAGGAGGCGCAATCTCTGGTATGAGGTGGGCACTGCCTGCAGTGACAGTGAGCTGGCTGAGCTCCTCCTGTGGCCAGGGCTTTGTGCCACGCAGCACAGCCTGATGGCCAGGCAGGACCTGCAGCATAGCCCAGCACAGCACCGGCCTGGGCTGTCACGTGGATCACTGACTCCTCGATGTGCTGTGATCTCCCAGTCAGGATCATCACATCCCATCCTTTGATCCACATAGAGTTTATCTTCCCCAAAAATTTTATAAATTACAGACTGTATTAGTAACAAATGGGCTTTTCAAGCCCTGAGTACAAGGCCCAATAGAGTAGACATGGCCTGTTCAAGATCACTAACTCCTTGAACACAATGTCTTAGGCACAGCTCCCAGTACAATGATCAACATGTGTTTGAAGGTGTTTAATGTCATCTGCAACTTCTCATACGTTTTACAGAATAAAATCATAGAATCATTTTGGTTGGAAAAGACCAACCATTAACCTAAAACAAACCATTAACCTAAAACTGCCAAGTCCACCACTAAACCATGCCCCTAAGTGCCACATCTACACATCTTTTAAATACATCCAGGGATGGTGATTCCACCATTTCCCTGGGCAGCCTGTTCCAGTGCTTGATAAACCTTCCAGTAGAGAAATTTTTTCTAATATCTAATCTAAACCTCCCCTGACACTCCTTGAGGCCATTTCCTATTGTCCTTTTGTTTGTTACTTGGGAGAAGAGGCTGACACCCACCCGGCTACAATCTCCTTCCAGACAGTTGTAAGGAGAGATAAGGTCTCCCCTGGGCCTGCTTTCCTCCAGGATAAACAATCCCAGTTCTCTCAGCTGCTCCTCAGAACTTGTTTTCTAGACCCTTCACCAGCTTTGTTGCTCTTCTTTGGACATGCTTATCTCATCACCAAAGCTTCCATAATGATATCCCACAGCAATATCCCCAATATTCTAATAATTCCTAATCGCCATTGCCCACCTGCTGCACCTTCTGTGCAGCCTAAACAGGTATTGGTAAGTTATATCTACAAGAATATTTTGCTTGAAATGGTTTTTCAGAACATATTCATTTTCAGGCTACATCCTACTGTTTTCACGCACTTTGTAATAGGTATACTTACTGACACTCTGGTGTAACTTATATTGACTCTATAGTTCTTCAGAATTCTTCTCTTTCAAATGTCAAGTACAGAGAAGACTGCTACAATGAACACCTGCAAAAACAATTGTCAAAATAAAATTCTTTGCTTTCCTGTGGCAGTTCTAAATACCCTTTGTAGACCTATAAGTGACTCATAGGAGATTAAGGAAATTATATTTCCATCAGTTATACACTGACATATCTTTTGGGAACTTCCTGGAATAGGCTGGAGGATGCAGCCATAAGCAAAAGGCAGTCCAATAATTCTCTTCTGGGCTGTTTTGGGTGCTTCTGCAACTGATACTGATTGAAAAGCATGCATGAATAACTGGACATCCGGATAAACTATTTTGGAGTAGAATTGCAAATAGGTTTAATCAGTTCTATTGCCAAACCTTGAGTAGACTATGCTTTGGGTAAATAATTAAATACAAGAAAATTTTACATTCTTTGGTACTGAAAGTAGAAGCTACTCTTTCAAATGGAACTGATAGGTATTTAATATATCAAGTACAAATAGATAAAAGATTTACTGTGTGCAAGACAGTAATAAATGTGCAACATGATTGTTGAGGTGCTGAGAATTTTTGCTACATGTCCGATTCTAAAAAGCTCCCAGGGTAAAATGATAATTTCTAAAGAAAGCTTTAGTTAATTAGGTGAAGAGTGAGACTATGCATGCAATGCCTATAGAAGAATCTGCTGATGTTTGGAAAAATACAAGAAAAATAATTTCTTTGGAGTGATGTACTTTTTCTAAGAAGTGGAGGGATGAAGAAGCCAGTGAACAACAACAAAAAAGAAAGATATATGGCAAATGTATGAATGAAAGGAACAGAAATATTTATTCCTTACAGCAAATTTCCATCAGAAAGAGCAACTTGAGAAGGGCATATATTTTTAGGGTTCAAATAATCTAATTATGTCAGAAGTTACATCAATAAAGACAACAATACCAGGATTGAAGTCACTATTCCTGTTCACCCAAAGACAGAGAATTTTTTTATTGAGAAGTTTGCATTTTTTGTACTAACTGCAACATATGGTACTGTAGCTATAAATCTATTTAAATATGCTCACACTGTCAGATGAAAGAGATTGGCAGTGATTTAATTTAAAGAGCTGTCATCATATTCCAGAAAACTTTTAAAAAAATTTAACTTTCTTGACATAAAAAAGCCCTTGAACACTACTACATAGATCTACTACATAGACAATATTATGCATTTCTCACTATAATTTACTAAATTGTTTTATAGAAGTTTGTTTTCTATTTACAAACATTCTTCCTCCTGGTTGATTCACTTAGTGATGTCACAACTCACTGTTTGTAGTATCGTAATTGTTTCCATGGAGATGGCCTGTGATACCACCAGCACAGGCATTTAAGGAAAATTACTCAGGAGGAAAATGTGTATGGATCATTGGTATATATACTGATAAGAGAGATTAGATTAGAGCTATAGCAGATGCAAATCAAAAACAGTGGGTGCAAAACTTATCACTTACTACAGGAAGAGTATCACTTATTACATCTCTATGCCTGTTGCTGTCAATTTACGCAGATCTCAGCATTGAAGACTTAAGAAATATACCCAAGAGTCATCATTGTGATAGCTTTCTGAAGATCTTTAATCTCTTTATAATTTATCAATCCAATGTTACTGTACTTCCCAGTCTACTACAAACGTTGCATATTACAACCTCTGCAGTTCAGAGCTACTGCAAAAGACAGCAACAGTTGAAATAAAGGATAGATTCCTAAATAACTGTGAGGATGGAAGTCTAAAGGGTATCTGCAGTTGAACAAATATCAAACAGTTTTTTAGAGAGAGCAGCCATAACCACTGATTTATTTTTTTTCCCCAAAGTATTTAAGCCCCATTGGAAATTGAAATTGTAAATCACAGCCTTGTGACACAGCATTTGCCCTCTTTTGCTAAAAACCTAACTGTATACCCAAGAATAGTAGACATCCTTATCCTATGCCACAGTTGTAATTTGATTTCGATCCTGCTTTTATTTCCAGCATGCTTGCTTTAGTGTTCTCTGGTTTTAATATATTATTAAATAATACAAAATAAATTACAAATGTAGTATTTTAAAACATCTAATAGAAAACTTTTATTCACTGCAAGGCAAAAATATTTCTCTTCATCTTCTCTTACTTAAGTGAAGAGGTGCCAGCCAAACTATATTTAGATTAAAAACAATTTGAAGTCCTAAATATGATTGGTAAGTGATCTCCCTGTCCTTATCTCCTTATTTTCCTTATTGTATCTGATGAACTGTCCTGCTGATGGAGGGGGAATGAAAGAGCAGCTTGGTGGGCACCTGGAAGCCAGCCACGGTCAACTTGTCACAGAGGTTTCACATTATTGCAGACCAGACTTTCTCCTCTATGATTGTCCAGAACTATTCGGGAAAATCTCAATTCTATCTATCCTTCATTGTCAGTTTTCCTAGTCAAATGGTGAAAACTACATTCAGATATGAAAAATAAAACTTTTTTTTCTTTTTTTTAATTGAGACTAGAAGGCTCCTGGGAGACCTTACTGACGCCTTTCAATATATAAAGGGGGCTTAAAAGAAAGGTGGAGAAAGACTTTTTAACAGGGCCTGTAATAAGAGGCAGGACAAAAGGCAGTAGTTTTAAATTGAAGGAGGGTAAGTTTAGATTAGACATAAGGAAGAAATTTTTTTTATGATCATGGTGGTGAGCCACTGGAATAGGTTGTCCAGAGAAGTTGTGGATGTCCCATCATCAGAAGTATTCAAGGCCAGGTTGGATGGGGCTTTTAGCCACCTGATCTATTGAAAGATGTCCCTACTCATGGCAGGGGGGGTGGACTGGATGGTGTCTGAAGATGCCTTCCAACTCAAACCATTCTGTGATTCTGTGATTCTATGATTAAGGATCATACATGGTTCATGAAAAAACATAAATAGAAGAATGTTCAAATTTACTAAATAATCAAATAGATGAATAGTAGCACATCTGTAATTCCCATGTTATTTGACTGTTTTTTCTTTTAAATTCAGTGCATCATGCAGAATTTTTTCTTATAAAGTAAAAGAGAAAACACGTGTATAAAAGTTTTTCTTTAAACAGATGGCAACTTAAATTATATAGCATAAGACTGCTCTTGCACGTTACTACAGACTACCCACAGCAAACCTCCCCCTGAGCCCAAAGGAACAAAGCAGTTGGAAGAATGTAAAATAAGGTTGACTTAAATACATGTCACATTGTGTTCAACAGGAAAACCAAATGCAGGAGTCCATCAGGAACAGCACATCAAAATTACAAAATCTCTTTTTAAATAATCAAAGGCTCCCATAATAAAAAAATAAAGAGCATTTCTAAAATGTTATTATCTTAAAAATCTATAAAGTCAAGTGAGTCTGTCCAAATGATTCCTATCATATTTAATTCTTCTCCTTAAAAACCTTTTAATCTTACAGAAACTCACTATTCCAATTCTGAATGGAGAAAAGTCTCTTCAATGAATGCTTATTAATAAATCAAAGTTAACGGACTGCTTAATGTTTTGCTTAGTCTCATTCTCCTACCGATCAGCAGCCCAGTTTTACATAGCCAGAAAACAACAGAAAGTAAATTATACTTTACTGCTTTATCTAATAAAATTTTAATCATTCTGCCAATACAAGAAGTATGGAAAAAAAATGGATATATGTAATGTATTGCTCAGTAGTTATAAATTCAAGTAAGGTAAAGCCCATAGATCCCATGCAGAGAATCACAAAACAAAATGGACATATGTATAAAATGAAAAGGTTGCAGCAGACAATATGAAAGAGTTGTTCTTATTGAAATGTTATTTTTATACTGTCAGAAAAGGAATCAGAATATATCATTAAATTTCTTTTAGTGAAAACTGAATCATCTCCAACCCGTCCACCCAAAAAATGAACACTAAAGTTTGGGTGTTCATACTGTTTCTCAGTTTTGGCTCTCAGTGTATGGCTGGGTAAAAACAATAATCTACTGATAAGTTTCCAGAATTCTTAGGACCCCTGTTGTACAGCTGAACATGTATTTTAATGAAATAGCTGTGCAGAAATCACAGACCAAGCACTGCAGCCCAATTGGCTTTTGAACAGAGGCAAAAATCTCCGGAGAAGAGAAATAAGTTATGTACAATATTTACAGTAGAAGCATGTGATATTCTTTGCTCTCTTGCACTGAACTAACAACCTCAATATAGACAAAGCACAGAGACCAATAACAATAAGGGCAAGGTGACATTTTGGATATGACAATTATTCGATAGCAAAAGCACTGTAGTGAATAGAATTCTACACTGTAATAATATGAATTACACTTATATTGATACTTCACAGATGTTCCATTCACAGTGACAGGAAATTGTATTTTGATTCTAACCTATGCCAATTACATTATATTTTTAGTTAAATGCAAAAAAAATTTAAATTTATGTACTTTACGGCCATTGCCAATAGAACATTCTATTCTATGGGCATTATGTCTGAAGTATTTCTAGAGTTGCTAGAGGGAGAGGTGCTTGTACATGTATGCTGCTACAACTCCAATGTTTGGTTTAATTCCGGTATCTACCGGATTGTAGATACTACTTGTTGTCAGAAGGAAGTTCATTACACGTATGGTTAAATTTCTGTCCTTTTTACAGAGTCTTGTCCTTTCAAACAGTCCTGTAGTCTCATGCCATACCGAGGGCATGCCAGGTGGCCAAGGGGGTTAGGCTCACTGTCAATATGTGTGCCATTATCAGCTGGACACAACCATTGTCTGGTTCTCCTGACTGTAGAGATAACATGGATATATCTCAATTAGGGTGATGCTGCAAGTCCCCTTCTCTGTTGAGCCGCTCATTACTTAGTGTGATTTTTCACCCCCTTTTTCCTGGGCCACACACCAACCTAGGATGATTTGGGTGTGGATTGCAAAAGGCAACAGACCAGAGCATTACGGCACCCTTTTAACGTGCCTGGCTCTTGCTTCCCCTGTCGCTTGGGAGTGGTAGTGATGATCAATCACCTCCTGACAACCTGGTACATCTCTACCTGGGTCATGGCCCAAAAGGGGGAGATGTTAGAAAAGTTCTGAGTCTGTACAGCTGGTGGAAAGTACCAGAATATTTTGCCATCTGAGCTGGGCTGAAGTGGAAAAGTACCTGACAAAAGTCAATTATCTCAGACTCTATAAATAGCAATTCTAAATGAGACCCTTTGGAGCTCTCCTAGATAGCAGTGGGCTGTGACCAGTACTGCCACCTGAAGACACAAACTTTGTGGGAATCAACTGCCAGGGCAAATCCAACCTTCTTGATTGTCAATTATCACCTGTTGAGGAAAGCCGATGCATTGTGAGTATTTACTCCAAATTCACAGACAGAAATTTTAACTATAAGCTAGCTTCCAACCTTTTTGAGTCTCAACCATCACTTGTTGAGGGATACTGGTGCATTGTGAGTTTTTACTCTAAAATCTAAGAGGAAATCTTAACTATATGCTAGCTTCCTTCTTTCAACTTTCTACTTATATAAAATACACATATTTGCTTTAACAAGTACAGATGACATATATCACTGGGCCCTAATATTTCTGTTTGTCTGTCTGTATTTGTTTGTCCTGTGTTTTATGTATATATTTTATATATATACATACACACACGCCTATCTATACACTTTAAGATACCTTATAGTACGTTAGTTCTATAACTTAGTTATAGTTAGTTAGTTAGAATCTTGGCATCTTTGAATCTGTATTTAAGTTGCTGTTTGATCATAATACATTTTACTAAATTACTTGTAAATCTTTAAAATTAATCAATTGTTAAGTGCTGCTAAAATTTAACCTTTGATTTACCTTCTACTATGAATAAATTCTGAATTGACTAAATCATAACTGTGTCGAACACCCTTCATCGGCGACATAGGCTTTATTTCTGATGTTTAGATGGAGAGAGCTGGGTGAGATACAACCTTTTAAATATGAAATATGCATTCCTGAGAAACTAAAACAATGGGCCAAATTCTTGGACTATACTTAAATGTCTTTTTCAGCAAAGTAAACATGTCTAGATTGTAGATGAGCATTTGTCTAAACTGGGGAAAAGTTGGAAGGCAAAAGCCATAGAAATGCTCCTTAACTTTAAGCCTTCCATTGACAGCTGTTTAGTTGCAAGTGGGCTCATAGGTTTTTGCAACATAACATTTATTTAAAAGCATTCAAGGAGATGCTGTGAACTGCACATACAGGAGAGAAATTGCTTTGTTTTATCCTCTCAACATACAAATTATGCTACTTACACTCATGCTGATTTGCCAATATGTAATTTAGTGTGACTGCTGCTAACTACTGTGATAAGAGCTGAGTAACTTTTTTTTCAGAGAATAGTTTATTACAGAAAATTGGAGAGAAAGGTAGATTCTTGATGAACTTCTGAAATCAAAGGTTGAATAATCACACTCAAAAATGTTTTAACAGAAATTAAGCAGCCGTAACACCATAGTATTTATTGTAGTTAAAGGACACTTTCATTTCTAAAACTGATCAAAATGGGTTGAGGGCCTGAGCTCCACTTTTTACAAACATATAAAAAACTTCTGATTTTTCTTTAATCTCTTTTATTATTTTTTTTAATTTTCCTAAGCAACTAAGTGAAATAGACCAAAAAATATTTTAGTGTCCAATTAAGTATATAATTTTTACCTAGTATGTTTCTGTAACTTTTCCATTTTTCAAACAAAATAAATAAGAAAGTAAAAAAGCATCAGCAAATATTTTTTTTCAGATTACCCAAAACCTTTATTTTTTCAGTACAACAGACAACAAAAAAATCCCCCAAGCAGTCATGATTATAGAGATTAATACTGAGTATGCCTCAGTGTGCAGGTACTAAACTAGCATAGCAGTTAGAGCTATGCATCATTATGTCTGTACTGTTGAAAGAAGAAGGGTCAGGGAGCACTCCTGGCCCTGAAGCCAGATGACCTCTGTTGGCTTACATCCATTTGCTAAGGGCTATGTCCTTCTAGAGCACGCTGGCTGTGTCCACCCAGGTGACCTTTGGCTACCATTGGCTCTTTTGTGTCCCTTATCTCAGGCTCATAGAAGTAGAAGAACTACTGAAATAATGTTAATCAGTACAATGACAAAATTTTGCTAGACACGTTTGTTTGGAATACACTACAGTCCAAAAGAGGAGCTAAGGGAATAAGCAGAATTCCATTTATAAACTTGAATCAAATATATAGAAATGCTTTATAAAAAAGAGAAATATCTATATCCCTATGGAACAAATGGAGGAACTGAGTGCCTAGAGGAAGGCCTGTGGCAATGGTGGAAATAATTTTTCTGCTATGAAGAATGCCAGAATTCTTATATGGCACAGGAGAATTTACTGTTAGAATAATTTCCTCAAATGAACTTGTTGCAGGCAACGTATTAAACTTGTTTCAAGCTGATTTTATATCCATTACAGAAAAATAAACAATGCTTAATCTAATATTTCAGTTTTCATCCCAGAAATAATTCCTAAATAATAATTAACTGTAAGTCACACCAGCATTTATGTCACCTCTGCATACTGTTCTAGGGGATTTTCATTTCAAAGTGTCATTTCCTGATGATCAAACTTTTAATGGTTTTGCCCACAAGTTTTACAGGTAATGAGGATCAGTTACATGAGTAGTTACCTGGAAGACTGCTTCCAACTTCACAAGCTCCATATCTAAAAAGAAGATCTTTGGAGCTCTTGGAGCAGACTCCCAGTCAAGGGACCCAAGGGTGATTGGGGTGAACACTCCTCTTTCATAGCTGTTCAGTGAAAATGCTTTCTTCCAGGCAATCCTCATTACAGCTTTCCCCATCTACTATGGAGGCTGCTGGAGCATCTGCCATCACAGTATGAACCTCATTTTACAAAGAAACTCTTCAAATAAACCAGTGGAGGAAATGCATAAACTTTCTATTCTTCAAGATCACTGGTTTTTAGGTGCCATTGACTGTTACTATGTTTTTTTCAGAGCTCGTTTACAAGGCTTCTCCTTCCTTAGGGACTTGTTTCTCCCAGGTTCACTAGCTACATGGCTAAAATGATTGTATTAGTACCTCCAAGCTCAGACAAGTAGCAAAGTATATTTCAGGCAGAGGAGTTTTATTTTTGTTTCCTTATGACCTACCATAGTGCATGTCTGCTAATACTTCCCTGTTATTTTTCTTCTAGAGCTTTTACTCACAAGAGGGGGAAAGTACCAAGGAAGGTAGTGTGCATTCTTGTTGTCTGAAGATTTCATTTCCAAGTAAAACCAATCTTTATTGAGAGGTCATGTATTAACTAAACAAATCTTATCTCCCTTGAAATTCAATCATGCAACCAGAGCCAGCACTATCAGGGGTATTTTTACAAATGAAAACAGATAATACATATTTTAGAACATATTGTTTACTGAACTAAAAGCAAAAGATTTTTCCTGGCAAAAACAAAATGCTAAAATTTTAGAACAAATGTATTAACTGTTAATCTGTTACACTGAATCCTCATAAAAATTTCTTTTCAAATATGCCTTTCAACTCTTTATTAATGATATTATAATTACAAAAATATATATGTGGATGATGATTACTCTTATTATTAAGAAGAAATATTCTTTCCACTCCCTGACTGGAATGTCACTTTCATTTACACTCTCACTCCTTTAAGTTTTAGTTCCTATGGAACAACTTGGAAGCAAAATAAAAATTTTACATTTAGGAAATTGAAATGTTGGATTTCAGCTTATCACAATGCCCTTCTATCATTCTTTCAATATGCTGTTCTTTACTGAATCAGAGCTACCTTCAGGAATTCTTTAAATATTACAGCATTTGGGGAGAATTTACTCTTGACTACAAAAAAAAAAAAACAAACAAAAAAAAACAACAAAAAACAACAACAACAACAAAAAAACCCCAACAAACCACAAAAAAACCCCAACCAAAAAACCCCAACAAACTCGTTCTAATAAATGGAATGGAAAAATGTCAACCAGCAAAGGCTAATAGAAGAAAACAACACAACAAGTGAGCAAAAAAGTTAGATGAGGAGAATTAATCAGATCCAGTATGAACAGAGAAAAAGGAAAGCAAAAATAGAAAACTCAATATTAAGTCTACAAGTTAGTGGCTATTGTTCAAAATCATGGTAAATTTTCAAAGTAGCCTGAAAGAACAAAAATCTAGTGCATTAGTGAAGTACAAAGATCACTAAGTAAGCAGAAAAATAGCTTATGCATTATCTTCATTTTTTAAAATAATGGGTATCCAACACTAGGCACTATAAAGTCTGGATATCTAAATTTACAAGATACAAAAAGAATGACATGGTTATAGAGAAATAGAAGCAGCTCTGAGAAAATTGGGTATTTTAACTTTTACACTTTTGGGGAATTGGTCCTTTCATTTAACAACAAGGTAATTGTCCTTAATCACTATAGACTTACCAGAGATTTGGAAGTCCCAATTGTATCCTTTTTTTTTAATAAAAAGCCAAACTGCTCATCTGTTTGATTCCTCTCATAGCCAGGTGTAAGGCAATGAAGCATAGAAAGCTGCCACCTTCTTCACCTTCTGGGCCTTCTGTTTTGTGTTTCCAAGGATTTAAAAGTATTTCTATTCTTGCTAGTCACATGGTTTATTTCCCAAACCATTTAGTGCATTTAAAAGGAGAATAAATAAATCACCAAAAAGTTTTTTGCAGGAAATGCAATTCCATATAAAAGCTGCACTGGTGATGCCAGCTGGCTATCCAGGTCTACTGCTCTGCATAGCATTTGCAGGATTTCTGGGCAGCTCATGTTTGCTAAAGAGCTTATTGCCAGAATTTTTGTTCAGCTACATATTCCATATCCCCATCATATGAGGTTTGAAAAATAAAAGTGGGTATTTGGGGGTGAAAATTAGGTTTTGAAATAAATGCAGATTAAATCTCAGTTGGATAGATAGTGAAAAATGTTATCTTGTTATAACTTACTTTCAGTCTCATAGTGTTGCAAAAAGCTGATGGCTGTTGCTCCAGATTTATCCTCTGAGGTTTTTTTCCTTCTCTGAAATACACATTTATTTTTTTTCTTTGACTGTCACAGGCCCTTGGTTCTGTCTTCAAAAATCTTTTGCATAATGTCCTGGAATGGCACTGGTCTGTGCTTCTATTGCACCTCTGCATAATTCATAGTCCTGGCATCCACCTCCTGTACAGTAATGGAAAACATTCTGATGATTAGTGGTTGCATCTATCCAAGCTCAAGTCACTGTTATATTAGGAATTTTCAGATGGTTCCTTAGAATTGATTTAAATATGGATTTTCAAAAATATCTTGGTGTGAAGGAAACAGGTAGAAGGAAAAAAGGAAGTCTGCTTATAAATTGTTCAGTATCAGGTGAAAGAAAAAAAAAAATTGTCTGTAGTGCATAGAGTACTTCAGTCATACCTTTCCAGCAATTGTGAAGTATACAGGCATAGCAAAGTACAATGCCCCTTATTAAATCTTACTCACTATTTCTGAAGCTTTCTCTGGTATTTCCAGAGAATAATTGTAAATTATTTGCAATTAAAATTAAAAAAAAAAAGTAACTATTACATTAGGAAACAGTCTTTAAGACAGATACAGGCTTCCCCATATCAAGGGCAGACATTAATTTGTTATGTGTACCTAAGATGTGAGCAATGAATTACCTCATGTGGAGTTCAGCCTTTGTATTTAAAAAATTCAAGTCCACATGGATTTTTAATTTTGTCATGAATAAAAGCAAAGATGTGAGAAATGTTTAAATGTGCTATGTTTCACCTGCCTATAAATATGAAGTCAGACTTATTGGAGCATTTTTTTCCAGTCTTGATCAGATAAGCCTCAAAGAAGGATGTCTCAGGTGCTTGAGCATAATGGTTACACCCTCCTAGTATCTCTTGTGGTGAAATCACTGCAAGAGGTAGTAAAACCTTCAGTAAGCTTTAACTAGCAAGGCTAGTGAAAAAACAAACAATGAATTCAGCAAGACATTTGACACTGTCTCCCATAAGATCCTCATAAGCAACCTTAGGAACTGTGGGTTAGATGAGTAGACAGTAGATGAGAACTGGGTGAATGACAGGGCTCAGAGGGTTGTCATAAGTGGCACAGAGTCTAGTTGGAGGCCTGTAGCTAGCGGTGTGCCCCAGCAGTCAGTACCAGGTCCAGTCTTATTCAACATATTCATCAGTGACCTGGACGAGGGGACAGAGCATACCCTCAGCAAGTTTGCTGATGACACAAAACTGGGAGGAGTGGCCAACACACCAGACGTCTGTGCTGCAATTCAGTGAGACCTGCACAGGCTGGAGAGTTGGGCAGAGAGGAACCATATGAAATTCAACAAGGGCAAGTGTAGGGTCCTGCACCTAGGGAGGAATAACCCCAAGTACCAGTACAAATTAGGGGTTGACCTGCTGGGAAGCAGCGCTGCAGAGAAAGACCTGGGAGTCCTGGTGGACAACAAGCTCTCCATAAGCCAGCAATGTGCCCTTGTGGCCAAGAAGGCCAATGGTATCCTGGGGGACATTAAGAAGAGCGTGGCCAGCAGGTCGAGGGATGTTATCCTCCCCCTCTACTCCACCCCGGTGAGGCCACCTCTGGAGTGCTGTGTCCAGTTCTGGGCTCTGCAGTTCAAGACAGACAGGGAACTACTGGAGAGAGCCCAGCAGAGGGCTGAAAAGATGATGAAGGGACTCTTATATGAGGAAAGGCTGAGAAAGGTGGGGCTATTTAGCTGGGAGAAGACTGAGAGGGGATCTCGTCAATGATTATAAATATGTAAGAGGTGGATATCAAGAGGATGGGGCCAGACTCTTCTCAGTGGTGCCCCGTGACAGGACAAGGGGCAATGGGCACAAACCGAAACACAAGAAGTTCCATCTCAATATGAGGAAAAAATTCTTCCCTGTGAGGATGTCTGAGCACTGGAACAGGCTGCCCAGAGAGGCTGTGGAGTCTCCTTCTCTGGAGATATTCAAAACCCGCCTGGATACGATCCTGTGCAACCTGCTCTAGGTGATCCTGCTTTACCAGGGGGGTTGGACTAAATGATCTCCAGAGGTGCCTTCTAACCCGTACCATTCTGTGATTCTGTAGTTGACACTATAACATAAAATTATCTACGTTTCATTAAGCTGCAATTATATCATAGAATGATTCTTGAAGTTCACTATGAACTTGTACAGCTATACATCATAAGAAAAAAATATAAATGTTGTGACTGAGTCATTAAGGCTTCACAAGTTATTATCATACAAAATTAGAAAACTGAGATTCAGGCACTTGCTTTGTGCTGAAGAGACCCGGTGAATTTTTTGAGCCCTTAAGACAACTTTTTCATTTGTTTCCTTTAGTTTTTCAGCTTATGTCTTAATATTAAAGCAGCTATTTATAAAATAAAATTACCTTTCCATTTAACAGAAATTGAATTAACTCATGATCTGTCCTAGTTTATTTTCTCTTAATAAGCTATTTTATATTATCCCTACTAAAAGCAAGGTTAAAAGCATTACCTCCTGGTAATCATTAGTTGGAAAAAGAAAAAAAACCCTAATATTACTAGAGGAATACTTTTTCCATAACTAGGAACTTTAATCTTTGGACAAAGGAGTAATTTTTTTTCTGACAGGATCTCAGAGATCCCTTTCACATCAATATCTTATCTTGAGAGTTATAGGGGACTCCTAATATTATATTTAAGAAGAATACCTTTCACCTTTGTCTGCAAACCTTTTTTTCTGAATAGAGTCCTTTATATACACTATCTCTTCTTATTTCTTTGAGGTAGGACATTAATTTATTCTACGTATAAGTCTTGCAGAGAAAAGGATATTTTAAGTGACTTTTTAAAATGTCTCTTTCAATACATTAATCTACCAAGGAGCCTGATAGTTCTGCCCAGTAAAAATGCCATTTGTGTAGGATTGCCTCTCCATCTGTTGTGGAACTCAGTCAGTAGTGATAGGATAAATAATATAAGATGTACTGGTACTCCTACCTACTGACAAATGAAACAGGCTGCACACAGACACCTTCCCCGCAGAAACAGGAAATGCATTACATAGATATGACCTGAAACATAGATGTGCTTTAGCAAATCATAGTTTATTATAATGCTCATATTTTGCATTGTATTCCTTGTCTAAAAAATAACTGTCATCCTGCCGAATTATCAGCTATTCAGGTAAGCTCATAGTTTGTTTGGGGAAGCAGATGGCATGGTCTTTTTTTTTCTTTTTTTCTTTTCTTTTTCTTCTTCCACGTGAAGTCTGGACTATGAAACAGTGAGTCTCAGGACAAATATCAGCAAAGTTTTACTGAAAGGTGAGAGGAGAAAAGAGGTATAGAGAAAATGAAAAGTTTTGATGACCTAGGGAAATCTGGAAGAGTATCAGAAAAAAAGGGGGAAAATTACAACTAAAGAGATACATATGAGTTACCGTATATTTTGCAACAAGTTAAAAAATGAAGACTGTTACAGTATTTCTTCAAACCATAACCAAAAGCAGGTGGAATACCTACAGACAGTTTGTGCTCATTGAAAATATCAGCTAAAGGAAACTGGAATCTTCAGAATACTGTATGTATTACAGCATAGCTTACTTTATGGAAAAAAAAATAAAATCCTTTTTTTATTTCATTTTTCTCTCCAATTAATTGAGTAATACCGATTAACAGTCATTTCTTTTTCTCAAAACTAAGAATATCTCAGTACTAGCAGATACTTTATTTCTGCATTATTAAAGCAAACTAAGCAGCATACACTAATTTAAACATACTTGTTTAAAATGTTTTTATCTATATATCAAAAAAGGTTAAAAAAATGAAAGGAAAACAAAAAAGGTTAATAACAACTAGAGGCTTCATGCTTTAAAAAGCATTTTAATCACAGCAGATACTGGACAAAATTATCTTTTCTGATCCTTAGGTAGCCTCATCTGAATTCTTCTATTCCTTGTATAAATTCTACATTCATTCTGTTATTGATTGACTGATTGGTTGATTAATTGATAGGCTCTCTGAAGTTCTGTGTGTCTAGTCTCCCCCTTAAGTACTATGATATCAAGCATCTAATCTTCGATGACTTAAACTTTTTAAAGAAAAGTCTTAAACTTCTCATGTAGACATCTCACCTGAAGCAGGTAATACTGAAATTTATTCTGCTGACCCTAAGCGAGGCGCCTGCTCCATGTGCCCTGAGCAAATGCCCCAATGTGAGAACATGAGTGCAAACAGTGTGTCAGTACACATCAAATACATGAAACATGAGTGGGTATTTGCCTCAACCCGATCATGTTTAAGAGGAAGATGACCATTAAACTGATTAAACAGCTAGGAAATTGCAATAATACTTTTCAAACCAAGAAGGAGTCTTCCGGAAAAAAAGATACAAAAGAAACATGAAAATTTCCTAATAAGAGGGAAAGACTAAAGACTGGGAAAGTGAAGGAAAACACACAGAATAAACAAAAAAAATCCACTAGTCAGTGGGGAAAAAAATACAATCAAACAATCAAAAACCCAATGTTTCTGGATCTCTAAAATTATTTTCACCTACTTAAGAAACACAGCACTGGATGTGAAGAAGTTGGTTAGGTTTTCTTCTCAAGAAAGAGGATACAGTGCATAAACTTCACACAGAGAAGCACAGTGACCAGGTCCTTTCTCCACAATGTACACAAGTTTGGTTCTAGTCTTTCTCCATCATTTCAAGGAATTTAAGGCAACATTTAACATTTCCCATTTCTATCTTTCACTTTGCTAATTATTCATTCTGCTGAGTAACATGGTGTTGCTTTTCACAGTTTTGCCATTTCCTCTTGTACATTTTAGATCGTTTCAGATATGCTGTAAACCTGTGCAGAAGTTTAGTTTCCACCCAAATGCACACATCAGGGACACACATGTAAAACTTTAAAACTTCAAATAATCTGAAGTAATTTCCCTTTTTTTTTAAATACATGACTTTGTCTTTAGTCATTTTAAGTTCTTTCAGCTCTCACTTACTTTGGAATAAACTCCAGATGTAAAATGGATCTGAAAAGCAAATCCATGCTTTGGCCAAGTATGCCCTTCAAAATATACACCTGTGACTAAAGGTTTGAAAATGTTAGCATTCCTTGGGTCCACCTGTTGGTTGGTGCATATTGTCTGTATCTATGCATAGATATTGGATAAGTATTCCTGATCAAAGCATGAATGTAACCTCTTTGTCTTTAACCATTATTTAAAGCGAGCACATAAGTATCACATCATATGTCTATGCATGCTTATGTGACAGCATGTGTGGCAAGGCAAGGCAAGACTGAAACTGTTGGTACTACAGTAGGCAGTATTCTTTAACACGAGTCTTGCTCATACTCTTAATGCTCCTAGTAGATTTTGCAGGATATTTTTACTGCTGGTATTATAAATAATAATACTTGAAATATTGTGATTGGTACAAGATCTTATGACATAGCATGCAGAGTTGTTATTCCTGAATTCCTATCCATGTTCATACTATATTTTCATATCTAAAAAGTTAGTTTCTGCAAAATATGTATGATTTGACCAAACTAAGGGTAACATATTGTGTGTACAAGGCAAGTGGACTTGTACGTACGTACTCCTTCATGTACAGTGGACTTGTAATGCCGTGTGAAAATGACTGTACTCATGCAAATTATTTCTAGTAAGAACTGCTCAAATTTTGCAATATCATGACTGTATATCCTGACAAAATTTTGTCTCTTTTAACAAATATCTTTCTGGCACAGAATGTATAACACTGTACAAAAGATTTTATTTTTTTTTTAAATGTTGTATGATAAATAAATAAATAGTATAAGTAAACCAGCAGATTTTTACTGGTAAGGAAAAAGGACTTTCTACATCATATATTTATTATGTAAGAAGTTACCTCATACTCATATGAACATATAAATGATTTAGAAAGATGATAAAGCTCTGTGGATGACTACTGTATTGCAGTAGTACTGATAAAGTGGTAACTGAATTCAAATTACCACAATTTCTTTTATGGATATGTTGGTTGCCTACCCCCTCTCCCCCCCCCCCAAAAAAAAATCAACCAACCAACCAAACAAAAAACCCCAAACAAAACACAGCCATGATTTGACTTCTATTCAAAATGCCAGGAAATTGTTTATGGACATTCTTTAATATTTTAGATCTTGTTATTGGCTTATTATTTAGTAGTAATTAAAACAGATTATATAGTTGGACAGCAACTTGATTTCATCTCTGTTCATTCTTGCGTTGATTTTAAATTAGGTTTAAGCTCAGTCTGATTTAAATTTACTTCAGATAGAACAGGTTTGTGGCACTGGGATCTCAGAGTTTAATGATCATTACCTAATTAAATGTATTGTGCAGATTTTGCTTTCTGTAGATGCCTTAAATCCATTCTACTTGTTGTTTTTCTTCTATTGGATTGCATGGAAACAGTTTGCCTTCATTTTGATGAACACTAAAAAATTTAGTGAAGAATTCTATCAATAATTGACTGGACAGCTCATCCATCAGAATCAATAACAAAGGAGAAGCAGCAAATTTGAGTGATAACTTGAAGTATTCCAGTGGGGAGGAGAAAAAAAAAAAAAAAGAACCAAACAAGCTCTCTGTAGCATTTAATCTTTTTAAATTGTGACCACTAATGTAGGGAGTTTTAACTTAAAGTCTATACATTTTCAGAGTTTTTTATTGTGAGATAGGGCATAACAATAGCCCAGCTATAATACTGAAACAATGACAATTCATTAAAGCATCCCACAGGGGTGGAACTGAAACATTAATTATTTTGACAATGAATAGCAGAAGATAGCCTATGTATCTTTAATATCAATGGAGAAGGCATGGGGGGAACAACAGTTAAAAAAATAGACCCAGGCCTTCTATACCCTTCTTTAAATGTGATCTTTTGATCTTCTGAAAAATGAATCTAAAAATTGTGGCAACAATGTTGTGTAGAAACAGCCATAATAAGTGGAGTGTGTTGTACTGTTTACACCTAGGATTTCTCAGTGCTCCTTCCACTGGGTCCTGTATGTAGCTGTTGATATCTTTATTTTCATTTGTCCCAATCCCATGCTGTAATCAGTTTTTTAAGGAACTTTAAGCCCACATTCACTTTTAATGCCTTTCTGTTTCTGTTGCTCCAAATATAGTCACATAACTACTTCACAGTTAGCTCCTTGACTATAGATGTTGTAATCTGTGTTTATGTTTTGCTTTCTGTACGTGTTGAAATAGCTAGAATCATATTTTCATTAATGCATTACTGACAGCCTCTTCCATACAGTTCTTTTTCTGAGTATTTAGTTTCTGATGTTGTCTCATAAGTTGTCATTAACCAGTGACATGAAACACCTCTTTCAAAAGGCCAACAGTTGTTCTGCCATAGATTTCCTGATGGTCCATGACATTGCTGCAGGATTCAGATAACATCTTAGGCAGCTTGATGGTCTTTTTATGCCTAGAAAGATGTCTTAATCTCTCGTATTTCTATCAGGTCATACAGAATCATTTATTCCACTTGAGAATTTCCTGTGAGCTACATAGGTGATTGTTAACCCAAATTAGCAGCCTTCCCAGTTGTACATAACTGTTTGCATCAGCTGTTTGTTGCCACTTACTTTGATCTCTGTTTAGTAGAAGACTTTGAAGAATTTTGGATAAGATTATTTAAATGCCATAATAATAATAACAACAACAACATAGCTGTTTGAAATGTGAACTGCATTGCTTAGCACTGGTTTCCTTTGATAGCTACACGAGCATGGCTATCAATCACCTATGAGTATTTTCTCCTTGCACCATTCACAATCTCAGCAATCATAAACACAGCTGACAAAGAAGTATTTAGTATTTATTTTGGTTTCTAAAAAAGTTTAGCACAGAACTGAATAAACTGTGTAGAAATTAAATATCACTTGCAAAATCTGGGAGAATTTGTTAGCACCAAATGCCTTAGCTGCAAATTTACCTTAAAGAACTATAGCCTTACAACTGCTTTATGTTTTCAAGAATACTAAAGGGAAAGATATATTCTGCTTTTTCTGAGAAATTGTTAGTATGAAAAAGACATTCATCCAACTTGATTGTTGATTGAATAATTACAATCTGTTAGGGACAACATTGGCTAATAACATAGACTAACAATTATAAGCTAGGAATGGAGGAAAGGCTAGCTCATATGTGTATAGTAATTTGCTATAGACAAAATTTCACAGATATTTAAGTTTCACTTTATGAAGTTTTCCAATATCTGCAACAATGGGAGTACCAAAACCCTGCAAGTAAACAGCAAATTCTGCATAATGTACTTCTATGCTATAATAATTATAATAGTGGAATCAATCTACAGCTGATGTTAAAGATGGTGACTTTAACCCCTCTTGGAAGAAAGACTGTGTTTTCTATTCAATCTTTTCACATTGCTTATGAATAGCCAAGGAACTATTTGTATATTGCAAAAAGTTCTAGTCCTATCTATACACACTTAAGACTACTATCATGTTACTTTAGCAATGGCAGACTTACAGCTGAATTAAGTCCAGATTTTTTGAGAACAGGAATATTGGGGGGTGGGGGGGTGGGGAGGGAAGAAGCAAGCAACAAAACCCCCAAAATGGTGACATGTGCATAAACATGTATGAATTTCTATAGAAATTCAAGAAAACATTCACAAAAGTCGCTCACAACCGCAGTCATCCAAATACTCCATTCCTTAACATATTGATAAAATGTATTTCAAAAATTACACTGTTAACTTCCCTGGTTGTTCATGATGTAGAGGAAATATTTTCAGTTGTGAAAAAGCCACATTTAATTTCCTCTTATGTAAAAAAGCATTTATATTTGGAGGTCAGTAGGCTGTTTGACTGTTGTTCTTCCAGCAGATGATAACACTAGTTCACTTACAAAGACAAGCTCATATTAGGACTTAGTGGTTTTTATCACTGCAGAACATGCAGTCATACATATGGCTCATTCTCTGAAGAAAGAATGTTTTTCCAGTGACTTCAGTAGGCCTAGGATCAGATTCTAGAATTCAAACTCATAAACTAGAAAAGAACAATACTTTTTTATATTCATTCTGTTAGACAACGTACATCAAGAACAGTTTTAAATCGTGTAAGTAATAATAACAGCAGCAACTTCTAAACAGAATCCTATCTACTTCTATCTCAGTCAATTGGCTTACATTTGCTATTCTCAACTTTATATTGGAATCAATAGGAACATATTTATTGGATATATAGTGTTAGAGTTCTCACCCCTTCAAAGAATGCTATAAAAAAGAATTCTCATGTGGTTTAGCATTCAATTTAAAACATTAAATTTAAAAACTCCTGAATATATCTCAAATCCTAGTAAGACATATTTTACCATAGTTCTCTAGGCTCCCTCTGTCAGCAACAGAGAAAAGTAGGCCCTTTCAAAAGGAATTTTTCCCTTTCTATTTATCCCACCTATTGAGGTGTCAAAGACAAATGGAACAAATTACTCTCTGGAGCACTTCTTTCTATCCATTAGCTGTAGAAGGAATCTAGACAAATTAACCTAGGCTACTTTTAGGTGACTAATTTAAGATTTAAATTTATATCACCCCTACATGCACTTTATTATTCTTTTTCCATTCTCTGCACTCTTGCAGTAAAAGTTTTCCATCCTCTGTTACCTTTTGGTAACACAGCTTTTAATCTTCCATCTCTTCTACCTACAGCAATCTTTTAGTGAATCTCCAACCAAGCAACCTTCCAATTAATTTTAAATATCTCCTGAAAAAAAGAACATTCTTCTTTTTCCTCTTAATTTTTCACTGCTTTTCCTGGTAGACTGGACTGAGGAGTTGAAAGATAAGTATGGCAATGTGTGTGTTTGCTTTTGAGACATTTTAGCAATCAGTGCCTTTATTCCTTTCCATTCTTGTGCTATGAGAAACTGCATTGGAGAAAAATCTCACCTTCTGGAGGCTGAATATCCAAAACAAAATCCTTTTCATTCATTGAAATATTTGTCATTTTTATTTTTCAAATAACTTTTAAATAACAGGATAGTAGTCCTGGAGAGTCAGCTGAGGCCCAAACTAAAGGTCATTTGAGTAAATAGATTTCAATGACACTTACATACAAGATGAGAAGAAGTAATACACACTGGTCATAGGATAAACAAGAGTTACGTTACTGTTATCTGGGGTGATCTAAAAGTGTAAGGGTTATTATAACACTACAATGTAAAAATTAATTATATTTGTCATATATCTTCACCTGCAGTCAAGTAGGTGTGCTGAGTAAACTGCATTAGGGTTTGGCTTTTTCTTTTTTTTTTCTTTTCTGCTGAGTAAATCAAGTAAAAATTATAGCTTCCACTCTCTTATGTCTAAGAGTTTCTCAGAAATCTTAATGATTAACTACTTCTATCTACTTCACACAGTCAAGAGGTTATAGGAACACTATGTAAAACATGAATAGCTGAATTTTCTCTTCTATGGTCAAAATAAACTGTCTACTTTAAATAACACCTTTCAGTACCTCTCCTTCAAATAGTTTGTGTACCATCCTACCACAATGAAGATTTCCATGAAAATAAAAACAGGCTTACAATGCTTGTTCAGAAAAAAAACCTCTCTTATCCAATGATGATACTGGTAGGAAACTGAATTCAAAGATGCTGAGTGTGTTCTACTGACTCACATCACACTCTTGCAAGTGGATTGCTACCCAGATTTACAGGAGGCAGGATACGAGACAGAAAGGAAAATGAGACTGACATACATAGGATCTATTTCTCCTTTAGCCGTCTTAGAAATACATGTCTTGGCTCAGCTAATTGTTTCTTCTTCCGCCTCACTTAAAATGATCAGTAGAGAAAGAGAGATACCCCTGTATTTCTATGGTTGTTGCCTCTGTTAAAAAACCCTTACGATGGCCTGCAGTGAAGCTCCTTTTCCATTTACAAAGGAGAACCTAAAGAGGGATATTATTCTCAACCTTATCAGAGGAATCATGTGAGTAGTTAATCAAGACATTTATTACTGCTATGGTTTTACTATCTTTAGCAAGTAACTTGCAATTTTTTCTTTCACCTAAGCAACTATCATGGCTTGTTTGAACAACTGAAAATTGAGTTAGGTGGTAATGTCAACTGAGCTCTGCATAGATTTGTAAGTTGAATGTATAGTGGAATGATACTTTTTAACTTTTGTTCCCCTGATCGGATATAGAGAGAAATCACTTCTTTTTACAGCCTACTTTCTTCTAAAGCTTTACACTTCATTCCAGTGGAATACCTAAACAGAGGATGGCTCTTATGTTTCTGAAGATTTTCGAATATAGCAGCCACTGAAAAAAAACATCTAGATCAACTGGAAAACTAAGTTATCCAGTTTTAAACACTTCTATTATTATGAATAGAATATTTTTCATTTATATTTCCTGTCAGTTAAAGGAGCTGATTCTTTTGTAGTTTGTATCTTTTTGGAAATGCAAAATTATTAATCTGAGCCGTAGACAAAATGGTAAGACCAGGCCACTTGAGGGAGAAACAAAGACAAAAGGGAATAATAAAAAAAACAAACAGTTGAAGGTTTGGAACGATGTATACAAGAGGAGGAAAAATAAATAAAAACAATGAACAAGAGCAGAACTATCACCAAGATGTTGTTTGGAACTAAGGCATATCGGTCACCCTGGTTAAGCCTGACTCACTCGCTCAGTTGTCCCAGAGTAACCGAGGACAGAGGCAGGAAACACGGTAAGTCAGTTTCTCTTGAATGACTTTATTAATGTAGAGGGTTGGTGGCCAGACAATGCAGCATCAATTTCAGAAAATTCAAGCTCTATATTTAAAGCATGCTTATTTTACTCCTGCAAGTAAGTGCATGCTGGGACTGATTATATTTATAAACTGAACAGAATTTGGCCTTTAACATGGCACTGTGTCAAAAAAGCTGAGTTAGTGCAAAGACAATGCAGAATTTGTGGAATCTTAAGCCACACAGTTTTCTGTTTAATTTTCTTCAGATTGGGCAGATAATAAAAATTCTACCTATTAGAAATGGTAACTTTCTAACCCTACATTGTACACCACTGCTGTGAAGAAACAGAGATGCTGCCAAGAGCTTCAGGCTAAATTATTTTGGATCCTAACTCGTCAGGAAGCTTCTGTTCTGAAATGCTCCACAGAGCTGGCAGGACAACTCACACAACCAAATACAATAAATCAATAAACTTAAAGCTGGTTTTAAATGAAAACTATTAACATTTCAGGGAAAAAAAAAAAAAAACAACACCATAGGGATGTGAGGAATTAAAAAAATGTAGTGGAAAAAATTAGACAAACAAAGCAATGTAATAAAAATCCTGAAAGAAAATGAAAACAACTCAGCTTAATTCTGGCAAAATATCAAAATGACAAGAATAAAATTTTAAAAGTCCTGACAACTGTGAAGAATGTGAATGCATAAAATATGAGGAAATATGGGACACTGACAAAGGTTTATTTTAAAAACCATGAATGTTATCGACATTGTATGAGCACATTTTATGAATATTTCTACAAATGCTTATATTTGCTTTATAAATTAAAAGCAAAAATAGCCAAGTTGTCATGGTTCCTGCCCCACATATAGCATACCAACAGTGGTGTTAAATTTTTCTTTTTGCCTTTTTGTCATTACAACAGTTAAGGCATAGGAGAAATACTATTTTTAATATTCTGTTTTCTGTCTGACAATATGCCTTGCGCTCTTGCTATCCTAGGAAATCAAAGGCAGAGAGCTAACATTTTGATGCACTCATATTAGTGCATTCAGACATGTAACTCATTCTTGGTGTTCGTTCTGAATATGTATAGAGGGGATAAATATCCTCCTATTCATCTGATAGTAAAAACATTTACTTTAATGGTGTAAGAGCAATTTCTCTATAGCCTTTCCAAGTTATACATTATAAGGATATTTGTATTTCTGGAAGCCTCTTATTTGAAGTCTTCCCTTCTCCTATTCAAATGATAAGGTGCTCCTCAGAAAGATTTTTCGAACTTCAGTTCTACTCCGCTATCTGGAGAGAGGAGGAGGATTCTCAGAACACAGCTTTTTCTTTGTCTCACTGACTGCATCTGTAAACAGATTAAAGGAATTTATAATGCAAGATGAGAAAGTCCTAATGGGCTATTTCAGCATCGAGGAAAGGGAGGCTTCTCAATAAGATAAACACTTAGTGGAATTTAAAATGCATTTTAAATAGAAAAAAACCCCTCTTTGTATTCTAGTTTCTCACTTGTTTTCTAGTAATAAAAGCCATTCAGATTTTTAAAACCTACTTTTCGGTTGGACAGAGTACTCAGCCATCTTGTCTAGACCATGCTGTTACCATGAAATGTTGGACCAGATGATACTTAAGGTCCCTTCCAACCTGGTATTCTATGATTCTATGTTTTTTCTTATAAGACACAGTTGATCCCAGATAAGGTACTATACAATTCACTGGTTTGGTCTGATAACATACCCCTGGTGCATTTCTAACCTCATAATGCAATTCAGACCTTGCTTTCTAAACACTGTTTGTACCAGACTTGTTCTAACAAAATGACCACTGTATCAGGTTGCATAGTATCTGTATAAACAGAGAATGAACCTGCCAGCACTACACTAGCACTAGCAGTGCAAATGATTATGTAAGCATTCTTGTTGTCCTAGTGATTGTCTTTGCCACAATGAACAAAAAATAATCTATGGAGTTTCCACAATTTTTTTTTTGTGATTATGAGGGTTCAAAAATATATTTTACGGTGCACCAGAAAACCTTCAGTGTCACCAGTAGGTGAAAGACAATTCTTTATCCCTGGCTTAAATAGACCAAACAGACACTAACTCTGCTACCCTTTGGAACACAATAGAATTATTTTTAGATGAGTTGGGTACTTCTGAAGTAGTTATGAGTCTTTAGCTTATACGTTTACCAGATTCCTGTCAGTCAATTATTTTAAAATCATAGTTAATATAGATGAGGATAAAATGCAAGCCTTTATTTATAATATCCAGAACAGTTGATTCAGGTGCAAATGTTTATAAAACTGATAGATGAAAAAAATCTGCTTAGTTAACTCTGGTGACTGTAAATTGAAGTTACATCAGAAAGGCTTCTTCTACCTCTCTTACTAGTTTATTTCCTGAGGAGGTGGTAATCAAGGATTGAGAATTCACAAACTCCTCCTCCAAGAAATCTATTTTCTCTTATGGTCACTCTTCCCTTCAGTGCTTGCCAGGGGTCCTACATGGCTACTTTCAATCCAGAACCATCATATTCTCTTCTTAATGGGAATGACAGGGTTTAACTTTCATAGGTATTACTGTGTAATAGTGGGTATTCTCCCTCGTAATTATTGTTAGGCTTTCCTTTTCTCTTTAAGCGAAATACTTGGTATTCTTCATTGAGAAATGCTGAACTTCATCGTATCAATCTGTACATTAAAACCATAATTAATAGAAAATCACAAACATATTAATTATATGAAGATTATTGGTAGTACATGGTTAGTACCAGACTTTGTGGCAATTAGCCACTCAGAAGTGACTCATCCCCAGCCAATTACTCTTCACATATTATGACAGCAAGCAATTGTATTTCTCCAGACAACAGTGTTTTTCTGCAATTTTCAGACTCTGCATTTGTCATGGTTTAGCCCCAACCGACAGCTGAGCACCATGTGGCTGCTTACTCACTCCTCCACCCCCCACTCCCACCATGGTGGAACAAGGAGGACAAAAGGAAGAAAAAGGTAAACCTCGTCAGTTGGCATAAGGACAGTTTACCGGGACAGCAAAGGAAAAGGAAAATAACAACAACAGTATTCAGAATATACAAAGCAGGTGATACACAATTTTCTCACCACCAACCCGATGTCCATCCCATCCCTGAGTAGAGATTCCTCCACCCCAGACAACCCCCCAGTTACACACTGACCATGTCATCATACGGTATGGAATGTCCCTTTGGCTAGTTTGGGTCAGTTGTCCTGGCTGTGTCCCCTGCCAGCTTCTTGTGAAAATCAACTCTTTCCCAGACAAAATCCAGGGCAGCATCAGAAGCAGTCTTTACTCTCCCACATGTCTCACAAAAGACCCCAGGAATTACATGACAGCTGGCTGGATGCCATATTTGAATCAAGCATATTTTAATGAAACTGTAGGAAGAAGATATATGCCAGAGCCAGTTGGCTGGTGCAACTACAAAACCTATGTTTTTTTAAGCAGGTATTGTTAGGACCAGCAAATAAGTATTTATAACCTCCCATTAGTAGTCCCATTGACTCATGGTGGAAAACAACATGCTTGGCAAAATCTGCCAAATCAGGTTATGAAACAGACTGTGCAGCTTGGATTCATGATGTATTGATGGTGTATCTAATTCAAGCTGTTATTTGTAATTAAATCTTAATTGTCAGAAATAATAAACATTTGAAACAATTCCTTTTACGCTATGAAAAATAGTCTTTAGAAGAAATGTCTGAAATTCAAGCTTCCTTATTCTGTCTCTTCCCTACCACCCATAAGCTTGAGTTGAGATTTAGTTAGAAAATAGTTAAGAGACTAATTTGCAATTTAATTTCACAATGTGAACTATTCTGTTTAAAATTTAAGTGTTAAACTGTATTTTCCTCCAGGGAATTCCAATTCTACTGTTTCATTTATTTTTGTATCTCAGGGGAAAAAACAAAAACAAAATAAGAAACCACAAAGAAATGTTCTTTTATTTTCCATCTTCCAAATATTTTAAGAACCCTCTAATGCAATAAAAATAATGACTTATGATTTTACATAAGAAAAAATTTCTCTTGTGTTGATCTTGAAATGCTCAATCCTGTATTACAAATAAAGAAGTCAACTTATATAAGTTCTATTGAAATTAGTTACTTCTATGAAACAGCACAA
The DNA here is from genome assembly GCA_013400195.1 of Aramus guarauna. NCBI lineage: Eukaryota > Metazoa > Chordata > Aves > Gruiformes > Aramidae > Aramus > Aramus guarauna. The sequence continues at coordinate 229,165 of VXBL01009403.1, forward strand.
TTTTCTCTTTTATCATAAAAGCAGTGAAAATTTCTGCCTAAAGCATTTTAGGAATGCAAATCAATTTATAAATCTGAAGTACTCTCATTCATGGTGAAATAAATTATTGTACAGATACAGTTCCTTTAAAAAGAGTCTCACTTCAAGATCCAGTAAAGCAGATGACAATAAATGCAATGTCCTTATTCCAAGAAATGGAACATTTCACACAATTAGCAGCTGTAGTCAACATTATTAGCTGTGACTTGTAAGCACTGCTGCCTGAAAGACTACAGTAAAGGGTAACAGAGCTGGTCATTTTTCTCCTTTCAGTAAATTTAATATTTTGAAATGTTCTGTGAAAGTGGAATTAATAAGCAAAAGTAAAATCTAAAGATGCTTAAGACATAAGACATAAAAATATAATGGAAAAAAATGATGTTACTGATTTGACAAATTTTAAAACATTAAATATAAGGTAAACATTAAAATATATTGTGTGCTGAAAACCTAAATAAGTTTTTGCACCCTTCTACAGTTTCACTAGTATTGGGAAAGGATTTTGACTATGATAGGCTGTCTTTTCAGACAGAAAAAATAATTCCTCTGAATGTGGCATATATGTGACACCCTGCTTAGAAACTTTTAATACATTCTTTATTAATAGTCTTAAATAGTGCAACGAAGCAAGGCTAATAAAACCATCACTCAGTGCTTCTTGCATAGCAAACTATTTTTCTCTTTTTCATAAGCACACAGTTGCTACATCATAGAAAGAAATGTATTTATTATTTTATTTGCCCATATACACCTCAGAGAAGTCCCAGGTCCCGCAGTTATCTAACCCACCGCTACTTTCCTCACTGGGACAGCAGATAAGGCCTTACCTTTCCCTGCAGTCCATAGGGAGAGGCAATGCCATGACTGATTCAGTTGAAATGTATTGTCTGGGAGTAATGAATATATGGGGTTCTGGCATGAGTAGGTTCCTACTTTAGAAGTCTTCATAAATAATTTTAGGTACTATAAGTAAAATGTGTGGTGCTGTGGGATGGGGGATCTTTGCAATTTGTCATGAAGCTCTAGTATCAGCCCTCCACAGGTGTCTGTCTAAAATTAGAAACATGCTAAAATGGTTGGCAAATATTTTCCTCCAGACCAATAATTTGATTGCTCTTGGAAGTTTGTATCCACAGATATTAAATCTACAGCTACAAGCTTCTCCCCACATCGTGTTTAGCATCTGCAAAATAACAGATGAGCACACAAATAATCCTGTACTGTAGTACCTTTATCCTAGTAAGCATCATTTCTGTATTTCTTTTTATTTCCTTTTTCCCTGTAAATTTCTAGCATATACACATACTAAATAAAAATATACCTGACATTTTTTTAGATTGTAAAGCAACATATTTTCAATAGAGAGATTTTCTTATGTTTTTCTTAATACAAGAAATTAAATTTCAATTCCATCTTAATGTGATAATAGTATTTTTTAAAAAAGTTATATGCCTTTTCTAAATATCTGGGTGGCTGGCATGTAACAGCTTAGCATTTATCTTCTATCCATTTTATTTTTGTTCTGTTTATCTTTCTAAATTTCTACATTACTTTTCAAGTGCTTTGTTGCTGGTTTTTTCCTCCTCCCTAAAACATGATAAGAAGTTAAAATCAGATGGCAGTTGCTTCTTGCACCTGTTTTAGGTAGGAATGGTGACACATTCTCTGAAAGGGAATATGAAGGTGCTGGTTTTCATCCATCGAGGCAAACAGCTACAGCGGTTTTAAACCTTGCTGTCCCCTGGCTGGCTGCTCTGCCCCTCTGTGCAAAGCCCCCCTGCCTCCACCCAAGCTGTCAGGAGCAAACACCTGCCTGAGCAACAGCGGCTGCATTTGGCCAGCCAGGGCTCTCTTGGGAAGTTGCTCCCTCAAGTACCTCCAGCAAAGGCTGAACTAGGAAAGATGAGGAGGCAGACAACTAGTTTTGTCACATCTTATCCTATTGCACGCAGATTTTCCAGGTCTTGTCTGTCAACGGATTTCAGTCTGGTGTTGGTGTTTGAGTAGCACGTACGCTTTGTCTCAGTCCAAGTATCTAAACAGCAGTCTGTGGAGCAAGAGGTCTCAATTTTCTGTCCAATCAAGAGAGCTGCTGCACTGAGCTCTGTAAATACTAATTTTCTTTTCACTCCATGCTTTACAGGAAATGAAGTGTTGATTTATTATCCACAGTGATTATTGTATTGTTCCTGCTGATGAAACAGGGCTGACAATTTATTCTGAATCAAGCTGATGAAAGCACAGTATGGATATGCTTATCATGACATTGGAGGAAAAAAAGGTCTCCTTCCCTCTGGCAAGACTATATTATAACAACAGTAATAAAGTGGAACCTATATGATTTTGCATTATTGCAGTAAACACATTCCCCAAGTTATTTTATAATGCAATGTATGTCTGATGTAAGAGGAAACTTGTACTACTAACTTGAAATACCATATAATAAAATAAAATTTCTGTTTTGTGCACATGCTACACTGTGGCACTTGGTTTAGATGTTCCTGTAAGAACTGCTTAACATTTTGCAGTCCTCAGCATGGGCAGGTGCTTCACAACTTGGTCTCTAATGAAATAGTTATGCTCTCACATAAAGACTAACCAAAGCTTTCTAGAATGCTGCTGTAATCATGAATGTAGATCTCGGCAGCTAACATCCCAGCTTATTGTACAATGAATGACTTAGAAACAGCAAACATTTTAAATTTGGGACTCAGAATACCCAGATAAACTGGTCATTAGCTTGAAGCTTACTTTAGCATACTGTTTTTAGTAAACTGTAAAGTGTATTACTGTAGCCTTTGACTACTACTTAACAACCTTGGCCTGTGCTTAGACTTGCTAGCATCATCAGAAATACAAATAAATTTAAACTTAGGCATTATTTGAAGTAGGTAGGTGATCTGTAGCCCTAATTCACCAGATCCCCAAGACAAAGGCTATTTTAGATAATGTATAACATAAATAGATTGTTGATTTTTTGGCAAGTAAAAGAGAATTTTAAAAAAGGAAGTAATACATGCTATCTACAATCACAATCTGCTCAGTACTATCTACTCCATCACACCACTTTTCAGTAATGAGGGAGCCTTCCAGAGGAATATGAGCCAGAATGGAAATCCTTACTCATTAAGAATTAAATAAAAAACTCAGGAATCCTAACCTGAAAAATGACTGACTGCCCTGTTCTTAATAGGCAAAATCCAAGTGTCACAGTTCTGCTTCTATGGGAATCATGACTATTCCCACGTGACATTTTTACTATGCATTGTCTGGCTTGCAAGGTTGCAAAGGCCTGAAGAACCTCCCCAAAGTTGTTACCATTGTTATTCTCCCAGAAAAAGTTTTCCAAAATGGCCTAACCCATTCAGGTTCACCAAACAAATTATACTGATCCACCTATGTGTCTATAAATATGAAGGCTAGGCACTGAGAGTAACACCTGTTCTTACCTCAGTAAATGATACCGTGGGGTAAAAAGGAAAGCTATATAGCCATATCTTCCTCATGGCTGATATCCTGTGGTTTTAAGTGAAAATATTGAAGGTTCTCAAACAATTTGCTGTGGCTCCAATTGCACTCCTTCATATCAGGACAATCAGGTGATCAGGCCCAGTCAGCACAGGTTTATGAAAGGCAGGTCCTGCTTGACTAATCTGATCTCTTTCTATGACAAGGTGACCTGCTTAGTGGATGAGGAAAAGGCTGTAGATGTTGTACACCTGGAATTTTGTAAAGCTTTTGACATAATTTCCCACAGAATTCTCCTGGAGACATTGGATGCTCATGGTGTGGATGGGCATATGCTTTGGTGGGTAAAAAAAACTGGTTGGATGGCCGGGGCCAGAGAGTTGTGGTGAATGGAGTCAAATCCAGTTGGTGGCCGGTCACAAGTGGTGTTCCCCAGGGCTCAGTACTGGGTCCAGTTCTCTTTAATATCTTTATCAAGGATCTGGATGTGGAGATTGAGTGCACTCTCAGCCAGTTTGCAGACAACACCAAGTTAGGCAGAAGTGTTGAGGATAGGAAGACTCTGTAGAGGGATCTGGACAGGCTGGATTGATGGGCTGAGGCCAAATATACAAGGTTCAACAAGGCTGAGTGCTGGGTCCTGCACTTGGATCACAACAACCCCATGCAATGCTACAGGCTTGGGGAAGAGTGGCTGGAAAGCTGGCCAGTGGAAAAGGACCTGGGTGTGTTGATTGACAGCCAGCTGAATATGGAGTATGCGTAGGTGGCCAAGAAGGCCAACAGTNTATTTAACAGACATGTAGATATGGCGCTTAGTAACATGGTTTAGCGATGGGCTTATGTTAGGTTAACAGTTGGACTTGATGATCTTAAAGGTCTTTTCAAACCAAAAGAATTCTATGAAAACAACAAAAGAACTCCCACTGGTTTGCTCTCTTGAGCATCCTAAAGGGCCTTCCAGCATAGGGAAGGAGATAGAGGATATGGAGGCTGGAAGTGGAATTTGTTTCTTTTCACTACTGTGCTTTGTGTTTCATCATTTTTGAATATCACTATCCAGATAAGCATATGGTTTCGCAGTGTTCATTTCCAGCACAAGAAAATATACTGATTTTCAGTCTTAGCATCTTCTCGGGACTTCATTCCTCTGAGTATTCTGAAGGAGGTTGAGACTGAGACATCAGCCTCACTTGTAAAGGACACCAGCTACATACCAGAATAGAGGCTACAGGAATATATTGGAGGAAATCTTCTATATCAGACACTGAGTCTCTTTAGCAAATATAAATTATCCTCAATGAAAAATATAGGTAAAAACTTTCAGTGTGATCAGCATAGCTGTGCATATTTCCAAGCTACATGGATCAACTTAAACTGTAAAGCTTCCTCAGAAGATTCCTCAGTATGAATTAACCGTAAATATACCTATATAATTCACTATCACTAAATGTTTTGCTAAATGTTTCCAGGAACTTGCTGAAGCTGTGAAACTAAACAGAAAACCAATACTTTCTTTGTATCTCATGATTTACAAGGTCTGTTTTAAAAGCAGACCTTTCACTTTGATGTACAAATAATAAATGCACTCTGGGGATAGTTTCCAATGAATTTCTCAAGCTTATCCGTCTACTTGAGACATTTAAAGGGAAATCACTCAAAAAACCCATTTCCTCTCAAATACTACTAGGAAAACTTTTTAAAAAGTCATTACATCTTTTTACAGTCAAAGAACATATTGTTAAGCATGCAGTCAACCCTTAAAACAACTATCTTGAAAGCCCTGAAAGAGCTCAGAAAAAAGAACTCAAAACATGTAAACCTAAGTTAAATTACAATTCTAGTTTGAAGAATCGAGATATCATGAAATTAATAACAGTCAGATACCAAGCTGTAGTAAGTACTCTCTTAAAAAATTCCACGGCCACTCAACTTCCCTACCTGAAAGTGACAGTCATAGTAAATCGCACAAAAAAAACATTAAGAGGTTGTCAGAAGTAATTTAATTGAAAGCTTTGACACAGATAAAGGGGTTAGTACAAAAGAATAGCAAATTCTAGTAATTTCAAATCAATTAAAAATAAAAATACACACACACACACAAAAATGCTTGTGTTCCAGATACTTTTCATTCTCATCTGGTTACTTAGATTAAGAAAATTATTTTATTTTCCTCATTTGAATTCTATAAAATATGATACCTAGAGTATGCTATAAATAATGTGCTATTTAGAGCTGCTAAATTGTGAAAGATATTCTTGTACTAACTGGTAAAATTTCTACCTTTCACATGAAGAACCTTCAGATGCTGCATGTGGAAAGGAGACACTTCTTCAGCCATTCTTATTCATATACAAGTACAATTGAATATACAAGAGTTATTGTAAATTATACACTGTAATGAAAAATTTTTCTACTTTTCCATACAATGAACAGACATGAATTTGTATTTCTGTTTAACAAAAACACTTATATGTCCTTTCACAACTGAATATTATGCAGTATTTAAATAACTAGGAGATGGATTTAAGAGAGGTAATAAAGGTAAATTATTTTGAAAAATCAATGCATAGATTTGGAGATCCAGAGAGCTCTCTTCCATGAAGTGACTTGTGTTTTAGCACAGCTGAGGAAATAATTCATAAAATATATTAGAAAAGTTGCAGAGACCAAATGGTCATAGTAACATGAGGAACAAGGCAAAACCAACTGTTTGGATTTGTGGGCATGGAAAGACTTGAAACTGGAACATTATCATGTTTGGATTCAACAAATATAGCTGTTTAGAGTGCAGCTATGTTCATCTTGCATTTTGTTAACTGTGTATGTGTTGTGATTAAAAACAAAAAAGGAAAACTGGTGGTGTTTCAAGAAAAATTGGATAACAAAAAGCATGCTTGACTAGGCCGACTATGACAGGTGGTTTAAGTCCTCTCTGATTCTGCCAATAATCTAAATGCCAATGAATAATAAAGGATGACATGTAAAGTATGACAGCTAGTCACTCTAGGGTATTCAGTCAAAGAAATGAGAAGAAAAAGAAGTATTAGACTATTTAGGTAATGCTGATGTAGGAACTCTGAAGCAGAGTGCATCATTCAAATGGATAAAAATATCTAGAAAAATGCATAAATATTTCAAGACAAGAAAATAATTTGTAAGAAAAAATATTCTCATACACTCCTTTTAAGTTAAAAATTTGCTTTTTTTTCTTTCCTCTTTCTTTTTGGACTTACAATTGAATATCTTTTTAAATTTAGACCAAAATATCTTTCAGGTCTCCAGATATTTAACCATTGCTTGAAAATGGATATGGAGGTTTTTCACTAACTTCATTAATAAATATTTTCTTAGCTGATTATAGTAAGGTAAAACTGATCAGGAAGATGTATTGTACAAATGGTAATGGTATTCAGAGAACACACACACAAAACTACATAGATACATAAACGATATACTGTCACTGAAACCAGGACATATAGTCATCATCTTATTTGAAAGAAAACATTACCCATGACTTCTGTGAAAACAAAGAGAGGAAGAACAAGTTTATTCAAAATACTATGAAGTTACAGTGGCTACATTCACAGCTAGACACTTAAAGGCTCGATTTACTTTGTTTTCTTTTTCAGTAAAGGATTGTTCCGACTAGCCTTAGCAATTAAGAATGCAAATTGATTTATTGCTATTAATAGTACTATGAAAATGCATGGGCAGAATTGTGTAAAATTATTATAGACATTATGTGTACGTCATCCAGATGTTTTCCCTATACAAATACATTCAGTTGTGTTCTCCTGTTAAGAAAACTGGTATCTTAAATATTGTATATCTTTCATACTACGCATTACATACTTTGAAGAAAAGGAAGAAAAAAGAAAGTTTACTTTTCAATGTAGAAAGGCTGTATGAATAAAAACCTTCTTTTGAACTCATCTCAGTATAATTTTAATTACACTAATTCTTGGAACATTAGTCAGACTCTCAGGGCATTTCAGTGTCTAAAAATAACTGTCTATAGGGTTTTCAAGAGAGCTTAAGAAAGTTAGGACCATAACTTCCACCTTTGAGCTTCTGGATGCCTTTGGCAATGTTCATTTGCTGGAGGAGGTCCAGCACAGTTCCCCTAAGATGATGACGAGACTAGAGCACCTCACATACGAGGAAAAGCTGAGAGCTGAGACTGCTCAGTCTGGAGAAAAGAAGGCTCCAGGGGTTCTTAATGTACACAGAAGATGGAGCCAGGCTCTTCTCAGCACTGCCCAGTGGCAAGACCAGAGGCAATGGGCACAAACTGAAACACAGGAGGCTCCCTCTGAACATCAGGAAACACTTTTTCACTGTGAGGGTGACCAAGCCCTGGCACAGGCTATCCAGAGAAGTTGTGGGGTCTCCCTCCTTGGAGATATTAAAAACCCAGCTAGACTGTGGTGGCTTGACCCTGGCTGGATTCCTGGTGCCCACCAGAGACTCTTTGTCACTCCTGCTCCTCAATTGGACAGGGGAGACAAAATACAATGAAAGGCTCCTGGGTCAAGATAAGGACAAGATAAGGACTCACCAATTACTGTCATGGGAAAAAGAGACTCAACTTGGGAAAATTAATTTAATTTATTAACAATCAAAACAGAGTAGAGGAATGAGAAATAGAACCAAATCTTCAAACACCTCCCCCCATCTCTCCCTTCTTCCCAGGCTTGACTTCGCTCTCAATTTCTCTACCTCCTCTCCGCCAGCAGCACAGGGGGACATTGAAGGGAGTTGTGGTCAGTTCATTACATGGTGTCTCTGCTGCTCCTTCCTTCTCAGGGGCAGGACTCCTCACACTCTTCCCCTGCTCCAGTGTGGGGTCCCTCTCACAGGAGACAGTCCTCCATCAACTTCTCCAACATGAGTCCTTCCCAGGGGCTGCAGCTCTTCACAAACTGCTCCAGCGTTGGTCTCTCCCACGGGGTGCAGCCCTTCAGGACCAGACTGCTCCAGCGTGGGTCCCCCACGGGGTCACAAGTCCTGCCAGCAAACCTGCTCTGGTGTGGGCTCCTCTGTCTTGTCCCACTGGGTGTGTTGCGAGGGAGGTGAATCTGTGTATCCCCCAAAGATGCGAGTCCCGCCTGGCAGAGCCGTGCGTGAATGAGTCACAGTAATGCATCAGAGGAACAGTGTAACAGTTTTATTAACAATCTGCGGGCTGGGCATCAACAACTGGCAAATGTGAGGCTAACGGGTAAAACGCTTGCCACAAACAAGTACAACCGACAACTAGGCAAATTTGTCTGGCAAAGGCAACAACCGGTTTTATAATGTGTAAGTTTCTTAAGAGGAAAGGAGAAGAGAAGAAGGACAGAAGAAAGAGGAGAAGAAGAAGAGAGGATGGAACAGGTATCACCACCCTTGGATCCTGCAATGTTGTCACAGGAATAGCATCTTGGTCCGCAGGTGGTGGATCAACAACAGTGTGGCACGTATGCTCGCCTTTATTCTGTTCTGCCCCTCAGGGCCCACCCTCGGGGTGGTAACATGCAGATGTTTGGCACCTGAGCAGTTTGATAATCCAGAGACTTCTGAAATTGGGTTGGGGGGCTCCTCCAGGGTCCCAGGTGTCCGGTGCATGCCCAAAACAGCTGCTGGAAAGTTACCAGCGGTGGAGGGAGGCATCTCACAACCCCACCTCCACAGCACCCACAGCTACCAGGAGCTGTTGTACACGACAAAGCAGGGTACTTGTGGCTCTTCAACAGTCTTTGATACCACCCAGTGAGACAAACCAGGGTATTTGTGGACTTTCAACAGTCTCTGACATCCTCTCTCCACAGGTCCACAGGTCCTGCCAGAAGCCTGCTCCAGGGCAGGATTCCCACAGGGTCACAGCCCCCTTCTGGCATCCACCTGCTCTGGTGTGGGGTCCTCCCCAGGCTGCAGGTGGATATCTGCTTCACNTGCATGCCCAAAACAGCTGCTGGAAAGTTACCAGCGGTGGAGGGAGGCATCTCACAACCCCACCTCCACAGCACCCACAGCTACCAGGAGCTGTTGTACACGACAAAGCAGGGTACTTGTGGCTCTTCAACAGTCTTTGATACCACCCAGTGAGACAAACCAGGGTATTTGTGGACTTTCAACAGTCTCTGACATCCTCTCTCCACAGGTCCACAGGTCCTGCCAGAAGCCTGCTCCAGGGCAGGATTCCCACAGGGTCACAGCCCCCTTCTGGCATCCACCTGCTCTGGTGTGGGGTCCTCCCCAGGCTGCAGGTGGATATCTGCTTCACCATCATCCTCCATGGGCTGCAGGGGGACAGCCTGCCTCACCATGGTCTTCACCACAGGCTGCAGGGGGAATCTCTGTTCCAGCACCTGGACCACCTCCTCCCCCTCCTTCTGCACTGACCTTGGTATGTGCAGAGTTGTTTCTTTCACATCTTCCCACTCCTTTCTCTGGCTGCAAATGCTGGTCCTATTTTTATTTTTTTTTCTCCCTTCTTAAATATGTTATCCCCATCACTGATGGGTTCGGCCTTGGCCAGTGGTGGGTCTGTCTTGGAGCTGGCTGGCATTGGCTGTATCGGACACCAGGGAAGCTTCTACCAGGTTCTCACAGAAGTCATCCCTGTAGCCCCCTCCACTACCAAAACCTTGCCATGCAAACCCAATACATAGACACAGTCCTGGCCTACTGTCTCTAGGTGGCCCTGCTTAAACAGTGGGGTCAGACCCAATAACATCCAGAGGTCTCTTCCAACGTCAACCAGTGTGTGATTCTGTCTATATGGTTCAGAAAGGTGTAAAAGAAACTTAATGAAAAGTGTAACAGACACAGTAAACCTTAGACAAAACTATTTTAAAATTTAAAAATACTTATTTAACCACAACACTATGCTGTCATGCATTTAAAGAAGTACAAAATTTTGTGAGGCATATCTTCCCCTGCCCCTGAAGAATACACTATCATTCCCTGAACACAGTAAATATCTAAATAATCTATATAAAGAAAAATTTATCAATAAAACTAATAGCGAGATCAGTCAAATGTAATAATTCCTAATGTAAGGTGAGATGTTATGTTGTTTCCTAAAAACTCAAGAGTAAAAGCAGTGACTAAGAAAAGTCTGTAAATCAAATCTTTCCAGTAGGTAAAGACCGGGGTTTTTAATCTCTGCAGATATTGGTGCAGGTGACTGTAATCAAGGCACCAGTACAAGACAAGAAGGGTAGTGTTGTGTCCATCTGAAGGCCATATAGCTCATTAATAACCTTTTAGCTCCGCAGCCTTTGCCTGTGGCCAAAAGATGCTCAGGGCAGAATACAAGAACAGGGCAAGCATGGAGTGCAACTTGCTCAGTGTATATACTCTTTGACTCCAGAAAATCAAGGTTCAATAGGGTTTTGGTTTTGCTTTGCTGGTTTTTTTTTTCCCCATTATTAACTATTCTGATTAAAATATTAAGAAAAAAATTACACGGATTGTTCTTACATTGCTTGTCTGGACTCTCTTTGAAATTATATTAAAAAAACCCCTGAAGCGTAACATCTCGTGGCAGAAGGTTTCACTGTTTAATTATATATTTTGCTAAGAAACATTGGCATTTTTATTTATATTTGCTTTGGGGTTTTGTTCCTTTTCTTTGTTGGATCTAGTGAACTACTTAATCAGATACTTTACTTTAAGCACACACATAATCCTTTCATGAGATTTTTAAATTATTCATATGGTTAAATATAATGCTGAATTATTGTTTGAGTGTATAAAAATATTTTCACTGTGCTGATTAAGAAAAAGTTACAAAAGTTACAGACAACTAGAGATTCTTGAAAATGGAAGAGTGCTACCTGGTTCTAATCCTGATTAAACTGTTCTGTGAGAGATTAGATCACACTTCCTGCTCTGCAGTTTATATGTTTGCATTGCTAACCAGTATAACTATTAATTGTGCAATCATTTAGAATCAATTTATTTCAGAAATTTAAGTTTAAAAATATTAAACTGAAAAAAAGAATCAATAGGCAGGATGTTTTTCAGAAGCTTCACTTCTCAAATTGTGTAACATAATTTCTCATCACATTACTTCGTATTTCAATTCCTTACTTTATACTCAACTAATCTACCATTCTCATTGGTCATTGAAACAATGCACACAATAACACTCAGAAAAAACAGCAAAGTCATAGTTAATGCATATACCTTTTGTTTATGATATTTTGTAGACTTTAACTTTAACCATAGAAATAACCAACATCAGAGCTTGCCACTTACTACCAAATTCCTTTTTGGTCCATTGGCATTGCAGTAATGTATTGTTAAAAACATGTATTTCTGAAGGAGTTTTACTTTTCTCTTCCCACAATTCACTTGTATGAGTAGACTTCTGAGTTTCAGTTAATAGGTAGTATTTAATTTGCACATTTTTTAGATATTTGGGGTTTAATTGTGTTTCTTATTGGTGTGCTATGTTTTATTTTTTATTTTTTGTTTTTTTTGGATTGGGTTTTTTTTTCTGAAAGAATAAAAGAAGAACAAGAGGAAGAAACATGATGGAGAGCAGGGGAGAATTAAATGAGAAGGTGATTGAATAACATCAGTCTGAGTAGACACCAGAGAGCATTGAGGCTTGTTGCACAGGTATGGATGAATGAGGTGGAGCTTGGAAAAAGAATCTCAAGGAGGAACATAACAGGATACAGACCACAGAGAAAGATGAGGATTTAAGGGAAAGAATGGCTAGATTGAGTGGGAAAAGTTGAAGCAGACATGCTAGCAAAAGATACTGTTATCTGACAATGAGAAGGACTAATGAGCCATTGTGGTTCTGATTGTGCAAACTACACTTCAATTCTTCAGCCAATCAAGAAAATTGGAAGCACCTTTTCATAAACTTATTGAGCATTTGTTAAATTCAAGGTTCACTTTTTAAAAAGTTATTGAGAAAAGCTGAAGAGAGAAATAAGAAGGATGTGTGAAATTTTTTTAATTGAGCCATAGTATGGTACTTAACGTCACCATTTGTGCACATAGTAACAGGTTTGGGGACCAATTAAAGACAAGGCTTACTGATGCTAGAAAAGCCTACTGTACGACTCAAGTGGTGGTAATAAAATTATTAGGAAATTCAAACTGGAAGAAGACTATAATTATTGTACTAAATTTCGATGAATATACTATACTGAAGCTAAGACAAAAAAATCAGTTATTGCTCTACACACGACTGAGCATAATTTAGTCTCTGTTTCAGTAAATATTTATTCATGCAGCTTCTGTTACTTTGCATCAGCATTTTCACTCTCTCTCAAAAAAAAAACCAAAAAAAACCAAACCCAACAACTTTAAAAGACAAAACTGTTGTTTTTCCTCTTCAGCTGTACTCTAAACTAGTATTTATTGTGTTCTCCCTTCTGCAGCCCTGTGCTTGACACATGTATGACAATTTTGTATCACAAATCAACAATATAATGACAGATTGAGGCTGAATACACTAGGAAAGGTATAACCAAAACCAAGGTATACTTCTTTGTCTAACTGTTGTGTTAGTGAACAATAACATTTCAGGTTTAGCTACTTGAAGTTGCGGCCTGCACATAGGTGCTACTAATACACTATGCAAAGCAGGAGCTAGAACATTCATTTAATCAGTCCTCTGCTTTTAAAGACTCTTTCTATTCAGCATTGCTCTAAAGATAAAAATTTTGGCATTCTGGCATTGCACATTACTTTTTCTTTTCTGATTTAACTCCTTTTAAGGAGTTCTGTTATTACACTAAGAGCTGAGGCATGGAGGGTTCATACAGAAGCAGCCATTTGTTGTTCAATTCTTATTTCTCGTGATGAGGCTATGATTGTACGAGTGGGGACCCAGCTTTCTAGAGAAGAAGCGAATATTACAATAGTGAGAGGGATCTGTGCCAAAGGCAATATTGCTCACTCCTTACAACATTTGTAACCATGAAAGCCCAAATAACTCTGTTCATATGTCTCCTTTTGTTGTTAAGCATTGCAGCAGATCACTTGTTTTTCTTGTCCTGAGGCTCCAACTGCTTTCATGGTTTTTTCATTGCTCTGTTTCTACCTTGCTGCATGGTTTCTGCAGATGGGTACTTTTCTTGACTGTACTGTTGGTGCATAATAGCCCTTGGCAGTTCCACTTTAGTGCCATTATATTTAACGGAAAAATGCTTCAAGCAGCTGCAACTTGGCTACTGTATTTTCTTAGGGCCAAATTGTTTCCTGGTGCACAAAAATCATGACAAAGGAAAAATGCACTCAGGATCTGTGTGGATTGCCATGACAAATGAACGGTACATATACAGGCACACAAGAAAAAAACATTTCTGTGTCCTGATAACTGTATTTACCAGCTGTAACCACCACAATCGTGAGTTGTCAGGGACAACTACTAAGTTCAGTATTACATTTTGAACAACTTTCCAGTCTATGTTCCAGGATGCATTCTGATTAGAGAAATTAATCCCAAACTGAACTCCATTTTCCACTAGGAGGTGCTGGTCTGTTTTCATCCCAGTAAGAAAGGCACTCAGACTCTGTAAAGTATCATTGAAAATGTAATTTATTGGAGCTAGCACCACAAAGACTGAATAGTATGGATAGTCTTACTTCCCTTTAGATGGTGGGAATTCTAGGTGGTCTTGTATCTCATGGGCCTCCCATCCATATGCAGCATGCTGGGCAGACCCCATCCACAGAAGCGACTCCTTCATTTCGGTCATTTGAGCTATTACAGGATGTTCTTACAAGAAAATGTATTTGCAGCACAGTGCAGTACAGCGCAAGCACAGCACAGGTTTGGGCATACTCAACATTAACTTTTATGTGGATCACTAACTCCTTGGTGTATGGTGGTCTCCCATTCAGGATCAACATGCTATCTTTCTTACAGATGCATAAATTTATGCTACATTTACAATTGAAGTTGAGCTGCCCTGTGGTAGTTGACATGCATGTTGTCATCTTGGTTATTGAGATAATTTCTCTATGGAAGGAAGAGAGAATCTTCTTTCTGTATTTTTTTCTAGATGTCAGATGGAGGAGCTAGGTATGAATGTGTGATACTGAAAAGTCAGCAAGAATAGACTGTAAGGACTGTGGTTTGATACATGCTTTAAGGACTGAAACCCACAAACAGAAAATATAAGCAAGTTTGAAAATGTAACAAAATTAACTGTTCATGGTGAACACAAAAATCCACCCATGCTCTCTCAAGAAGTTAGTCCTCTTAGAAAACAGTAAGTGTGGCAATACTTTCAGTGAGATAGATGTACTTACTCCTTTTTGCCTGGTGCTTTATATACCTCCATTTAAATGAGGATCTTTTGTCTTTCTACATAGCTAGTCACAGACTGCACCATACAGTCTCTCTGCGACTCTCCTAGGTCTCCCCTCAGCCTCCTTTTCTCCAGGATAAACAACTGCAGTTCCCTCAGCTGCTCCTCATAAGACTTCTGCTCTTGACCCTTCACCAGCTTCGTTGCCCTTCTCTGGAAACGCTCCAGCACCTCAATGTCTTTCTTGTAGTGAGGGGCCCAAAATTGAACACAGTACTCAAGGTGTGGCCTCACCAGTGCCGAGTACAGGGGGACGATCACTTCCGTAACCCTGATGGCCACACTATGTCTGATACGCTATTTCTGATATTTCTGATTTGTCAAGGTTTCAGCAGGGACAGTGTTTATTTTCTTCCTAACAACTGGTATACTGCTGTGTTTTGGATTTAGGATGAGAATAATGTTGATCACACACTGATGTGTTGGTTATTGCTAGGCAATTTTTATCATCCAGTGAAGGACTCTTCAGATTCTCATACTGACCCACCAGTGACAAGGATGGGAGTGCACAAGAAGCTGGGAGGTGACACAGCCAGGACAGCTGACCTAAACTGGCCAAAGGGATATTCCATGCTACATGTCATCACGCTCACCATGTAACTTGGGGGAGTTTGTCTGGTGGCTGGGACTACAGCTTAGGAGTTAGCTGTGCATTGGTGGTCTGCAGGTGGTGACCAATTGTGCTATGCATCACTTGTTTTGTATATTATTATTACTATTATTATTATTATTATTATTATTATTATTATTATTATTATTATTATTATTCTCTTCTGTCATATTAAACTGTCTACATTAGGATTTTTTTTTTTTTTTTTTTTAAGT
>VXBL01009403.1:244863-315329 GCA_013400195.1 Aramus guarauna
TTGTTTTGTTTTTTTTATTCTCTCCCCCATCCCACTGAGGGGGCAGTGAGCAAACAGCTGTGTGGTTGTTTTAGCTGCCAGCTGGGTTGAACCACAATATTCTACCAAATTAACACTCTGCTCTGATGATGAATTCTGGGTAGGTACTCAGTCTCTCTCTAATTGACATGGGCATACATTACATGAAAAACTAGGGGCTGTTTTACCAAATCTGGAGTATTCCTTCCATAAAGGTGAAGATAAATGTATAATAAAAGTAGAATAAATACTGACAGTGTGATACAAATCTGTATAATGCATGCACAGATATCATGAAAATGGGGAGAGGAAGCAAAATGACAAACTTCAAGACCTCTTTATTAGCTGCATACCTATGAGACTGTGTTCCTCTTCATACAAAGGGGAACTTGATTCCCTTGTTGTACTTTGCAATGACTTCTGAATTAAGTGCTAGATCTGTGCTGCTCTTTGCAAGGGATGGAAGCCCACAGTTTGGCATAAAGCTAAAAGGAATTAATAACGGTGCCCTGCCCTCCTCCTGATAGGGCTGTATTTTCATTGCTCTGCATTTCCCCTCTAGTATTTTTGACATGAGAAAGAAGGATCTGCATTAATGTTATTTGTCTAGCAGAGCATGCAATGACAGAATTTTATGAGGATTCTAGGTCGCATGGTTGAAGTTCCGAAATAATAAGTGGTAAATTGCCTTTACTGAAAAGAAAAAAAAAAAGGACATATTCCTGGTCATGCTAAGTAACCTTCTGTATGCGTAAGTCTGACGTGATAGCCCTTGCACACTAAGGAGATTGGAGGAGTGTGAAAGACAACAAAATGAAGCATTGAAATTTTATTGAAGGAAGTTTTCGGACTTGTTGATGAAAAATGATCTGTTACAAGCCAATTCTGTTCTAATACTATTGGAGTGCATTTTGAGGCTATTCTATTAGGTCCATTGAACAGACACCTATTTTGGATATTAAGTCATTAAACTCTGTTCCTGAACATGATTTTCCCTTTTTCCTTAAATGTACTCACAGAAAATTAACATTATTGAATTATTGTGTGTTGAAAAGTATTACTATAAATTCAAATACAAAATTCCTTAATTTAAGATAAAAAATTAGAAGTATATACAATGATTGTGGATTATTTTTTTTTTTTTCATTCTACTGGAGATTCTTATTACGTTTCCAGCAAAGAGAAAGTAAATGAGCCATAAAGTCCTCTGTAGTTCCTTTCTCTGTTGAAAATAGGACTAAGTATTACATAGCTATTTCATATTGCTTACAAGCATTATCTCAACCAGTTATTGATTTTGGTGGTAAGGGAAATCTGCTAAATTCTGTTTGGGATGCTCACAAGATTCAAACAAAGGAGATATATTTTGGATTGCCATATTAGACATTATCTATTTACACTTCCATAAGGAGAAAATGCAGATAATTATCCTGTTGCAGATGTAAACCTGTAGAAGGTTCATTGAAGAAAAGCTAGTATGATATTCTGAGACTACATCATCCTGCATGTAATTTTAGAATTGGTATTTTCAATACGCAGAGCCATAAAAAGACGCATGTGTCCCCTTCACCTTCTCACCCATTAGGCTTATTCATCTGTCACTGGCTTCTCCTCACTTAAAAAGTCTTCCTTGCTGGCAGAAATAAAGTGACAGCCAGCAAAGCTGTAGCGTACTTGTCTCCACTTGACATATCCTCAGAGAGATCCCTTAGTGAACTCTCTCTCCCACCGTTGTTTTAGCCCTGTCAACACAGTTTTAAAAGTATAAATAACATACAATTTTAAACAACCTCTAAATGGGTAGCTATTTTGTTAGTCTTCCTAGGTTTTTATTTATTGGTGAATGTAACATGATGAACTACCCCAGCAGGTTTTTTTAGAAACATGCTATCTGTGGTTTTAAGACAATGTAATTCCATTTATTTAAAAACATTTTGCACAATTAGATGCCCATTTCTTCTAAGAAAGACTTTTGTCCAAAGACATTGCTACAGACATTAATTCCTCACTTGTTAACAAAACTTACATTTGTGCCTACCCCATTTCAGCAGAGGATATTAGAAAAATCCTGCGCTAATTAAAATAAATAAGACAGTGCGGAAAGCAAGTTATTTATCTCTATAATTTTGTTCACATTCTAACTTGTTAACAGAAATAAACTTAATACAAAACCTCATTTACAAATTGAGCAAAGCAAGGCCATGAAGAACTCTTTCTTCCATCTTCTGACTTGTTTCTACATTCCTATGACTAGCAGAAAGATTAGATTAGATTGGATTGGATTAGATTAGATTAGATGGCAAGGAGAAGAAGGGAGAAGGAAAAATGATGGAAAATTGTCCCAGAGCTCTCTCTTGCAAAGGCTGAAATCATTGTCATATTAAGTGAATGACAAGTCAGTAACAAAACTGTCACCAATTTGCACAGGACCAAAAATTTTCAATCTATGCACACAAATATACACACACTGACAAACACACATACAACAAGGGCAAAGTGTGGGAAGCAAAGATTTCCCTAGCACTCAAATCATATTTTTGTCAGTAAAATTTTTGGAGATAACACCAAAGACTTGTGGATTTTAAATTATATTGTACTTGTCCACATCTAAAAAATTTGGACTGTTATTTAAGGAAAGTCCTATCATCATGCCATATACATTTGGGTAGCACTTGGAAATTACCACAATCTCACCAACAGTTACAGACACAGTCTCCTAATGCTCTAGCCTCATTTTTGGACACATTCAACTCCACATGTTTCATTTTCACAAAATCCAAGGTGTTTTTGTGTAGAATCTGACAGACTTCCAAGATCATCCTCTCTCTCAAAAAAAAAGAAAAAAACAAAACCATAAAAACCTGGTCTGTTATAGTTCTGCTACAAAACTGTGGAAGATGTCTTTGATTTTCTGTACAAAATTGTGTGCAGTGCTCATCTTTGCACTCCTCCTGTGGGAGTGGTATGTAATGTGTAATCATATGTAGCTGTCTATGACATATATGTCTACACTTAATCTAGTCTCTCTAGTTACATTTATACTCAATGACAAATAATAAACTCTTCAAGAGCATGAACCTTAAGGTTCACAGGGTGATTAACCATCTTAAAGTAGATATTTAAAATTAGCCAGATAGGTAGGATTCTATATGGTGCATTTTGTTTTGCCCTGTTGACATTAAAGGGACCATAAAATGACCAGTTCATACATAGATTTATGAAACTACATATTCTGAATCTGATCCTCTATATATCTTCATATAAAAAACATTCATAACCCTCAAAATGTACTCTCAATTGTTTCAAGAAACAAAACCAGCTGCCAGATATTAATTTTACATAGATGCTTTCTCCTTGCTCCATTTCAAATAGCCATGGTCCATTCACCAATTACAAAGTAGAAGAAAGGGAGGAAGCTAACTTAAAATCACCAGAAAATTCATCTAAAATTATAATCCTCAGAAAACAGACCCTGCTTTCACAGCTGACCTGTGTCATGGGTATCAGTCAGACTCCAACATGTAAAATTCGTAACTCCAACATGTTACCAAGAATTTCTTCAATACATCATAGCTATCAGTAACAATTCAGATACTAGAACTTAATGTATTTATCAGCTCACTGTTTAGTCTACATCATCTCTCAGATTGAGGGGTGCATTAAAGGACTTGTACGTGTCTGAATCATCTTGCATAATGTATAGATCTTTTGCACATGGCATGAATACAAGTTGTTCTCTAGGTACACTGACTACTTTCTACCTACACAGGGAGCTAGGTCCAGTGCCTAAAATCAGATTAAATGTGTCTTTCAGCTATATGTGCTGCCCCATCTTTCAGGTGCTATGCTAGCCTAATTCAATGAGACTCAAGGACCTAGTCTATTGTTACCAGGTAGCTCGAACATTGTTTTGTTGTCCAGGTTAGGTGAAGTATCTCTGAAAATTACTTTAAGAAATGGATGTAGTCAGCCACAGTAGTTGACTTGCTATACCGTTGACATACTGCAGTAAAATATGCAGTGTAATAATTTATAAGGTACTAAAAATAGGTATTTTTATTAAAAAATCTTGCTTTTCATTCAGCTCTTAAAAACCTTCCATCTTTTTTGTAAGTAAACAATTTGTAAAAGAAAAGAAAGTCATTCCTTACAGACTATAATAATAAAAATATTTACTGGACTTAAACTGCTTCATTTTATCAGAAATAAGCATTTCCCATTTTTGTACTTTATCAGAAATATGAAAAAGAATATTATTGCTAAGAAAGAATCAGGGAAATGTTTCATAAATTGTGGATACCTTACTTAAACTACACATTTTACTTTTTTATCATCTCAAAGACTGTGACAATCTTGCGTAAATTACTTTTTCCATGTGAACTAAGTGTCCTGTCATTTATGAGGACTGATGGTCATGTAGGGCTTTTAAAATGCATATTTACACATTTCTAAACTTGGTTGAGGTTAGTCTTAATATATGTGGTGAGAACTATGGAATTAGTGAGATATAAGCATAAAATTCATGCCTGTTCTAAAATTATATTTGTGGGTATCACAGTAGCGTTGGACCTCTATGCACACCCAGTGCACTCAACTCATTAATTCCCTGGGTATACCAGGAACTCCCCAACTATTTCCTGCTTAGAGACAATGGGCTGATAAGAGACAATAGACTGACTTTAGCCGGGGTGGCTGATTGAGCTCCTATCTACCTCCAGAAGAAATTATTGGACTAATTCTTACTGGAGCTCTGTAGGTGGGAATTTCAGCCAGTTTTAGAAATTCCCCCAGGCAGCTCCTGCTGGATCCAGTCCCTTTTGTATTTTTCAAGTTGTGCTGGGAATGGGTGCTTTCCACAGCAGAGCTGGCCAAACTGTAGGCAGGTAAGATGTGGTGGTCAGTAGAAACTGTTCCTACAGATGAAGAAAAGGCCATGCAGGACATTCCTGCCAGGGATTAGCAAGATCAGGGCTGCCCCAAGGTGGGGAATGAGGCAGGGGCACAGCCTCACTGGCCAGGGTGCAGTCCCTGAGGGTGTCAACAGGATTGGCAGGAACAGGGGCTGGTAACAGGATCTGCCAGCAGTCCAAGCAAGCAGGTCCATCAGGTCCAGAGTCCATCCAGGGAGTCCCTTCAGGAGCAGCAGAAGATGGGACTGGAGGTGGGGCTGGAAACAAGGTTAAGCAAGGTCTGTTCCGGACACAGAACTGGAGAGGAGGCAGAGAACAAGCACACCTACAGCTTCCTTCAGACAGAGTGGGCACCCAGGGGCTCTGGGGGCAGAAGACGTGGGTGTGGACCTCAGGTAAGACTGGTCAAGGAAATTAAGGCCTGTTGGTACCCTTATGGTCCTTGGCAATTATTTTGTACATAGTTAAGATAATTAAAAGATTTTAAAAGTATGTTACTTAAGATAAACAATAACAGTGGATCATGCAAATGACGAGCCCTTACACCGTACCAGAGCCCAGCTGGATATAAGAATTCAGTAAAACAACAGTTTAGGGAGTATCACCTGATCCAGCAGAAGATGCTGCTGCAAGGATCCTTGCGATGGAGATTCCTGTCACCTCCTGGACAGTGACTGTCATCCTGTTTGAGAAATTTGTTTTCCCATGCCAGTATTATCCTTTGCAAAGATGCTGATAAATTGTAATTTCATTTTTTTTTAACAAACATACTCTCCAGGAATGGCTATGCAACACATTTTTTATACAAAAAGTTTACTCTAGTCTTTTGCCTTTTATTAACTTTACAGTAGCAATAATGTATCAGTTAAATAGATTTTTTTTTAATGAAGTTACCCATGCATTGTGGCCTATTGGGTAGTAAGCTCTTAAATTACAGATAGACAACCTTAGTTATAAAATTTTTGTTCTTTAGATAATAGATCATAAAAGTAAATTTTTTTTCCTCAATATGTATATGCTTATGTGTGTTTATATAACTATAGGACAATTGTAGGAAAAAAGCTATGAAGCTTAGGATTTTGCTTAGAGATCTAGGTTTTTGTAATAATACACATTTTGAATTTGTGTAGCTTTTCATTTTTTTAAGATCATTTTAAGATCATTTGCTGGTTGAAAAAGCATAGCTGTTCAAAAACTCAAGGTTCCTTTTTTTTTTTTTTTTCCTCTCAGTATATATATTTTTCTCAATTTAAATAACACACATGCACTTCTCAAGCTTTTGCTGGTTTATGTGTCAGTTTATTCAAAGAAGAGAGGAGTCAATAGATAGTTACAGTACCCAGTTCATCAACACTTTACCTTCATAGCAGTCTTTGAGTTTAAATGTATATGAAGCCATCAAGGAGAAATATACGGATACATCAATTCAGAGACCAGCAGTAAAGAAGAAATCTTCTCCACAGTATCTATTCATCATAGGATACTTCCCAGTAGTTTGACTATCAGATATTACTGCTTAGATGTTATAATCAAGTAGTCTGTAATGGGCAGTTGCAGCATGCAGCTGGAAGGCGTGAAGTGGCTTATACTCTCCTTCAGATCTCTTCCTTAACTTACTTACTATGTAAGACTTCCTTAAAAATCCAGCTCATATGTACTGTATTGTATCTACATTATCAAAGTATATGGAGAGACTATTTTCCACAGAAAAGCCCAGCTTTACAACCAGCTATTACTTAACAATCTGTTTTATTGCAACATTAGAAATGCATGTTGCTTTTGTAACTAGGCATGTTCTGTACTCACTCAAGATTTTCTTTTCTCCTGTATGTAGTTACATTTCCTCTTTATAGATAGGTTCATTCTCAGTTCAGGCCTAGCACTGTTTGCCTAGTAAGCTAATAAATTCAAGTCAAAGTTCTAACAATTGATTTTAAAGTCTTCAGAACAACAGCATTTGAGAAATCATCATTCCTATCATAGCCCTCCATAACAACTAAGCCCAATTAATCTGTTCCAGGTTTTTACTTACAAGTTAAAATCTCAATTTATGGGAGCAGGGAGCCTTCTAAATTCAAATCCTGTGGCTATTGAATGTGGGACTAACCTTGCTGTCTGGTACAGGAGAAGAGATAACATGATGGGGAAGGCAGTTTTCTTAGGACAAGGTTCATTCTTTGCAAGCGGGCTGTGCTGGCGCCTGCAGTTTCCCTACATACAGGAAGCTGAACTGCATAATTCATGGCAGTTTTTGTAATGCAGACACAGAGATTTTGAAATTTATCTGGAGTTGCCTGGACAGCTTCTGGTTTTATTGTTGTTTCGCAATAAGACATTTTAGACTATCTTCTGTATAAAATATAACAACATGAAAACGGAGGTAATGGCAGAAAGAGCTTAAATCCTATGTCTTGCATTTTACTCTTTGTCTTCGAAATTGTATTCTGAGCAGGGCTATCTTTTTTGGTCATGACTCTGAACAAGGGATGGGAACAGATCCGTCTCCCAAAGAAAAGCAAGATAAAGATTTGCAATGAGAGGATGAGACTATTATGGCACTGCCTGACCATCAGTCCTGTTTCCTGGAATGATGCAGAAACGTGCTAATTCCCAACCCAAACAACTACTCTTGAATAGTTCAAGGCTTCAGAAGAAAATAACTATTGGCTTCCGAATGGGAAACTATGTTTATAGGATTCAGGAAAAAAAAAAAAAGGGCTACATTTAATTTCATAATCACAGTCTGCTTAGAATCATTAAGTATGTTTTGCTTATATCCCCAAGCAAATCATGATTAATAGCAAAAGGCTCCAGGACAGAAATCGTAATTTATTAATTATCAGACTTCTGCTAATTAAGAACTAAATTTATATTGTACTGTCAACAGTATAGCATTGCTTTTAGCATCATTGACATACAAATGAAGAGGAAGAGCAAAAGATTAAGTTAGAGACTCATATGTCATCTGTATGATATCTCCATAAATTATTCCTCAATGCATCAATATTCTCCCCAATATATCTCTATTGCAAATATGTAGGTTAATATGAATGTCACTGCCCTGACTGGCATCTTACACTAAATATGGAGATATTTCTATATGCCAGTCATTATGAACATGTGGTCTCACATGTTATAGCAGAGACATGCATCCTAGTTGTTGTCTAGAATCCAATGGGGATGGGATCAGACCCCTGGGTGTGACAAATGTGCAGCCTCTTTCAAAATAATTTTCTAGTGGTGCAAATGCATTCAAAAATAATGAGTAATGAGAATAAAAGCACAAATTAAAACATGTGGTATGATGTAGAATGCGTCTCTATTTTATCTTACTGAAACAATGAAAATATGGATATAGTATGTAATCTGCTCACATTAGAGTATCAAAATGTCTACAGAGCACTACAGTAAATGTTCATTGTTGCTATTGGTAACTGTCTTTAACAGGTAATCCCATTTTTCTTAAATTCCATGTTAGAAGTGTGGGAGATGCTTTTACAATGCAAGCCCCAGCCATCAGTAGAACAACATGGATCAAAGGCCCTGTAACAAAAAATCAGTGAGAGAAGGCTCTTCTTGCAGTGGCATCCAAACTGCAAGCAAATACATACATGTGTGGGTTATTATAGTCAAGGGTGAGATTTTATATTGTTCATATTTGAATACATAAGCAACTACGTATGAAAATAGGCTTTTCACCACAGGCTTAAAAGAAAATGTCAGAAAGCCTTTGAAATACATCATGTGCAAAGCTCTTCTCCTACCTAAAACTCTGATCAGAAGCTGTTCTCTTTTATTCCTCCTTCTACCAGATCAGCACTTTCTCTCTTTCCTGGTATTTCCTCTGGGAAGACGGGAGCTAACAACCAAAGATAAGGGAATAGAAGATTTTCCCCATGGGCAGGATTTTCAGTTTTCTAGCTTCTTTTGTCCTAATCAGTTCTTCAGTGGGACAGACAAAAATGTCCAAAATGTTGATTATTTCCCAACCTGCTCTTCTCACTAAAACTATCTTGCATGAAAACAGTTCACAAATCCTTTCACACACTTGTGCAAGTACAAGCGCAGTAAAATCTAGCCGATTTTCAGCAAGATGGCCCACCTACAACTTCCGGGGACACTTCTACTGCTTTTCAGGGGCTAACACAAAAGGCAGGAAAGGAAGGAAATTATTTGATATTGAGCAACAGCTTTTCTTTGCCCAGTGATACCCAAGAGCTATTGACTTGAAATGTATAGACGCAGCAGGAGAACATTAGAAGCTAAAGGACCACTTTCCTTCAGGCTCTTCTGGTCTGAAGTAGGAAAACGGTTTGCCTGCCGCGACAACACAAAAATAGAGAAATAATTTGTCTGCTGGGTGGTAGCTTAGCAGTTTCACACTGCAAGGCAGAGACGGCAGAGCCTGCCAGAGTTGCTGCTTGGCGGAGCAGCCCTGATGCAAGTGAATTCAAGGCTTCCTGCTGCAGACACTCATTGCGCTGGCACTTGGTTACAAGGGAGATGTCCAGAGCCAAACCACGAGCTTGTATGCCGACTACAGGTGTGGCAAATGGCTTTGCAAATCTCACAGAAAAGCGTTTGGGTTAGTCTGGGGGGTTTGGGTTGGTTTGGTTTTTCCCTTGGAGCACAAGACCTGAGGCTTCATCCACTTCTAATTAATTTGGGTTCTGCCAGCAGAGGGCATGAGGAGGCAAATTATGCATTCTTCCTCTACAGGGGATGCACATTGTCTAACGCTTCCTGAACAGCAGGGTCAGAGTACTCGGGTTTCTTCACATGGTCTACTACTTCTCTTCTGAGATGTTCCAGTAGAATTAAACTTCATCTCCCCTTTCCTGTTCATTCTGCTGCACATGTGCCAAGGTTTGTTGAAGAGCTCTGTTATACAGGTTAGCTTTTTTATATCCTGTTAAGTCTAGTTTTTGGAGGATGGACCTCATTTCAGCATCCAAACAAGGGGAAATATCAGCCCTATTGTATCTTCTCCAGGTAGTGGTGGTATCCTTACCAGCTCCTACTGGTTTGCAGATACCAGGTAAATTTTTTTGTGTGCTCTATCACTACTTAACTGAAATGGGTATTTTCAAAACTTATAAAGAGGATAATAAACCCTCCAGCTTGTTTCACCAACAGCTTTTTTCTTTTGAAAGACATCCTCTTACTCTCCAGGTTTTAAATGAATTTGTGACAGCTTTTCAGCACATGTATCTGGCAAGACATTAGGAGTATGTTCTCTTTCAAGGTATTCAGGGCAATTCAGAAATGTCTTTTATCAGGTCATCAAAAACACTTCAAAGCATAGCTTTTCTCAGTCTGGAGAGAAAGAGATCGGCATCTTCAGGAGGGACAGGAGGTGTTCAGACACTGGGACACGATACTCCTGTTCGTGCCTCGATAGCAATGCAAGGATGTCAGATCAACTCGTGATTTTATTGCTGAGTGCTGGGTTTCTAAATATGTAAATGGAAAGCTGTTTTTTGCAGGAAAGTCCTGTTCTTATCCTAAAAACCTCTGGTGATAAGTGTTTAAATCAACAACCAGCTACCTATATGGTGACATAATAACATATTCAGAAATTTCTAAGAAGATCATGTCTTCCTATGAAAAATCTGTCTGGGGGTAAGGTTTGGAAAAACTCTCAGGGATTATTAACAGCACTACGCATTTTCTATTGAGATTGGTGGTGTAACTCTCTCTACCCTGAAAAAAATATTTTGAACTCTAAAAAAGATACTAAGACCCCAGTGATACATATACTTAGAAAAAGCTTTCCCAGTTTTGCAACTTTACAAGTGGAATTGATCAAATCATTGATTACAATCATATTTATTTTATTTTGAGGAAAAAAAAGATTTACTGTTAGGACTTCAGTTAAGTTCCCCACAAATTTGACAAAAAGACATTTATAGAATATAAATATTAATATATTAACTCTGAGAAACTATGACACATAAAATATTTTCAGGTGTAAAAGAAAGCAACTGCTCAGCATTCTTATGGGAACATTTTAAAAAATACTTTTCCCCCCAGTGGCTAGACAACCATGCAAGAATCCTGGCAAAAGGGAACTTCTAGCACTTCTGGGTGAACAAAAACTGTAGGGATTGCTGTTACTTGTTTTCAGTAATTACCTATTTCCTATAAACTACCCTCTGCATCTTCAGAAGGTGCATGGCTTCTGTAATCCTCCTCTTCTTGTTGCTGATAATGGAATGCTGCTCTATCAGAATCTTTTTTAAAGGGTTGTACCATATAGATTTACAACAAAGACCAACATGAAGTTCCTCCATACCTCAAAACTGAGTTTTCTGTTAGATGCATTTAGAGTCATACTCTTAAATTTAAGGCCATGGTTCCCCTGACTGTGACTAGCTGTAAGTTTTGGCTCCTGACAAAATTAATGCAGTGATGTGTTCATTGAATGGAAACTTACCTGTCAGTTCATCTGAGTAGTCATGAAGCTGATGAGTCCCAGTTTCCTGGAGAATTTCTGGATATCACAGCATCTGTGTCACGATAAAGGCAAAGGTCATGCAGCACATAGGAGAGAGCGCTAACATTGCACTCTAGAGTCACATTACCTGTGGCATGTTTCTGCAAGACAGTGGACATAAGATCATCGACAGGTGCACAATGGGACCTTTCCCTTCTAGAGGAACGTGTTCCCACAACAAGGGGACAAAACCATGTCTGTTCCCTGTACTCATCATCTTCTGGGGGACAGAGCTGTGAAAGCAGAAGGACCCTGAAATAAGAGTATACCCAAGTGTATGTTCTTGCATTTCCTTCATTTGGAAGGGCACCTCTAGTTCTTTCTTCTCAATCAGCAACCTGGTTAGAGATTCCAGAAATCACAAAGTGCAGTTTAGCCACTCTGTTCCTTCTGTTGGAAAACAGGAACAGTGTCACGTTGAAGCAGTCAAAGTTTGCCTCCTCATGCCCTCTGCTGGCAGAACCCAAATTAATTAGAAGTGGATGAAGCCTCAGGTCTTGTGCTCCAAGGGAAAAACCAAACCAACCCAAAACCCCCCAAACTAACCCAAACGCTTTTCTGTGAGATTTGCAAAGCCATTTGCCACACCTGTAGTCGGCATACAAGCTCGTGGTTTGGCTCTGGACATCTCCCTTGTAACCAAGTGCCAGCGCAACGAGTGTCTGCAGCAGGAAGCCTTGAATTCACTTGCATCAGGGCTGCTCCGCCAAGCAGCAACTCTGGCAGGCTCTGCTGTCTCTGCCTTGCAGTGTGAAACTGCTAAGCTACCACCCAGCAGACAAATTATTTCTCTATTTTTGTGTTGTCGCGGCAGGCAAACCGTTTTCCTACTTCAGACCAGAAGAGCCTGAAGGAAAGTGGTCCTTTAGCTTCTAATGTTCTCCTGCTGCGTCTATACATTTCGAGTCAATAGCTCTTGGGTATCACTGGGCAAAGAAAAGCTGTTGCTCAATATCAAATAATTTCCTTCCTTTCCTGCCTTTTGTGTTAGCCCCTGAAAAGCAGTAGAAGTGTCCCCGGAAGTTGTAGGTGGGCCATCTTGCTGAAAATCGGCTAGATTTTACTGCGCTTGTACTTGCACAAGTGTGTGAAAGGATTTGTGAACTGTTTTCATGCAAGATAGTTTTAGTGAGAAGAGCAGGTTGGGAAATAATCAACATTTTGGACATTTTTGTCTGTCCCACTGAAGAACTGATTAGGACAAAAGAAGCTAGAAAACTGAAAATCCTGCCCATGGGGAAAATCTTCTATTCCCTTATCTTTGGTTGTTAGCTCCCGTCTTCCCAGAGGAAATACCAGGAAAGAGAGAAAGTGCTGATCTGGTAGAAGGAGGAATAAAAGAGAACAGCTTCTGATCAGAGTTTTAGGTAGGAGAAGAGCTTTGCACATGATGTATTTCAAAGGCTTTCTGACATTTTCCTTTAAGCCTACAGTGGGACACTTTCAAACCTAGTGATTCATTTATTCTGATACAAACCAAGTAGAAGTGAATCGCTATGGTATTCTAGACAATTACAAGCATGCATGTCATTGTCATTGCTGTGTGTGACCTCACGTGTATTGTGATTTGCCTACAGAAACTTCACCATGCTGAGATTATTTCAGTACAGAACATCCTGTGTTCCTGAAATGTTGATTATGTCCTTAGTACTCTAGTATTCTAAGGGAACACATTGTCCGCAGACAATCCTTTCAGCAGCAAAATTATCACTTGAAGATGCTCAATCATGTATTTCGCTATAGTAATATGTGTCATATCCAAGGGCAAAGTGTTAGGAACAAATACATAGCATGAGAATCACTATGGCTCAACACAATTTCTAGCCTTGCTGTGCATTATTTAAAGTAGAAATTCTGTTCCTTCAGAATTTCTACCTGGACTCAAAGGCTATTATACAGGCATAATCCTGGCATCAAGATATACAGAATGGGGCCTTTCAAATTGGTTTCCTAGACCTTGATCCCTAAAATATTTCCTTTAATTTTATAGGAGTTAAAACTGTAAAATGCATTCATTTGTTAATAAAATAGTAAAGAAAACAAATCATAGAAACCCCCAAGGATTCCACACTTCAGCTAAAATTGGGAAGAAATACTTTCTTCTCTAAAGACTTTGATCAATTCCCATTTTTATCTGACACTAAGGATTTAGAAGTGAATGTTTTGCTCAGGTCCATAGGTGCCATTCCTGAAAATCAGTGATTTCTTTTAAAATGAAGCATTTCTTTAAAGCCACAAAAATTTATTAATGTGCAACAATTCAAGTTGCAATGAACTAAAAGGAACTGGTGTTTTTCTGAGGCATCTCTGTCTGTTTAAAGCACATCTGGATGTGATTCAAGAAAGTACATTTTGATCAAATACAAGCTCCTGACATCTGTTTAGAAGAGCTACTGAACAAAACGTTACAACCATTTCTTTCCTATTTTATTTTCTTTGTGTATAAGACTTAGGTAGAAAACTACTACCACATGTACTTTGCATACTGCATGCCAGCTGTCATTTTTCTTTACATACTTACTTAATGAAATTTGTCACTAAAACAGAGGATCAAATAGTCTGGGCACCTCCTGGGAGCTGGAACCGCTGGGGGTCCCCAGCCAGGAGCAGGGCAGCCAGGGTCTGATGTGGGGCTGATGGCCCCAGGGGCTGATGTGGGGCTGATGGCCCCAGGGGCTGATGTGGGGTCCTGGGCAGTGGGCAGGGTGGGGGAGTCCCAAGGGCCTGGACAGGCAGAGGCAGGGCTGGAGGTGCCCTCAGGTCCCTGACACAAACCAAATTTATGAGAACCCTGATACTAGCATATAAAAACATAGCAAGGACACCAGCCAACAGCAGTCAGGCATCACAAGGGAACGACAGTTTATCTCAGCCACCAAATAATAAAACCGAAAAAGTATTAGGAAAATTAACATAAACAACTCTAGTGCTCATATCACATTCAGGACAATTTCTTCATTCTCCTCATTCTTCTGTCACATATCTGAGTCCTTACATGTATAAGAAGCATTATAACGGTTCTTAAATGTTTTGGATGAAATTTACTCTCTCTGCTGTCTTTAAATCCAAAGTAGAGCTGAATTTATAGTGTTATGACTGAGAGAAGAAATCTGCCTTTCTTGAAAAGCATTCTGTGCCATGGTGCATGAAGAGTACTATTAAAAATAAATTACATTTTAGCTCCATAGAGCACTTCCTTCTTATGCAAGTGCTCTCACTAAACTAGTAAGTTTTGAGTATTCAGCACTTCTGAGAACTACATCTCTATATGTCAGTTTCTATATTTAGTTTAAAATGCCAAAATTTTAGCTTTTTTATGTTTGAAGATAGTGACCCATTTTTAGAGATGCAATAGCAACTTTCTAATTCTGTATCGACAATCAAGCCCCAGGTTGAAAATACTTGCTGACCTGAAAGATCAAAATGGCTAATGAACTTGTAAAGGGTTGTGCTTCAATGAGTATGGCCTCTTAAAAGAGAGATGGTTTCCAAAGTTGGCCATTTTTTTTTCTTTTTCTGATATCTAAAAAGCAAACTCTACAGAACTAGCTAGTCAGCATTCCTTTCATTGCGCTCTTGGGCTTGGAAATTGGAATGTTAACTTTTCAACACATGCCTGGCTTGAAACCTAGCCTTTTATATCTAAAGATTACATAGTAGAAGGTCTGAAATTTGATAAAGGAAGAAAAAAATTCTTGTTTTATTTTAGTATTACTATGAATATATTTGATATCTGAATGTGTTGCATACAGTTAGAAAATAAACATACAGTGAAGCTACAAAACAAGATGTTTGCCTCCTAAACAATTGGGTTTTTATTGTATCTCAGACACTGGAATTGAGCCATTTAAGTTGTGAAGGTCCCACTTTTACTTCTCTAATTTTGAGAAATTAATTCAATTTCAAGACAGGGAAACTATGTTTCCATAATTATTGCATAGTAATATCTTCCTTTAATAAAGTTCTCTTTTGATCTTCTAGGAGAACTGAATTCTGGCTTTATACCTAATTCTTTCACACTTAAATAAATCCAGTTGAATTACTTACTGATTATACTCTTAGGCAAATACCAATTGATTTCAAAATAAAAATAGACTGTGCAAGTTATAGCTATTGATTGTCTTTTCTATTATGAATCTTGTGCACTGGGAGTTCATGAGTTTAAGAAACACATAATCCAAGAATAAAAAGACTCCTTACAATTATTTAGCAAGAGAGATATGATTTTTTTCTTTTTTTCTTTTAATTGTCATTTAATACTACCAATAGTGAAAAACAATATGTCATATCTATGGAAAACATGCTTGTGTTATTACTGCAGGAATTATTCTCATCACTGGAAACACAGAAAATAATGTTATAATTGTCTAAAGAGAAATAATCACAGACATTGCTGAGACTAATATGAGTTAGGGATCAGCCATGTTACCAGCCTAACTACCCCACCCTTACTCATCATCAAAACAAAATCCTAATGAAAATTTTGCTTCTTTGTCAACATGCATTAGTATCTACATTTACAAATCCAAGTCTACCCTATATTAAAAGAAAAAAAAGTACAACACAAATTTGCAGATGTTCCTTGCCTTAAGTCAGAAAAGGGTTTTGTGTGCATAGCATTATGTTAGTGGTTAGGCTTTTTGTTTTGGTGGGTCCGAAGAATTGACTCCGTAAAAAAAACATGGTAACCATGTGACCAAAATTCAGAATCCCCCCTCTATACACTCATAAATCTTAAGATTTTAAACTGATTCCAAACTGCACGTATTCTATGTTTCAAACAAAACTACAGAAATCTGTAATTGTCTATACACTAGGGAAAGTTAAAGTTTCACTTAGAATAAATATTATAGAAAGTATAATACTGAAAATGCTGAAAAAATAATTCTTCCATTCTTGAGCTATTTCATGTTGGAAGTTACATACCACAACCTTTTATTTCCTTCAAACAAAAAAAGTGCTAACAAATATTTACTAAAAATATTTCTTTCATTCCTGATTAATTACCTGAAAATATTCAGCATAGGTTACTGTTCAAAATTCTTCCACTCTGGAAATATATCCTATGAAATTCAACATCCAGCCTTCAAAGAGTGCCATAACCCTAAAATGAAATAATGCATTTAAAATTGCAGAGGATTATAATGGGTGAAAACAATAAGGTGTGGATGAAAACATCCATCAACGCAGGGGAAACAGTCTCCAAAAGTGTTTTTGCAGAAAGTTGGATGTCATCCGCAATAGGAAGAAACCATAGAGTAATCCTGAGTGAATAAGAGGCACAGGTTATCCATGGTTGAGCCCTAATCCATCCCTGTGTCCAACCTTGCTATATGTTATCAGGGACCTATATATCTTAAAGACCTCATCTTCCCTTGACCTCCTGCCAGAGTGTCTTGAGAAAATTGATATATGCCCAGAAATAACGTGGCACGTGTCCTCATTTCTTCTGTGTTACAGTGGCCTTTGAAACAGTTAACAGTCCTCTCTAGTTCAATGTGCATCTGCTCTGGGGTGGGACTCACGGACGTTGTGGGCACTCTGTGTATGCAGAGAAAATTAACGTCTTAAGAGAATTGATTCAGGGTATCACTGTCAGACTATCACTTTTGGATTGAGAACATTGGTAGGTTTGAATGCTGGCAATTCTTGAAATAAATGTAATAGCTTGTAACTAAGAGCTATTGTTTCAGGCTCTCTGCAGATTTTAATATATTTTCTCTGAAGTCAGAACAAATGAGATACCTACATTTTCACACAATAAAGAAGAAATCAGAGATAACACTGCCTTTGCACTACCTCTGCCTTTTCCTCCATACCTCACCAGGAATATGCCTAGGTTTAGATGAACAATTCTTTTATGTCTAGTAATTAAATAAGAAACCGCAGAATGATTTTTTTATGTGCTTTTACAGCCTTTAGCCGTTCTTTCCTCTTCCTTTGCCTGCTCAGGTGTTTGAATTTGAATGAGGTGTTTGAATTTGAATGGAGGCCTGTTAAGGGTTAAAACATGAAGCTGGTGCTTAGATCACTTACTTACAAAGCTTATCTCTGTATTCCTGCTGCATTAGAATTTTTTAAAGAAATTGTCTAACAAAACTACATGTTCTACATCACTAAAAGCAACCTCCTGCAGTGTGGTGGCATCCAGGGAGTGAAGTAACAGAAAAGATCTCTCTGAAAAATGAAATAATGAGAAGAGTGGTATAAAGATGACACCTAGCCTCTGAAATTAACTGTAGGTAGAAGCTCTTTACTCAAACCCCAATACATAATAGAATTTTCCATTCCATTTGATGCTCAGTCTTTTTGCTTGAACTCACTAAACTTCTGTTCAAGGACTGCTCATACTTAATTATACAGCTTCACGTCTCTGCTGCTGTACACATCGCATGGTAGACCTACTGTGGATTTTAATGTCAATGGAAAGATTAATTGAATTTATAGACTCCATAAAATAGACAGTTTCATATTTATCAGAAGACAAGTAAAACAAAATTGCCAAAACTCAGTATTGACTTCTTGCTGCCTATTGCGTATGATATATCCTATATTTTCAGACTTCTTTGATTAACGTATCTTTCTTTCCCTTTCTTTGTTCTTGTAGTGTACTGTTACTGAGTGATTTTTCATACAAGTGACCAAATATAGAGGCATTTATTTGTATAAAGTTGTTCTTCACTCCAAAACCAAATTTGTATAATACTTCATTAGATTACCTCCCTGGAAGTATGGTTTTAACAACGTTTTTACAAAGTTGATGGAAAATAAAGTATTTTCAGTTAAAAGGAGACACTCTATCTCTTGCTTCTTAAAAAAAAGAAAAAAGAAACCACACTTCCTTCTTCATAAATACAGCTCTTCTCCCTTTTTTAAACTTAATAATGTTCCCCAGATGCTGTGGCAGCAACTACATGCTAAGTAACACTAGGATTTATAATAATTAAAAAAGGATGAAAACTGATTTAACATCTGGATTATTAATTAAATCTAATAATGATCTAATAACGACAGAGCTTCTCATAATTACGTCTCTTGTGATTGTACATCATGATACGAAAACCAAAGTTTCTGAAGTCCTAACTCATTCCTCAGTCAGTCAGTGATTAGAGTTGCTGTTGGTTTCAAACCAGTGAAGTTTCACTTTGAATTTGAGTCAGCTGCATTTGTCTGTTACATCTACCAGATCCAACAGGAGCAATGACAGTATTGCAATAACTTTGATGTGTTAAAGTTGGATTTAATACAAGGGTATGAGGGAAAAGTAGTACTTTTATTAGACTAACTAAGGTTATGTTTAGTCTAGAGGAGCTGAGAAAAATATTGAATTCTAAAATGTGCACTTTGCCCACATCTCAGCTCTATAACAGTGAGACCTACATTCTTTCCAAATTCTTCCTTCCATAGAGAGGAACAATTATCTTCTCTTACATGGCCTTGTTGAAGTTGTATCATTCTTCAGCAGCTGTCTATTCTAGAAGACTGGAAAATCAAAGAAAGCCCTAGAGCACAGCCTGCTAAACATAATTTATAATACAAAGAAAGACTTATGTGCATAAAGATTGCTTGTTTTTCAGATACCGGTTGGTCTAGTAAAGGTATTCTTTTTTCTTTTGGGGGGGGGAAGAAAAAAAAAAAAAAAAAAAAAGAAAAAAAAAAGAAAAAGAGAGACAAGTAGAAATTCAGTATCTTTTCCATGACAAAATTCTGGATGAAACAGGAGAACTAAGTTCTGGTTTTATCTCCTTGCTTTAAGAAACAAAAATCGAACTCAAAATAATAGCGTCAGAATTACATACTTTGGAAGGATCATCCAGAGGCCATCTGGTCCAACTTCCTGTTCAAAGCAGCTCAGGTCATGTCCAGTTCAGCTTTGAATGTTCCCAAGGATAGAGGTTCCACCACATCTCTGGTCAACAGTTCAAGTATTATAACACTCTTATGGTAAATTATTTTTTCATTTTGTTTAGTCAGACTTGTCCACTTTCTTACTTGCATCTGTTGCCTCTCATCCTTCTACTGCATACCTCTAACCACTGTCCCCATTTTTTCTCCTTTATAGGCAGCTGTAGACAGAAATAAGATCTCCCTTTAACTTCTCTCTCCAGGCTGAACAAATCTAGCCCCTGACCAGCTTGACTTTCTCCAGTATAGCAACGGTTTTCTTTCACCAGGGAGTCCAATACTTGATATAGCTATCCAGTTGTGGTTTCACAAGTAGAAGGAAAGACGTACATGTGGCCTCAACAGAGAGGAAGAATCACTTCACCCTGGTCTCTATATCCCTTGTAATACAGCCAGTGTGTAGATGACTTGCTTTGTGGCAATTACTTGCTTTATGTGGTTGGAAAGGTGTCAGGGAAGATTTACCATAAACTTTCTAGAGACTGAATGGAGGTTGACCAGCCTGTCTAGATTATTCTTCTCCTTCTCAAGGGTCACTGTGATGTTTGTCTTGTCCCACTGTATTAGGTTTATGTGGCAAAGTTTTCGTAGCAAGGGGGCTACAGAGGCAGCTTCAGTGAGAAGCTGCTAGAAGCTTCCCTTATGTCCAATAAAGCCAATGCCAGACAGCTTCAAGATTGACCTGCCACTGGCCATCAGTGACAGTGGTAGCACCTCATGGATAACATATTTAAGGAGGGGGGGGGAAAGACTTGCACAACACCAAGAGTAACCACAGCTGAAGGGAGAAGTAAGAATACATGAGAGGAACAACTCTGCACACACCAAGGTCAGTGCAGAAGGAGAGGGAGGAGGTGCTCCAGGCACCGGAGCAGAGATCCCCCTGCAGCTNTTAAGCCCAAGAAGAAGGGAAGGGTGGAGGGAAGGTGTTTTAAGATTTGGTTTTATTTCTTATTGCTCTACTCTGTTTTGCTTGGTAGTAAACTAATTTTCCCAAGTTGAGTCTGTTTTGGCCATGACAGTAATTGGTGAGTGATCTCTCCCTGTCCTTATCTCAACCCATGAGTCTTTTGTTGTATTTTCTCTCCCCTGCCCAGCTGAGGAGGGGAGTGACAGAGCAGCTTTAGTGGGCACCAGGAATCCAGTCAAGGTCAACAACCCACCACACCCACTCACTCAGAACATGCCCAGCTGTCATGTCCTTTCAAAGACAACAGACGGTGGACTCATACTGAAATTGACCAGGTCCTTCAGCACCCTTGTATGCATCCCCTCTGGTCCCACAGACTTTTGTCCAGTTGGTTTAAGTATTGTTTGAATTATTTCCCTGCAGTTGCTGTTATCACAATCATCTAAGCTACTTGAAGCTCCTTTGAAGATTGAAAATGATATCAAGACAATTATTTTAGTTTTAGAATGTTACAGTATGAATAAAAATGGATAGTCCAATTCAACATGGCTATACCGACTGAGACTAGAGAGTATGAACAAACATTGGTGTGAATTATGCCCCCAGTTACAGAGACATTATCCACCTCCTTTCTAAAGCAGCATAGTGATGCTTGAAATGGAGTAATAACAGCATATGATTTCATAGTTTGTATTCATACTGCACTTTTTTATATCTAGTATTCCACTGAATTATCTAATTTTCATCTATGTCAAAAGCAGTAGTTTCAGAATATTAGATTCACTAATTATTATTAGTTGTATCAAACTCACAAATATGAAAACTAATAAAATGAAAGGCAAAAGGAAAGTCCTGAGAAAACAAATTTTCTTGGTATTTTGTATCCAGAAAAGACATATATAGAAAAGTTAAATACATTTAACTGATGTTTACTATTGGAGTTTGATTCATAATTCAGATCCAAAATGCTTCTAGATCCATAAGCATCAAATTCAGACTACAGACACATATTGAGATATACACACAAAATTTTTGACTAGCATAAAATAGTCTAAAAGTATAGAATTACATGGTAATACTTGGGCTAGAACTCATTGAAATCTCTTTTGGATTCATATCTTGTTCAGTATAAGTTATAGTAATATATATTCAAAATACAAAAGAACAGCACATTTATGCCAAATTTTTGCTTAAAATTCCACACAGATCAGTAGTAAATTAAAAAAAATAATAATTACAAGTGTCTTTAAGCATAGAATTTAGCTTCAGATTCAGACATCTAAATTCTTGTGACAACAGCATAGCATATAACATGTAAACCGCTGTCTAAGCTCCCATCACAGTCAATGAATATGTAGCCAATACAGTCAATGGAGTCTAGGGATCTATTTATCTCTTCCTAAAGTAGATATCTGCTTTGGGAGAGCTGAATAGCTCTCTGTCTCCATTGACTGTATTGACTAGATGGCTATTGCCTGTAGCAAGAGCTTAGATACCTAGCCCACATATAGTCATTTATGTTGTAGATATCTAAATTTAGCAGAATGATTTAGTTGCCCAAACATAGGTTCCTGAACACAGTGATATCCTGCTCCCGTGATTCTGGATTAATAGTTGTCAGCCACACCATAGTACACAACGGTGTAATGGCAATAGAAGTTTATGTTCAAGCAGCTTTATGTGTCTGATTTGCGAGGTGAATCCAACCCAAAATCAGTGTATTTTTTTCTTAGTTGCTAGCAAACTTCAAGCATGGACTAGCTGATGAGCAGGAAGCACCTGGAAATATCTAAAGTCTCTCAAGGTGACTGAGTAAGGGCCTTAGTGTTCTGTGAAATTAAAGCAGTGTGATTATTCATGTCACACATAAATGTGATTTGCTCTGGAGAGTGAGGGTGCGTGCAATCTCCACCAGTGAACCTCATCCTGATCAACCAGTGGTGAGGGATCAAGCTGGGCTTCCCTGTAGTATGTGCTCAGACTTGCTGCTGGCTGGACCTGCAGAAAGGAACTGCAGCAGCTGCATCCATCTGACCAAGGCAGAAGGAGCCAGAAACTCACTGGAGTCAACTCTGAGTAGTCTGGGAAGAAGGACTCCCCTGGATCTTGAAGTCCAATGGAGTTAGCTGCACCTTTACATACGGCAGAGATATGAGGAAAAGACAAACTTTGGAAGATTCATAAATATATGAAATTGTATCCTTAGATGAAGCCAAGATTAATCTGAGTAAAATAATTATATATACTTCTTTTATTTTGAATGTCTTTTTTAAACTGTAAATAATTCAAAATGATCACATTCTTACTATTTATCTCTCACAATCAAAACACTGTATAGGGCATGTTGTTTAAGATTCAGTGAAAATATTTAACTGCCACATTTTCTTAACCCTTTAACCTTATATTTGCATTTTTTATAACCTGGTCTTCCTTCATAACCTTCATTGTCCATGGTCATACTTTTTTTCTTGATGTACTACTAGTATCTGTGAACCACTGCCAAATTCAGTACGCTAGAGATATAGACATCTGTAGTCACGGCCGTCTGCAGCAATGATGGCATCATGTTGACGTTACCGCCTTCAGTTGAATGGCCCAGCAATTTATCTATAATCATCATGACAACCTGTCATGATGACAACTCTGCAACACTACCTTTCATTCTGACATTATTTTAACTCCCAAACAGTATCCATAAATGAATATTTCCAACTCTTGATTCTATTTTAAAAAATTGACCTTTTCTCCAGTGTTATGTTCTGTTACTGTTTTTCCTCTTTCTCTCTCTGTTTTCCATATAACTTATTGCAATACTTAGGAGCCATCTGTATTACAACAATTGCAGTATCAAACATCAACTCGCTGGAAGAGAACAGTCTCAGCATGAATAAATGAAAAACAGTTTAGAAGTGGTGTCATTACTTCCCAAGGAATCTAATACCTTCAGCAGAATGTGCTTTTTTGATATTTAACATAGAAAATTAAGTGTAAGTAGGTCAGCATCTGTGCATATGAGATTTTTCTCCTAATTCCTTTGTGTATACTAACAGCTTAAAGTAGTCATAAAATAAGTCTCTCCTGTGTTTTCACTGTACATTGCTGTGCATTTTGGTGATAAAATCCATGAAGCTATACTTCTGATGCACTTGGGAAGAAGGAATTGTAAGTTCACTTTCCGCTGTCAAATTTTCTAGCAGCAGTAGGGACCTGGATCTTTCAAAGAACAGAATTTGGATATAGCACCAGATCTAGCTAATAATACTCATCTCATTACTTATTAGATCACACATTCTTCACCTTAGCTAGTCTTATGAAGAATTGATTAAACTAGTCATCAGCAATTCCTCCACTAACATTAAAATCTGAAAAGAATATGCTGAATGACATTTTTCTTTTTTTGGAATACCTTTATTTTTTAATATTGCCACAATGAGGCTAGTCAGGTCTTTCAGACTTAATACCAAACATTATTAAAGCAACAAAAAACCCCCACAAAAAACCAAAATCACCCTCCAAAAACCCCTAAAAACATCCAGAACTGTGAAAGTGCATAATAGCCAGTCTTATCTAGCAAGGCATTAGTCAATTATTTGATTGAATTAATGCATTTAGCAGAATAAGCTATGCTCTTTACCTCTTTAAAATGTTTAGCTGTCTTTTAAATGTCATCTTACTTTTGAATTCCTGGGCATCTGATTTCTTATTTTTAGAGAATTATAGCATTAAGTGGTTTTTTTTCAGTCATTCTTTGATATATATTCAGAACTCCCACTTCAGTTTAATCTAGTTTCCTTTATTTAGGAAGACTGTCTGCTTTCTCCTAACCAATGCAAGTGTAACATATGTGTAACTTCAGAAATTTCCATTGGGTTACCTCGGCTCTTTGCTGTGGTACTGCAGATGAGAAAGAAAATAATAGAGAAGATGAAATTAACACAATATATCCATAGAATACTATATGGGGTGGTGGGGTAGTGGTGTTATTCCAGATAAAAAAAATTGTAAGATTTATGAGTTATAGATTTATATTAGAATCAAAGCCTTCCAACTATCTGTATCTGAAGGAAAGACAGAAACAGGAAAAGCTCTGTCAGCATTTTCCATCAGGTATGAGTGTCATATATTCTAAGGAATTTGAATGTATGGAAGCTTAAGACAGAAGACCACATTAAACAGGAGAGAATACAATGCAACAAAATTGCAAAGTTCATTCTAAATTATCCATAATTTAAAATAATTCAGGATTTTTTCTGTATAAATTTACAAAACCAAGTTATTTTAATGTTATAGAAATTACTGCTCAAATATGCAATTTAGGAATCAAACATTACTTCCCTTCTATCTCGAGGAATTACTTTTTTTTCTCTTGTCCACTTTGATTTTGCCAAAAGAAAAAAAAAAGGTGGATGAGGGCTTCAGGTTTAGCATCACATCAAACGTCATTCTAAAGCACTTTCCGAGTCAGGGATTCTAAAATTCATATTCTTCTGTGCCTTGTGTTTTGTTCCTTAACATAGTTATAATACATTATCTCTTTTCCCAGCAATTTTTCAAGATACTTACCATCAGACTAAATATTGTGTTCCTGGGATCATAAAAGCACAAAGGACAGATTTGCATTCATTTAGAATGCTCTTGCCATCTGCTAATCTGGTAGAATTTGGACTGATCAGGTGAAATGATTCCAACAGAGTATTTCAGATATTATCCTCTTCCTTCTTCATAAAATGAACTATTTACTTGCCCTGTTATATCCCTGGACTTACTTAAGCTTAGTAATTTTCATTGGATTGAGAAAATCAAAAGTAAATACGCAAGCAGGAAGGATAGGAGTAATCCACCTTTCTTAGAAGGGAGAAGTACTTAGAAGAGTGGAAGGAGAATCAAAAGAAAAAAGAATTTTTACAGAGGGTGTGAAAAGTGTTGGACAGGATGGTTCTTGGCACCCAATCAAAAGAGAGAGGCAATTCCTAAAAGGATGTTTTGGGGCAGGCATGTATTTATTACCAAGCACAATACTGAGGTAGTAACCTCAACCATTTCTCTATAGAATGGCTAGGAGTCCAAGGCTTAGCTTGCTGCATATGAAAGCCTATGCAGAGACTATAAGATTGCATCAAGTGCCTCACGTATGCGCACTGTTTTCATAGACATGGACATACTGGCAAAAGCAGAAAAAACTCTCATAATTCAGTTTTTACTCTAACACCATGGCTCCTACACTGGCTGATTAACACTATTCCCTAAGACAGCATGGCTTTGTAGTCCCTAAACTCTGAGACAGATCACCTGAAATAGGACTGTGTCCTATGGAAATGTCACTATACAATTTCCGTGGTCTAATGTTCTTCCCAGGCATTCATTGCTGGCCACTGGACTAAATGGACCTTTAATCTAGACTAGTAGAGGCATTCTTAAGTTCTTATATAGCTTGGCCTAGAGGCTAACTAGTGATTGCAAATGACATGATCTTAGACAGTTGTCTGAGACTGCTGCTACTCAAACCATCCAGAAACAGCCATCTGATATCTTCCTTCTTTACTTAGTAGAGAAGAAGTCTGGGGAGCTTTCAGGCAAGGGAAGGGAGCTGAAATTCAAAGTATGATGAATATTATAACTGATTGGTTTGTTTAGAGATTCTGTATATGCATCGCACATTACTCTTGTGGAAAGGATGTCATTAAACAGCAGAGAGAGAAGCTTGCTTGTCCTGATCCTAGCTGCTGCATTCTGGTTTCAGAAGATACTGATTTACAGTAGTTGAACAGGAACATCTAGGAGTGTTCCGAATCATGTGTATGCAAAATCCCAACCAAAACTCCGGGTTAAGAAAAGAGCAGAGATCTTGAATTCACAAGAAACATTGTGGATTTCCTCATAACTGAAAAGTCATGGTATTGAACTTAAACAAGAATGGGTCAGATCAATAGCCATGGGCAATAACAGATAAGAGTGCATATTTGTAAATTAATCTTTTATTTTAGCTGTTTCACTCATGAGATCAAAGATTTGTCTTTTAAGACATTATTGTTCTAATTTCTGTTGTAACAATACATAACTTAAGAAATTCTGAATCTGTTTTTTAATTTTTATGAGCTTAGTTCAAGAAAATGTGTGGGCAATTCAGTCTTAAAGCTCTTGACCAACCCAGGGTCCCACACCACAAAGATACAATAAATTTGTCTTAAATCCATGCCCTGCCTGTATTGTTTGTATTGGATCTGGCTGAGATGGTGTTGCTTTTCCCCACAGCAGCCCTCACAGCGCTGTGCTGTGTATTGGTAGGTAGAAGGGTGTTGATAACACACCGGTGTTTTGGCTACTGCTGAGCAGTGCTGGCACAGCAAGCTGAGAGAAAGGGGGAGGAACGGGGGGGAGGGACGGGAGGGCATTCATTATTTACAACATTTGTCTTGCAGAGCAATCATTATGCGTACTGAAGCCCTGCTTCCCAGGATGTGGCTGGACATCACCTGCTGATGGGAAGTAGAGAATAAATCCTCTGTTTTTCCTTTGCTTCTGTACATGACCTTTGCTTTTGCTTTATTAATCTGCCTTTACCTGGACTCATGAGGTTTTATTTTCAGCTTATTTTCATCCCTCCCTCTCCTGCTGAGGAGAGGAGTGATAGAGCGGCTTGGTGTCCAGCCAAGGTCAACTCATCACATTGTTGTATACTCATTCAAAATCCTAATTGTGCCAGCACTGGGGCATGTTGTTAAGACATCCGGAAAGCTTGATGAGGAGACAAGAAGAATGGCTACAAGCAAAACAGCTGAAGCATGACTGCTCAAGTGCATACACCAATGTTATGGGTTAATCCCAGGAGGCAGCTCAGCCCCACACAGCCACTTGCTCACTTCCCAACAGTGGGAGGAGGGAGAGAATTGGAAGGGTAAAAGCAAGAAAATTCATGAGTTAAGATAAAGACAGTTCAGTATGTAAAGCAAAAGCTGCACACACACGGAAAACAAAATGAAGAATTCATTCACAACTTCCCATCACCAGACAAGTATTTAGCTGTTTCTGGGAAGGTAGGTCTTCATCACATGTAATAGTGACCTAGGAAGACAAATGTCATAACTCCGAATATCCCCCCTTCCTCCTTTCTTCAGTTTTTATTGCTGAGCATGATGTCATATGGTATGGAATACCCCTTTGGTCAGTTGGGCTCAGCT
Organism: Aramus guarauna; assembly: GCA_013400195.1. Taxonomy (NCBI): domain Eukaryota; kingdom Metazoa; phylum Chordata; class Aves; order Gruiformes; family Aramidae; genus Aramus; species Aramus guarauna. The sequence goes on from VXBL01009403.1 coordinate 272,281, forward strand.
GTTCCAGCTGTGTCGCCTCCAAGCTTCTTGTGCACCCCCAGCCTAGTTGCTCATTGGACAGCAAGAGAAACAGAAAAGGCCTTTATGCTGTGTAAGCACTGCTCAGCAATAGCTAAAACATTGGTGTGTTATCAACGCTGTTTCGGTCACAAATGCAAAACATAGTACCGTATGAGCTACTATGAAGAAAATAAATTCTATTCCAGCCAAAACCAGTACAATTAACTATCCAGGCACATGTAAGTCTAGAAGAAGGAATAGTATGTTTATCTGCAGACTGTGATAGGTACTTAATCCCTCCCTCAAAATATATACCCATCTCCCTTGATAAAACTAGGCAACTATTTTTTTAATTATTTTTTTATTTCAACAGCAGATATATAGAACAGAAAAAAAACCCTCTGATCAGCAGGCACAGGTCTATCTCATGTAAGATACTTAAACCACAGATCCATAGGAAAGCCTATGTGCAAAGGCTGCTTTGGAGAGTGTTCTCATCAGAGTTCTCTTCTTGTTTTGAAAGCCCCTGTTTAGCTTCACTCTTCTGTGGAGTCTCAGATTTCTCTGTGCCTTGACTCTGGTCCAGATTGAAACCTCTGTCATGAGACGTGCCAAGGACCAAAGTGGAAAGACTGTTTGTAGGAGACCTCACATAACAGCCCTTTGGAATTCTCCCCGGGCTGACACTCTTGTGTTTTCAGGGCCCCGAGTGCTCTAACAGGCCTCAGTTGTCCTGAGCAACTTCATGTGGGTCATCCACCCAAGCACCCTCTACCCACCGGCCTGGGAGCTGCATTTAAGATCAAGCCTGAGGCTTGCTCCTTGCCTAAGCTACATTATATGTATGTCTGTCTGCGTGCATGCATTTATTTTTATACATATAAACTATAACACTCAACAAATAAAACCAATCTCCTAATTTCTTGATACTACCAGAGAGAAAGCTACATAAAGACATTTCTAAATGTATTCTTAGCTTCACTTAATGACAACACTAAGTCTCAAAACCTAGAAGAGATTGTCCTGAACCTTTTTAACATTTCAGAGTGACTTACTGAAGCCCTTTTTTAAATTTTAAGTGAAAAAAAAAAAAAAAAAGTCTGAATAGACTAAGTTGAGGGAGAATGGCTTCTTTAGATTTGCTAATAAAAGTAATGTTGCCATGGTAGTCCCTTTTCTTTGTACAGAGACTGCTGTGAAAACTAAAGAGGTAATTGAAGTACAATTTTTGTTCTGTTGACAATTTTCTATTTTTTTATTTGTTTTTCTCTTTTGAAACAAAGAAAACTTTGCTTTACTGCATAACTTTATTGCAAAAAACCTAATGATTGTTTTGAGACCACATAGAGCATGTTTCAAGAACTTTTGCACAGGGAGTTAGCTACCCAGGTGGAAAGCTAGCCAGGAAGCCAGGCAATTGGAGCAGTCTGCCAGGTGGGAATCAGGGTAGCTGGACAGCCATGACAACCATGAAGTTCAGTGAGATGGGCAGGCTGCCCATTTACCCACCATGATGCCAGCTGGCATGAAAGGGGTAGGAGGGAAGCCTCTCTGCCTGCCTTGTTTCCATCAAAAATGCAGAGGAACCACTTGTTCTGGAGGAAAACGTAATTTTGGAGGAATCAGGATCCTCAGATGGGAAATTGTTTTGGAAATTGTTCAATCAAGTGTTGTGATAGCCATGAGAAAATTAGTGTCAAGGAGCAGCACCAGCAGGGCTGTTCCACAGGGGAGGACAAGCCAGGAGCCAAGGCTTCCCTTTGCACAGGCAGGACAGTGTTCTCGCCAACAGAATGCCATCCCTCAAGGTCTGAGGAAAGCCAGGATGGTGCCAGTGGTAGGATCCACTGATGGTCCCAGACAAGTTGAGGTCATCTGTCACTGGGACCCATTTACAGAGCCCGGGCAGGGCCAGAGTCAGCACAGAGCTACCTATAACATAGGAGCCAGGAAGCAGGTCTGGGGGTCCTTCCAGGAAGATCAGGGCAACAGGACACAGGGCTGGACAGAGACACATCTACAGTCTGGCTCAGGCCAGGACTGGTTGCCCATGCTAGGGCTTACAAGGAGTTCCCAGAAAACATGGACAGGATGTATGGGCAGGGATCCCAGGTGAGGCTGGTAATGGAGTTAATGTGCTCATAATCATAACACTCAGATAAAGGTAAATTGTCATTTGTGAAGTCACATATGTATTCCACAAGGGGGAGGGGTGTGTTCTTTGCATACGTTTATCATCTGTATCTATTATGCATTAAACATTAAAGTCAAATAGGAAGAGAAAGGATTTAGAAAAAAAAAATAATATAACCTGAAGGTTGGTAAACCCAATAGTAATAAATATATTCTCAAAAGTAACTAAAAAAGCAGAATGCACTGTTTGTGTACATCCTATATTTTCCATCCACAAAACAAATTTACATAATGTTGTACATTCCAGACAATGGCTTGTAAAATCTAATTTTAACATCTATGCAAAAAAAAATCTATACTATCTTCGAAGACAACTCTGTATTGTAGCGTATCTTTCTAATGATGGACTGGTCTCTCTAGGAGAGAACAGAATACTTAGTTATATGCCTAATATTAAGCCACCAAAGTTGATGAGTGTGCATAGGGCATTCTGTTGACTGCAGTTATTCTGAATACCATTAGGAATACAGGCTACATTTCCAAGTAGTATAAACCGTCAAGAAGAGGTTACAATGATTTACCCAAAGTATTAATGTGAGTTCCCAAAAATAACATTTCCAATCCAAACTAACTTCTCAGTGAAGTCACTAGGGTTTAAATGTATGCTTACATTGACTTATCTTTATCTCTACCTGTTTCACTGAACAAGAACTAATATAAGTGTATGCTTGAAACTAGGTATTTCGTTGAATCAAAGCCTGGAAAGTTCTCTTAACTTCAGTGTGAATAACTGGGATTTTGATTTGCATTGCAATTTGCTTTGCAAAAAGAAGTTGTAAACACCTTACTACACAGATCCTTCCCTCTGTTTCCTTCTACCCCTCTTTTTTTTCAAATACAGATTAATTTTACTTTTTCAGATCTTTAGCCTGTTCTCATTTAAATCTGCCATCTAACTTGTGGAGGTAAAAATGTGGAAGCTTTACATACCCAAACTTTACTTTCACAGTTAAGTAAGACTCAATTTGAATGTACTGCACTTCTTTCAGCTATGTAATATTATCAATAACAGAGTAAAAAATGAAAGAATGCAAGCACTGGAAAATAGTTTGTTGTTTGTTTTGTTGTGGTGTTTTTTGTTTTTTTGTTGGGTTTGGGTTTTTTTGTGTGTGTGTGTGTTTTTGTTTTGTGGGTTTTTTGTTTGTTTGTTTGTTTGTTTGTTTTTGGTTTTTTTTTTAATAAGGATTTTGGAAATGGCTATGCATATGTTTCCCACAATGATTAAGGAGTAGAAATAACTGTCTGTAGATGCCTGGCTGGTGGAGTTCCCTCCGGAATGAGTATTTAGATAATGCAGTGATTTTTATTGCATTGTATTATTGATTCATGTCTTAAATAACTGAAGGCTTGATTTTCGGAGTTATGGAGGGGCCTAAACATTCGTTTAGGTAAGTTCCTGAAGGAATTTCCACATGCAGCTATTTGACTGATACCTCCTGAAATCCCACTGTCTACCTGAATCTCTCAGCATCTAAATACTGAGGAAAAAAATCTGGCTGTCAATTATCAGGAGCAGGGCAGAGGAGTCTGGAGTGAAGGACTGAAGCTGAGTTTTAAAACTTTGTTTTATTGTCTTTTTTTCTCACTACTCAAATTTATTTTAATTGGCAATAAATTAAATTAATGTTTTTCACTTGACATTAACGAGTAAGCAATCTCCGTGTCTGTATCTCAAACCATGAACTTTTCACCCTATTTCATCCCCCTGTCCCACTGAGGAGGGGGAGTGAGTGAGCAGCTGGGAAGACATTTGGCCCTGAGCCAGGGCTAACCCACTGAAACCAGGAAAATCACATTTAGCTAATTTCCTCTCTAGGAGAAGGAAAAAGGCTCCAACAGTGACTTGATGGTATAATTTGGATCCTCTTCATTTTACAGGCTGTAAATAATACCTTTTCAGATTTTAGTGTTGCAAATTTAAATACGTCTTCCTACTTTTCAAGAAAGACCAAATCTTTGTTGCATTACATTACTTGTACTATCTACAACATTTTTTAAAAATATCACCTTCTATGAGTTTGATGTAAAGCCCATTAACACTGTTATAAACCTTTTCATTTACTTTGATTGGCTCCGAATAGAACTCCAAATGCCAACATAGTTTTAAGAAAATACAATTTCCAAAGCGCACTGTGCTAAGTAACATAGAAGTATAGAAACAGCTTAATAGTGACTATAATGTAACATTATTTAAATAAAAGATATCACTATATAGGGAAATTAGTCCCTATTTCTGTATCTTTAATTAACGTTTTGGAAACATAAAGATCTGAGTTTCTATCAATGAGAATGTATTAAAAAATTGTATTTTGCAAATCTTGAACCTCTTCTTGCAGCTAGCTGAATCTTTATCATTGGATGGATTCCAAAAACTGTGAAACCACTGCTTTCAGTCAAAAGCAGAGGGGTTTCCACTGCCACTGGGAGCACACCCACATGAAACATGCTACCCATTCATTGTTTCATATTTTCCTGCCATATTTTATTTTTATGAACAAGGTGAATAACAAAGCATGATATAAAAGGTAGAAGGGCAAGGTGGTTTTTCATTTTCATTATCAGAAAAAAGAGGAAATGTTTTTTTATCTCCTAGGCTTTACAATCATATCTGAGACATTGCCTCAGACATTGTCGTTTCAAGATAAAGTGAGAAAAGGTAAGAAATTAGATAACCCAAAGAAAAGAGACACTGTTCTATTCCATATGTAAACTGTGATGCATCATAGAGTGCAATAGAAGCTGAAAAAAATTTAATAAAGCTGATATAAATCAATGGTTAATTTGCCATGTCTAAAGGCTAGATAATCCCTGTGTAAAGCAACCTGATTGAATCATGTCACATACAGAGATCCTGTTACAGTGTAATCACTATTTTTCTACATTTCCAGACCTTGTTCATTATGAATATGAATAGTTTTCCAGGAATACATATAAATACTTTAAGAATACAACAGAGATGGTTTATCCTTAATGTCTACTCTAAGACCACATTAAGAGCAAAATCATAGCTCACCAACCTGATTATCCTCCCTATTGAGATGACTAGCTCTGTGAACAAGGGGAAAGCAGTGAATGTTGTACACCTTAATTTCAGCAAGGCCTTTGACATGGTCCTCCATAGTAATCTTATAGATAAATTGGTCAAACAAGAACTCGGTAAATGGACAACTGAGTGGAAGTGAGTGAAAAATTTGCTTTCCTATTGGGCTTAAAAGGTAATAATCAGCAATACAAAGTCCAACTGGCAGCTGGTTACTAGTGATATCTCTCAGAAATCAAACCCATGCTTTTTTTAAAATCTAGACAATAGGAACAGCCAGATTTGCAGGGCAGAAGCCAATATTCTGGAGGAGAGGGCTTGTATTCAGAGGGACCTAAAAATTGAGACTGGATAAATGGGTTGATGGGACCCTCAGGAAGTTCAAAAAAGGTAAATGCAAAGTTGTGAATGTGGAGAGGAATAGCTCCATGCACCAGTACATGCTGCAGACTGGCTGACCGGAAAGCAGCTTTGTGGAAAAGGACTTGGGGGTCCTGATGGGCACTATATGAAACAGGAGCAATGCACCCTTGGGTCATGAGCAAGAGCTGAGCCAGCAGGTAGAGGGAGGTCATCATTCCCCGCTGAGCCCTGGTGAGACCATATCTGGTTCAGATCTGGGCTTCCCAGTAGAAGAAAGCATTGAGTTCCCAGAACTCTCCCTCGGTGCCATGATGTTGCCAGCAATGGATGCTTATGTACTAACCTTTATAAACGTTGGCTGTAAAAAAGGGGAACTCAGCTTGATTGGTGGAAAGAACAGAAAAATATTTACATGTAGATTAGTAACCACAGCAACCTAAAAGTAGCATGAAGTAAACAGCAACAGTAGATGAAAAGGCTGCATGAAATGATCAAAACTAATACGTAATTGGAGTACATATACTCCATGTACTGCATTGGAGCCTTACAGGAGGAAGCACTGGAGTCTCATTCTTATTGCTGGATCCACAACAAATCATGCTACATGTTGTACCCAAATATGGAGTACAGTCAGCACAACCTCTCCCTTATCACTGATTTGAACCAACACAGGTGCCCTTTCCCAATTGCCTGAGGGATAGATGCAGAGAAGCACAACATCCCAGGCATAGATACGGCATATACTGTAGATAGGTTGTATCTGTAACAGATCATGTGTGAATGAGATATGTGTGTTGTAAAAATTATTAGAGGTCACTGTATCTGGCAATCGAGGTTTCATGATCAATGAGGCTGAGCACATATTCCTGATGGGTGTATGTACACACACACGCAAACACACACAGAGCAGGCCACGTGCATTGACACAGACAGTTTATACACTGGAGCAAGCTACCAGGATGGTCAGGACACTAGAGCATCTGGCATTGAAGAGAGAATTGGGGACTTTGGCTTGTTCAGTCTTAGGAAAAAAAAGGATCAGGGCATTCTTACTGTTGTGTATACTGCTGTACAACTGCAATTTGGTGATTGAAGGTATAGAGCAGAGTCAGATTCTTCTCAGAAGAGCGCAGTGAAAAGATGAGAGGGAACAGAGAAAAGTTGAATATGGGATATTCCCAATTGAAAAGTAGGGAAAATGTTTTTGTCCATGGCAGTGATCAAAACTGGAATAGGTGCCCAGAGAAGTTGTAGGATCTCAATTCTTGGAGGTACTAAAAAATTAAAAGACTTGAGAAACCTGCTCTGATTGGACCTGCTTTGAGCAATGGGTTGGACTTGATGACCTCTGGAGGACGCTTCCAACCTCAGTTGTTCTGTGATTCTGTATCTAGACATCTAGGAGCCAAATTTGCAGTTCAGAAGTCTGATCTGTGGGTATACACTGGTATACAAGATCTCTCCAAATTCCTGAATCTATCTTTTCACTTCTACACTTAAGATCTGTGCTATTTCTACCTGAAGTCAAAGGAAGCTAGTTAACTCAGACATAAAAACCAGGCCTGAAAGTCTACAACCCAGGAACTTAGACATATGTAGTGTACAAAACAAAAACAAAGTAAATTGTACTTTGTATGTACTTTGTATGTGTTCCACATAGCACTTCATCTTCACTTTATAAGAGAATTGAGAAGCAGTAAAGAATCAAGCTGTAAAGTATACTTACCACTCCTGGTTTCTTTTGGACAGGAAAGAGGCAATGGATCAGAAAAACACTTGTGGGATTTATCCTATCCCGTCTCAAAAAAACCCAAAAATGATAGTTGCTGGACAAACTGGGTAGATGTCCAAAACAGATATACAGTAATAAAGCCTTACCTGTTTGTGCAACGCTATTTGTTTTGTAAAATGGGATTAGTTTCATTTACATTATTAGGCATATTCAAATAAACATCTGCTTGAGAAATATCAGCTTGTGGATTTTCTGTAGCCTGATCCCAAACTCTTCACATAACTGATTCAACAGATCTCAGAACTTAGAAGAGCTGCCTAAGAAGGATCTTTCATCTCCTTTCTGTATTCTTCTGCTTCTTGGGTATGTTATGCACATTTATTTATTTATTTATTTATTTATTTACTTCTGAAGTATCTTTAGCTCAATATCTTTTAAAAAAGAGTTAATATTCTTAATTTGGTAATTATTTGTGATTCTTTGTGGTCTATGTTATGTAAGAAGTCATAAAAGTAATAGCAATATCAGTCATGGCCCATTTTACCAAGGCCTGTAGCAACAGCTCAAGGGGCAATGCTTTTAAACTAAAAGAGAGTAGATTTTGATTGGACTTAAGGAAGAAATATTTCATGATGAGGGTGATGAGGCACTGGAACAGGTTGCCTAGAGAAGTTGTGGATGCCCCATTATCAGAAGTGTTCAAGGCCAGGTTGGATGGGATTTGAGCAACCTGATCTAGTGAAAGACATCCCTGCCCATGGCAGGGAGGTTGGACTAGATGATCTTTAAAGGTCTCTTCCAACCCAAACCATTCTGTGATTCTATGATTTTGGGGTAAAAGAAACTGTGCCTTCTTCAAAAGATTATTTTCCTAAAATCAGGGTAAAAGTGATGGTGAAAATCTGACTTTTAAAATTATCTTTTCTCCTAAAACACTATGAAGAAATTTCATTGCCCCAACAGCTCTAATATTGGAAGACATGTAATTATACACATATGTGAAAAAAGCAAAAAACAAAAACAAAACAAAACAAAAAAACCACAAAAAAACTTTATTATGCATAAGTTTCATTAATAATACAAATGAACAAGACATTATCTGAGTTGTATACTGAATATGAAAGAAAAATGAGCATTATATTGAGTGAGCGAGAAAGGGAAAACTTTACTGCTGTTCCTTAATCCCAGGGTTTAAACTATTAGTTATGATTAGCTAACTGTTGTTTGACCTAGAATCCCACAGTTAATATCCACTGTCTCAAAACATTTTCAGAAAAGTGATTCACATTGATTTTTAAGATGATCTAATGAAGTATCTTCCTTTTTCTATTGATTCTTCTAGTTACAATTAGAATCCAGATAAGGTGTAAAAATATCAGAATATTGCAAAACCATAATATACTGATTTTGTCTGGGATAGAGTTACTTTTCTTCATAGTAGCTAGTATGAGGTTCTGTTTTGGATTTGTGCAGAGAACAGTGTTGCTAACAGAGGGATGTTTTTGTTACTGCTGAGCAGTGCTCACACAGAGCCAAGGCCTTTGCTGCTTCTCTCTCCACCCCACCAGTGAGGAGGCTGGGGGTGCACAAGGAGTTGGGAGGGGACACAGCCAAGACTGCTGACGTCAACAAGCCAGAGAGACATTCCATACCGTATGATATCATGCTCGGTATATAACTGGGGGGCGGGCTGGGAGGCAGGGTAGCTCAGGTTCTTGCTGACAATCAACTTCAGGTGGTGAGAAACTGTGCTGTTCATCACTTGATTTGCATATTATTATTATTATTAATCTTCCTTTTCTGTCCTATTAAACTGCCTTTATCTCAGCCCACAAGTTTTACTTTTGTTTTTCATTTTCAATTCTTTCCCCCACCCCACTGAGAGAGGGGGAGAGCAAATGGCTGTGTGGTTGTTTTAGCTGCTGACCAGGTTAAACCACAACAGTGGTATGTATCAGCAGACTCTTCAGAAGCTTTTTTTCTACCAAATCAAGGCTGCTGTCCAGCCCCCTGCTGTAAAAGGAGCAACACTTGATCTCAAGTAAGTCAAGTCAGCATTTACTTTGAGTTCAGAGTGGCTGGAATGAAACTCTGTTGTTGTATATTTTACAAAACCAAAGACCAATTTTGAAAGCACCTATCCTCAGGTTAAAATCACTTAGCAAGTTTCCATCAGTTCCTTCACACTGTACTTCTAAAAATCTACAACTAAAAATCTGCAGACCAATGAAAAGACTTTTCGATAGCAGAGACATACACATTTTTTAAAAAAAAAAGAAAAAAACTGAATTAAAACTGTGATGTCAGTTCAGGGGGTGAAATTGAGTTCTTTTTAGCTGAAAAAATATTTTCTATGGAAAGAATATGGGAAGATAGCATTTGAGAATTAATTGACAAATGCTTAGAAAGATGAGTTTGTTGTTGTTCACATATCGACTCAAAGGCTTTTGTATACCTCTTAGGTTTGCAAAATGTCGAATGGCACTGCTGGGAGACATTCATCCTGAGCGTTCGAGATGAATACAGAATATCTGTGCTAGTAAGTAGGTTTCCCACTGCAGCTGATGAGAAAAATTTCTCATATTGCCAAGACTCCAAATGGGTCATGAGTTAATCACTCTGACTACATACAACTTACATTCTGTGCCTTGCCATATCCTAAACATATGCATGTCTGATCAGATGTCTCTGGAAACTGAAATACAGGAGGCTGATTTGTGCTAGAGTCTCTTTCCTGCATAGTCAAGCCATGCCCAGTGCTGACTTTCAGAGCAAAGAATTTGGGAGTGCTCCTGGGTCTAATGTTTACATACTTGAATTGTAAAATAGCATCACTCCAACAGCTGCATGAATAAAGTACCAATTTAATTGCACATGCACAGAGTGCAATTTCAAAGAGCTTGATAAGCCAGTCAAATAAAAAAATCAAACTTTCTAGACATTTGTCACCAAGTAAGTATCATTTTCGCAATCAAGTATTTACATGCTGCCTCCTGCTGCCAACACCATTTGAAAAGAGCATATTGCTGCAGCAGTAAGCTTTACTTCATTGTCCCCTGTTGCAAAGTATTGTTGAAAAAAACAGGATCCTTGCATTTATTTCAATGAGTTGTAATGTGCCACTTCTTAGGTAATGACTGGCAATTTCTAAAGTTGTCGCGAAGTCAGTTTTCATGTAGATCTTATTAAGTGTGAGGTACGGCCACCTTATTCAGGTATTTGTTTAAAAGAAAGAGAAATTTAGAAACATTACTTGTTTTTTGTTGGTTTTTTTTGTTGTTGTTGTTTTTTAGTCTCCTGATGTTAAATAAAAAAAAAGAAATATTGCAAGTCCTTGCAGCTTTAGGGCTGCCAGTATGTGTATTCCATCACAATACTTTCTACTAAAACACACTCCCTGTAGTTGTGAAGTATTTAGATATATGCTTCAACAGAAAACAGATGGCAAAGAATCTTGACTGTTAATCAGCAGCAGAATAAACAGAATAAGGGAAATCTTGTTGCTTAATACAATAAGATACAGTTTTGGACTGAGATAACTGGCCTGGGGGAAATGCTGTAAGATATAAACAAGATTTCACCGTGCTGAGGCAGGTAAGGGCTGCAGGATTTAGGACAATCCATCTAATGAATCTTCCCTTATGAGAAAAAGATCAAAGAAAGATAAGAGTAGAGCTATGGTCATTTCCAGGCCCCATGATCTGAACACTGACCTTTTTTTAACATTTATGACATTCTGGCTTAGATGAGGGATTGTGTGTGACCTCTAAGCAGTCCACTGCTAAGCAGCAATAGGATTAACATTTCATAAATGCACTCAGGATCCTCTGTCTCAGTGCAGAAACATGAAGGTGTGGGACTGAGATTCCGGATGAGTGGATCACAGATTACCAGCGTAATGCACCAGTCTAATCATCAGTATCACAGAGATAGTGTAGACATTAACGATGTGGACAGATGAAGGTGGCCGGCACCTTTGCAAACAGGTGAGAGTGATGCAGCAAAGTTGCTGATACATCTCCGTCTGCTTTTCTTCATCCTCTTAGTTGCTTCCCCCTCCTGGGGGGTGCTGCTGGTGCTCCTGGGGGAGATGCCGACACAGCCGTCCTTCCCTTGGGCTGCGGCGGCCGAGGCATGGCCCAGCTCCTCCGGCTGCCTCCCGGCTGAGGCAGGAGGGAAGGAAGAGGACGCTCCACTGGCTGGCAGGAGAAACGTGAGGGCTACCGGGAAGTCGGGAGCCAGGCTGAGAGGCTCCCACTGCAAGGAAATACCAGTGAGGGGGGGAAGTATGCTGACAGAGCACCAAAAAAAAAAGAATTTTACCTGGCGTTTACCATTTCTGCAGCCTGAGCAGAAGCAGCAATCTGCAGATACGCTATTAATTTTGCATTGTTTTCTCACAACTGCTCCGATATTTTTCCAGCTGCAGTGGAAGTTAGATACATAGAAATGGAAAACACCTGCTATTTTTCAGATCAGAGGACTCAGACTAACGTGTGGGGTTTTGCTAAAAGAACAGCTTATGTTTTCATGTGAATCAAATAATCTGCGCATGTTGGGCTGTTGTACTCTTTCCTCCACTTATGGAAACACTGTCCTCCTTTTATCTCGTATGAAGTATTGTGATTCAATTGCTTTTCTTCTGAGTGAGAATTATTTGTATCCTTTACACCAAGCACACAGCATTATGCAATGCCCTCTATCACCTCACAAATTCATAGTAGCAGCAGCTCCACACCATCACAAACATTCAGGACATGCTGCTACATTTTGTATTTTAACATTAAAGTTAAAAAAAAAAAAACAACACCCAAAACAAACAAACAAAAAACCCAAAACAAACAAACAAACAAAACCAAAGCAAAGCAAAAGGAACAAATGACAGCAAAAATCCCTGTCAGACAAAAAAGCCCACCCAAAATACATTCTGACATGCAAATAAAAATCCATTGCTTGACAAAAAATGATTGATGTTGCAAATATATTCACTATGGATAGGTATTAGAAACAAGAGTACTAAGAATCCCTGAATTTTGCTCTTCAGCTTAATGTTTCTTATGACTATTTAGAATCCCTTCTTTTAAAATTCTCTCCAAGAGAATGCATAGAAGCAGGTGCCTCCAGCCCTCAAATTTACTAAGACAGTTTATTTTTTATAGCTGTTTTTTCTCCAGGAAGGATTTATGATCTGACATTTCTGCATGTACAAAAAGTTAATTTTTGTTGTCAATAATATTCCTAGATCCTACACAAGCTGTAAAGACCCAGTTTAATTAATTTCTGGTTTGTGTGTTAAAGCTGCTTGTATTTCAATGTACAAATAGAAACTAAATGTGTTATTAAGGTGAACTCGATTTTTCTTCACAAATCCGTAATATCTGTTATTATTATTTTTGGCCAGTTGGTGTTTAGGTCTAAATTCTCAATCATTTAATCTATTTTATTTTAATTTAATTTAACTTCTGGGGGTTCCCCCCTTTTTTATTTTTAATTTCTTTTCTGCCTAGTTTATTCTTTCAAGTTTGGCCTGATACAGAATCCACTGGAAAAGAATGTTTTTCCCATTTATTTATTTGACTCTTATTCAGGACCTTTTTTCCTCCAACCTCTTTACTCTTTCTTGCCTGACCTAATTTTCCCAAGGACTCAAATTTTTTTTTTCCTCCTTTAGCTGATAGTCTTCCTCTTTTCTAATATCCCTGTGATCTTAAGATTCATTTCCTTAATCTCTAAGGATTACCCTCTATCTGATCTTCAAAACATATCTTCACCACTGCTTCCTTCTTCAAAGATACTTGAAAACTTTTCTCTCCTCTTCTGGTATGTTCTTCTGTCCCTTGTCTTCCTCCTTTGATCCACCATTCATCTTCAAATGCATGGGTGTAAAACTGCCATTTATATGAATGAATGAGGCAAGGATCTTTGTCTGGAGGTTCTCAGCTGGAGGTCTAATTTCTGGGCCCATCATGGAGTTGTGTGACACTGGGCAAACCACTTCAACTCTCTGCGCCTCTGCCCATTTTCTTCTTCTCATTGCTGGGAATAACAGTTGCTGTCTTTTTCGTATGGCTTCTGTGGGAATTAACAGATGTAGAATTACAACATAGTCAGACACCATGGTAACAGGGTTATGTAGAAATCTTAGACTGATGAGAAGCTTGTGGCACTGTACACACATTTTGTATGGTCTCAGGTCAGCAAAGTGAGGCGTGTTTGCAATCATCTAGAGTATTCACAGAGCAAAAGACTGTAAAAGACCTACTGCTGCATTTCAGAGAGTGCAAACAATGGATGATCATTCTTCTTCACCTCATCCACGTTATTAATAATCCTAAAGATTTATTTCCAACTTCCAAAGAACCTTAGCACAATCATTAATTATCCCAACCATGCTAGATGTGGAGATGACCCTACAAAAAGATTTACTTTAACATTGTCAACAGCTTGTTCTTTCTTCTGGATTGCAGCGGAATATCAGATGAAAATTCATTATAGTCTGAGAAACAAGAGCAGTTTTACTTTTGTTTTCAAATTATTGAGACAAATAAATTATATCTGTGTGTTATTTTTGGTTTTGTTTACCATTCTCTTTGTAAGTGCAGTGAAGGAAAAGTTCTGAAAACTTTGAAATTTGATTATGGAACTTTATGAAGTTCAAACCCCAAGCATATCAGTATCATTTTGGGCAACATACTTCTATAATAACAATTTATTTTGTAATGTGTTTAAGATATATTTTTTTGCCTCTTCTCCAATATATTTCTCTGTTTCATCTCTTATTTCATCAAATCACATTGTAGATTTTTTTTTTTACAACTCATTTTAATTTTCATTTCACAAATATATTTTGATTATTTTAAAAGATGGAGCAGAAGGGGGAGGAAAAAAAGAAAGCAGTAGTTAAAACCCACTTCCTCAATTATTACAGTTTTATACATAAATGTTCTCCATAGAGGTGGTCACATTTTTTTTTTCTGTTTTTTTTTTGTTCTAAAAATCTGAACAAACTTTGGAAATTTATCTGAAAGCACCTTTTCCTGAGGGAAACCCATCTTTTTTTCTCTTCATAAATGTTGACACAGTGGGTTTGATGCTTAATGAAGAGGTATTTTTAGCCACCTAGGAGGAAGAAGGAAAGATAAGTCATCAAGACGTAGCCAACTTGTAGGTTATTAAACCTTGGGGAGGCAGACTGTACCAGATACAGCCCATGTATTCCCAGTTGCAGATAGAAGACTGCATTGTTAGCTGTGTCTGCATACATTCAACAAGTTAGTGAATTAAACTAAAAGGGGAAATTAATACCGTAACATTGATTTCCTGACCACTGGTTTATATTTGAGATTTATATGTACTGCAGCTATCCATTTGAGTAGAAGAAATGTGTTAGGAGAGCAGTTCTGAATGAAAAAAGCCTTTTTTCTGAAACATTAATTTGAATAAATGTACCTCCTAGTCTCCAGTATGCTACTATTCAACATATAAGAAAAAATGAAAAAAGTTTTTATATAAGAGATCACCACAAGATGATTCTCTGGCTTCCAAGGCACACAGAATAAATCATACAAATATGCTAATATCCCAAATCAAAGTGAATTCTTTCAGGGAAGAGCTCTTTGTTCTCAAACTAAAGGAAGATTAAAAAAAAAGAAAACAAAAAAACCCAATAATAATAATAATTGTGAGCTGTAGGTCATAATTCTAATCCACGGGTTTTGGTAGTAAAAGGTTGTAAGGTATGTTTGCAAATATATCAGTGGCTATAGTATAGTGAAGTAAACCAGTTATGGGTCATAAAGGGATTGCTTTATATAACCCATTTTATAGAGTTTCATTGTTTCAATATAAAGTTTTAATATATAGTTTGAAAAACACTATAACTAAACTCTGACTTCCTTCTCTTCTTTTTCTATTCTTTTTTTGTTGTTGTTGCTGTTGTTTTTTAAAAAAGTACTGTAAGATCTTCAACAAGGAATTTTGAGCTTCAGCAGTTTCCTCATAACTTGGGCAAAAAGCTCTGGGAAATAATACTATTATCTCAATGTGTTAATACTAAGTGCTTTTCACAATATGATCCCAACAGTGAATTTTCAATGTCTATGGACCCTTCTCTTCCCAATTAGAAGGGAACAATTGTGTATTATTCTATCTCCTTTTCCTCTTGATGCTAGAGACCATATTGATTGGATGGCTATGTACATCTAATACATACATGGATACATACGTACATGACAGTCTTTATCCTCTTCTCCAGTAGCGCTACACCCAAGGTAACACAATCCACGTTACGTATTTATTTTATGTGGAGCATTTAAGTCCATTTGGAAGCTGAAAACAGGAAAGAATTAGTTCAACTGCACAAAATTATTTGATACAGAATAATGATTTCCACTGATGCAATCTCCTGTCTTATGCGTTTGGAGTGAGTGGTGAGGAGGAAAGGCGATGTAAGAGAAGGTAGCACCATTCTATGTGTATGTGGTGGTGTGGATGTCTCCAGCAGTGAAGGAGTTTCTCCACAAGAGTCTGGGCAGTGCACTGAACTTTATGTTCCTATGGGGAGATAATCAGATTCATGAAGGGAATGAAACCAATCTTTTGTAACTACTTAGTGTGGAAAGATCATTGAATTTGAAACCATATTTGATAAAATGAAGTGTAGTGTGTGCTACCTAAGTGCAACAACAGAGAGGTATATTTTTAATCAAACACCCTGAAAAAAGTAATTAAGTCTGTAGGCACATGGTGGTTGTGTTTCTAGTTCTGCAAGGAACTTAAGGGAGAACTCAGGTGGGATTTCCTTTAAGGATGACAATTCTGTAGTTATTACAGAAACCCGTACTCATAAAAAGGACGCATAAAGGTCATTTAAAATAAGGAGAAAGATGGAAATGCTTTATGCCTACTTCAAATGTAAACAACCAGTCAGAAGGCTATTAAGATGTGTTGCTTACATCAAAAGCACAGGCCAAATCAAATAGATGATTCTGTATTATTGGCACAGAAAATTTAGATTCCTGGACTGAGGTGTTTAAGGCAATCTGGAAAAGGGGACTTTGTCCTTCACTTTTATTTTTACTCAATCTGAGACCATCTTCTGCAAGATCTTCTAGCTTGCTGGGTGATTGTTATTGAATATGTTTTGCTAGCCATGATATGCTCAATATAATAATTAACATGTAAAATGGAACTTGGTTTGGTCAGAATGACTTCAAATAGTTGCCAGGGAAATAAAGGTTTTTACACATAATCCTCTTTCCCAATCCAGCACTTCAGTTAAAAATAAAATACTACAGGTAAAGTGCACAGAAGTATACTCTTTGAAAATGCAGAATGATTCAGATTAGGTCTACTTATTATTTGTGAACATTTTGTGCAATAGAAAAAATGAACAAAAAAGATCTGTAAAGGATTTTTTTGTATACCAAAAAACTAATGCCAGACACTGGAGACTTGCAAAGCCATTGAAGAGGCAGATAAGACAAAAATAATAACAAAATAATAGGGATCTGGTGGTCATGGATACTTCCAAGTATAAAGGTATATATCTATGATGAAAAAAAGTTACATATACATCTGCTTGTTATAGGAAGTAGTATTACAATTATTTCAGGTCATTTACCACAGAAAATAGCAGTATACTAAAAGAAAGCAAATCAACTGTAACTGATTCTGTTATTTTTCTTCAGACAGGCATAACAAAATAACAGCTATATCTTGTGGTATAATCAGAGAAAGTGGAATCATTTTCACACAACAATAATGGAGGCAATGCTCTAGCAGAGCGTTAAAAGTATTCAAACAATGGTGTGGGGAAATTTAAATAGTGAAATCACACACCGTGATTGGAGTTATACGTTGCTTCTAAGTATTTGGAATTTCACTCTGTATGTGTAGCTTGGAAAAGTGCAGAGTATAAAGTGATGTAAACAATTTAAACAATATAAAAGTACTAATGGTGGACCTGCTGAGGTGATTGGGCAGTAGCAAATCCATATGTTTATTTCCTTGTAAAGATTTCATCTTCCCAGATCTTTTTGCTTGCTTTTACTTTAGTCCAGGTCTATTTGATTCATGCTAAACACTGGTAGCAAAAACACCTCCCCATCTCCACTTCAGGAGTAAAATATGCTGAGCAAATTAATGACTCATTTTGGGACCCTGAATATCTAGCAATAAATTCTAGTTACTTCATAAAGACAATGTGTTTTGAATAAAAACAAAACAAAACAAAACAAAACAAAACACAGTCTGAGAGCTGACAGTTATTTCTTCATATTGTTTGCTAATAAAGATTTAGAAGGCACATAGTAAAATGTAAATGAGAAGGTAAAATTGAATTTTCCTACTTCATTTTCATCATCTGTTAAAGGAAAATCTACCATCCCTATAGAACAATTACAGATGATTTTTTTTTTCCCCCACATACTTTTATTTCCTTTCACTATGTAGGTTAACACTTAAGAGCTCCAATAATTGAAGAAAATTAGTTTGGTCTCAGAGGAAACTTCACATTGCATTTTAGTAGCAATGAGCTGTTTTCCAAGGTAGAGACTTATCTTAACGAAATAGTTTTAGGCACCTGGGGAAAGTGGAGGAGGAGGTACAGAAAAACCTCCAGAGACTGACAATGCAATATTGCAATACTGATTTCTTCATTTTTCATCATACCATTATTGCTGGGTCCCTCCAGCAATGGGGAAGTCAGCTGCAATGTCATTGTTCCCTGCAAAGCTTCAATAACAGAAGTACAATATGTATTAAAATTGTCCAAAGAGAGAGTGAGAAAGAGATCTAGGTTAATGTAAAGTTAAGGTTCAACAAAGAGTGAGTGAAATTTCAGACTAGAATCTTTATAATTCTTCAATCAGATGCATATACGTAGGTATAATTTCAATATCAGAAAACTAAGGTGGCAATCAAGGGGAAAAATTATTTATGTAAACAGGATAAATAGTAAGTGGGATTATTCAGTTTGTTAATTGAAGCATATATATATATATATAAGACCATTCTGAATCAAAGCCTAAGATGTTTTGTTATTGATATATCCCTAGTTTGGTTTCTTTCTCTCCCCTCACTCATATACACACAGAGGTGCAAACCTTGAAAGAAAGGATGAGCTATTTCATTCTCTCTCAAAACACAGATGTTTGCAATGTTCTTGCAAAAGATGACTTTAAGTCCTAATAAGTACACCAAAGGGGTAGAGTTTTCACATTGTAGATAGAGTCAGTAGCAAAGACTTTTAAAGCTATTTTCACTGCTTCTGTACATTGAATATGATACTTAAGTTGAAGTTGTGGTAGAAGAACTGTTACTAGAATAATCAGGAAATTATATAAAAAAGATGGAATAGACCTTAATTAATTCTCTAGTTTATTTTAAGAGCAACATGCTAAAACAGGCAGTCATACCTTATATGTGATGAATTCTGCAACACAAGTTTTTAGGAAAAATCGAGGCAGGGGGAGAATTGATGAACTTAAAGCTTGGACAAAACTAAAGAAATGGTGAAAGAAAAATACTGTGTTCTTTGCAATACCAAGGTGTAACAATCACTGAAGTCCCGTTAATAAAACTGGGGACCTTTGAATACAAAGTTCTAGTGCAATTAAGGCCCAGTGTGTGATCACTATGTACACATTTAGCAAGACAAAGGTTTTAACTTTCTGCAGAGACTAAAAGGCCAAACAGCAACTATGAGCGAATATATAGGTTGTCTAAGTCTCCCCTTCTACAGTCCTGTCATTGGACATACACTGCCTTTCATAATAATTTATTTAGATTAAGATGATGATCACTTTTTTGGTCTTTGTATGTACATGCATGATGGGATACCAACCACAGGCAATCCTAAAGAGTCCTAACATATACAGTGTTGAAGGCCTACCTATATTTGTACACAAGATGATAAATAATACAGTCTTAGAGACCTTTCTGAAAGTTTCCTCTTAAATGACCTTATACTGACAAGATATAGCCAGTTTGATTTAATAGCAAGCACACAGCTTGCAACAGTTTAGTTAAATGCTTTTAAAAAAGATTGTTGAAAAAATATTGAAGTTTTGTCAGTTTTTGTACTGCATACTTTGTTTATAGCTGTCTTTGTTTGTTAAACTTGAGCCATAAGTAACCTTTTCCCTTTGAGGCAAATTTAGTGCATAAAGATCTTCATAATTTCTTACTTAACCACTGCTTAGTAGCATTCACTGCGACCTGGAATGCAGTCACGTAGAAGGACTATTCCTAAATAATTTATTTTCATCTGTAACAGTAGAAAAGAAAAATGTTGCCAAACCGAAACAGGTAGCCATACCCTATAGGTGTTGAAATTCTGGAACACAGTTTTTAGGAAAAATGGGGGCAGTGGGGACAACTGATGAATTTAAAGCTAGAATGATAACTAATGAAATGGTGAAAGAATGAGCAAAAGGAAAAAGCCCATTGAGTCACATACTACTGCTCAACCAATAGAAGTGCTTAACACAGAAATGAGCCTTTACCTCAAGAGCTGAAATTTTTCAGCCCAGCAGCTTCATCCTTGTACTTACAACCCTGCATGCCTGTTTCATCGTCACACCTGGGGTCCCAAAGAGCTTTGCTCCCAATAGTTGTGTTGCTCTCAGCTCTCACTTGAGGCATGCTGGCTCCTCCACCCACCAAGTGGAAGGCTTCCTCCCAGGGCCACGCCGCTTACTTCCAGCCTCTGGGACAAGGCTCACATGTCAGAAAAAAGGGTACGAGAGGGAGAGAGAACCATCCAAGGCTTCAGATTGACATGGGCTTTGAATATGATCCAGATGTGTATCCAGGTAATGCAAACTAGGAAGTGCTTAGAAATCCCAGAGTACAAGCATAGCTAAGGGTTTATTTGGGGTATTACTGTAACCTCCAAAGAGCGGATTTTGTAGTGAATACCTCTCTTTGTACAGACTACATCATTTTTTCAGTATGAGTGCTACACATTTGTCATAGGTCAGACCAGCTCACTTTACCCAATAGAAGCTGCTTAACTTTCAAGAGCAGCTGGGATATTGCTTTCCAACAAAAAGGGAGATTTAGAGTGTGAGAATTTCCTGTCGAGCTGCTGGAAAATATAACTGATTCAGATTGCCTGCAGCTGGGCTGCAGCTGAATAGTCTCCAGGTATCTTTAGGGGAGACTGCATGATCTTGATCTTTTTCATCTCTTTCAAACTCATGCTCAATGCAGCTTACCTCTGACCACAATTTTCCTGTTTCCTACAGGAGTTTCTTAACAGTCATCAAGTCACTTAAAGTGGTCATCTAAAGTGATTCTCAGGCTGCATTTGGTATGAGCGTTTTACGTACATAATGGTGCTGAATTTGTAGAGCAGAAAGAATTGCATTCCAAGTGAAAGAGGGGAAAAATTAAAAGCAATCCTTAAATTTCCCTCTTTGGCATTGAAAGGATGTATCATTTCTATAGGCATGCTACAACTTGAGTAGGTGTGTAACTGAAAACAGATCACAGGTAGGGAAAATATTTCTCTTTGTTTTCATTTGAATAGCTTCATAAGAGATAAACAGCAGTTTTAAGCATAATGCTTACTTATTTAAATCTCCCTTAAGCAGCAGTAATGTTTCTCTGGTGCCACACCTAGATGATGATTTAAAAAAAAATTTCTCTTTAGGTGATTGTGACCATATTGCAGCATTGTTTATATCATAACGTAAAATATGATATAAGATTGGTAAATTAATGACCTGGTTTGTATAATGCAGAAATAGATGCTTTTACAGCCTCATTCAGGGATACATTCACCCTGTAAAGATTTTGCTGTCCCACCTGTTAAGGAGTTGAACTAAACCTACTAGTTCTTTCACTTGTTACAATATATTGCTGGTTTGAACAATAACCTACTGATCACAATAATTACATGCTTGGGAGATGACTTTCTCATTAGTGCCATATCTACAGCCATGAGATGCCTAGATATTTTAGAAGTGAATCACTTAATACATATTCAGCAAATCAAACATGTTTCAGCACAAATCCTATGTCCTTTATTGACAGATAGAACTTTTAAAGTAGGTAATAACATGGCACCTAATGTGCTCTTGGTTTGAGGGGCAGGGAGCCAGTTTTAATAGGCAGCAATTTATTGCACTTATTCTTCTTCAGTGTGTTCTGTTTTGCTCTTCTTTAAAAAAGTCACTTTCCATGACACATAAGCATATTCCTCTACCCATCCCTCTCTAGTAAAGAATCACTGCTGAATTTCAGACATTACCTGCTTTTTTTTTTTTTCTCATTTTCTGTTAACCTCTTCCTAAGCCATTCTCCTTTCTCAATTAAGAGTCAAATCTGTATTTAAACAATGATGGGCTAGGAATTTGGCAAGATTAATTATTAACAAGACTTGGCTATAGAAAATTAATTTCCTGGCTTTATTTGTCATTTGCAGGTTCTTCTTTCTCTTCTGTTAGCTATGTGACAGATGGGACACTAATAATACACATGTTCTATAAAATACTCTTAAAATGCAAGGTATTCTTGTTTAAAAAGACAGACATTTAAGGTATGAACATTATATGAAACAGAACTATTTCAAACTTCTGTGTAGCAGATCATTTCCTAGCAGAGAATGTATACCCATAGCTCCATCCTTTTCAAACTTTCTTTTTTAACAGTTCAGATCAGCAAGGCAAGGATTAAAAAATAAAAGCAAGCCAAATCAAATGAAAAAAAAAAAAAAGTAACATAGCATAACTACCAGCACAAACACACATCTAAAGGAAGAAATTATTTTAGAACTTTTCAAGAAAAAATTATGGAAACTGCCAGTGTGAATTCAGGGAAAGAAGCTCTCTGTGGACTTCCACAAAACAGTAGAAAGGCAGCAGTTATGCAGCTCTTCCAGTTCTATCTTTCCAACATGAACTGCAACCTGCCTTGTGGACATCATAAAAAAGTGAAAAGGTGTTTCTTATGGCAGTTCAGCCACTGTCTTCTGTTCTTACAACAAATCTTGACCACGTAGTAGGTTCAGAATTTCAGAAGAATTGCACAAGGTGGTAATACCAAGTTGTTATCTGAATGTGCTAATTAGTTGTGCATGGCCAAGAAGTGAAAGCACTGAATATCTTTTATTCCCTATGCTGGAAAGTCTGACACAAGTCAGTAATTTCAAAAATAAAAATAAAATTAAGAAAAGCAAAACAAAAAAAAAAAACCACAAAACCAACAACAACAACAACAACAACAACAACAACAAAAACTAAGTCATTATGGATTGCAAATATTCTTATTATCAGGCAAAAATTAGTCAAATAACTTTAGCCAAAACCTGGAATGTTTTGAAGAAAGCTGTGAATTTATTGTAAACATGTTTTTTTTAGGATAATTGTAAATCAGTCCGATTCTGACATGTGTTATGATGCAAAATATGTATTGGTAACAAAAAACATCACTTATTGCTAAATAAAATTAGCAGAATCCTGAGACTATATCACATCCTAGTTCTCTTAAAATCCATTAAGTCAAAGAGACCACTGTGGAATCTTAAGTTCCGGCTTAACAGCAGTGCTTCTGATGGATCCACACCATACAACATTCTCTGCAAGGGACCAGTCAGGAGAGGGGGGTGTTACAGCAGCCTGGCTACGTGCCGTTGCAGTTCAGAGGGAAGACAGGCAGCATCGTCAAGGTTCTGTGAACCTTCTGGGAAGCTTGTTTTAGTATCAAAGTCTTAATAGAGCACGACCTTGAGTGGAGAGGCAGGCGATTTGTGAGAGACTTTCAGTATGAATGCTTGCTCAGCAAGTGTTTTGAAAAGATCCACCTGAGCGGGTCACACTATGCTTGAAAGCCGCAGAGCAATAAGGTCCTTATATTCAAGCAGTAAGGTCCTTATATTCCAACCTGAATAACAGAAATGTTGTATAGTGTGCTGCTATTTTTACCATTTAGGATTTTCAGGTTATTCCTGACTATAATGTACATTTCATACAAATCCTGAAGCTTCACCAGGAAGCACTAGTTTTGTGCTTGGATTTTTATTGTTTTCTATAATGAATAAACATTGACCTGCAACAGTATGCCTGTTAGATTTGCGTTAGATTCCTGAGGCTAAATTTACAAAAGCTGAAGGAATAGTCAGCAATTTGCTATGTTAGATCTGTCTTTAAAATGCAGTAAGGCTTGATTAGCCATTGAGAAGAAATTTTAAACACTTGAGCAAGATCTTCCTTCATTGTCATAAAATTTTGGTTTTAGGGACTCTAAGCTGCAATTGGAGAAATGAGCTTCTCCCATAAAACACTTACTGGGGTCTCCTTTCATAAAATTTCCTAGAAATCCTATAAAGCATATTTGCCACAAACCACTGTACTCCTTCAAACCACATTCAATGTATATACTTCATCAATTATTAGTCTGCTCTAAACTACCCTTAAAATTTTAAATATCTGTCTTTTGCATGATGCGTATGTGCAGCTGGAGAACTGCTAAAATTGTAAAAAAGATATTTGAGAATTCAAAGTAATACTAATAATCCACTATCTAACTCTTTTCTATATCCACTTCCTTAAACAGTTTAAGTCTGAATCCTCTGTTTGCAGGTTCTACACACTGAAATTACTTTTGCTGAACAGTGGTTGTACTTTTGTTCCAAAAAGTATGTATGGTAGACAAAACTAGCTAGTGAAAAGCATTGTTGGTGGAATAAAGCTGAAATGTTTTATGAAGTATGTTGAGCTTTACCAATATGCTGTACAAGAGGTAACTACTGCTATCCCGGTCATTTGTAATTTAAGGACATGGGCTACTGTATTCTTGATGTGAGCTACTGCTTAAGTTTAACATTCATGAAAATCCATATCTCATATTCTGCAGTACCACCTACTCCATGTTTAGCCTATCCAAATGCTTTCTACGACACATTATTGTTGAAGCACATGTTTGAAAGGGAAATATTAAATCCCACTTATTTAGCAAAGTTGTAATTTTCCTAGAAACTGAAGGGAAGGTCTGCACAACCCTCAGAGTAAGCTGCAAGAGATCCGTATAACTTCATATTTTATTTGGCTACCAACAACGCTAGCTACCCTTGCCACCTATATGAGCTGTCTTACGACACTAGCATTAGGTTCTTCACTATCCTGTGTAGCACCATCTTGGTCCCTCTATTCCGGGCTTTGAAAGGACTATTGCAAAACAACTGCAGGAGCAGAAACTATCTGGGTTGAAAATGCAGCCCTTTTTGGTACTGTTTCTTATAAAATAATGACTGTGGTGAAACTATTTGACAGAATTCATGCTCTTTTCTGTTACACTGCTGAAAATAGTGTAAATATACTAATAAATTACAAGATATTCTCAATGTAATTTCCATCTATGTAAGAAACACTTTTTCTGCACTGTCCAACCCTATTAGTCTGCCATGTAAGATCAATATTTTTAATAATGAGGCAGCTTCACATTTCTAAGGAACAAATCTTTTAACAGCTCATTCTTGCCTTGAGATGTTATTACTGTTATTTTTGTTCTCTTTAAATTAAAGTTCCTGTATGTTCATTAATCTATAAACCCATTACACTGGTTTTATAGTCACATTTGGAAGTGTTTTATTCCATGCTCCCATACCTGTATAGTTTTCCAGTGATAAGTATTGTTCCTGTCTGTGTTGTATGACATCACTTTCTCTTGAAGGTCAGAAAGCATGTTTACACTATCCACATGAAGCTTCTGGGAACAGTAATGAACATTTTACACACAGATGAAAGTCCCATCAAGAAGACTTGAGATTAAGGTGGAGTGTCATTTCATTGCATTATAAAAGCTTTGTGCACCCATGTCATGAGTTCTATGTGTAATTCTGGCCTGAATGATAAGAAGGATGTAGCAGAAAAGTTAGAGTAGAGTCATGAAGATTATTAAGGGAATGAAGAAATTTTATTACATAAAATTTCCTGAATTACTGGAATTAATATGATTGAGGATTATAAAAATCAAGAAAATAGTGATTAAGATGAAAATAGAAAAAAAATGCACCAAAATTAGAGGTAGAACACTGAATAAAACCTGTAAGAGGTATTACTAAAGCACGTAAAAGGATCTCTTTACAGATCAGGTAGTGAACTTGCAGAACTTGCTGCTACAATGCAGTTGTGGAAGTAGACACAGTAGCAGCAGATTGAAAAAGGCAAAATCATGGTCCACAGCTCCATAAGCAATAAATAAAAAGAATAGGCTGGTATTTACACTCTAATATCTCTAATACAATAATTGTGCAAGAGGAGTGACCCAAGAAAGCTGGCAAGACCTGAGTATTTTCCCTAACTGGCACGCCACTGTTGAAGCAGAACATAAGGCTAAACAGATTGCTGATCTCACCAGCAGCACATTTCTTAGGTCCTCACCATAGCTTTTCCTGTAATGTAAAAAGGTGAGTTAGAATAGGCGATTTACGACTGTTGTAAATTGACCTAAAGCAGCCTAGATTACCTTCACCAACTGATAAAACTGTAAACAATTAATCACATCAACTAAGTTTATGCCTTCTCTTGGGCTATTAAAGAAGCTTTACAAAGCTTGCTTTTTCTTTTTCTTTTTCTTTTTCTTTTTCTTTTTCTTTTTCTTTTTCTTTTTCTTTTTCTTTTTCTTTTTCTTTTTCTTTTTCTTTTTCTTTTTCTTATAAAATCTTTATTAACACAGCTAAGAGAACAGAAACTAGATTTGTTAATCTAAGAAGGATATCTTTTTTTCTAAGAAAGATAACTTTTACAAGAAGTTTAGTTCATACAGCTTAGATTTCAAGCTGGGGGGGCGTTGGTCTTTTTTTTTAATATTCTGGGTCTTTAACTGAGGAATTTGGTAAAAGGATTGAATCCCTCAATAGGATGGATTTGATTTTTTTTTTTTTTTCATTTACCATGTTCCTTTTTGTGGAAATCAAAACATGGAGAAGAGTGAAAGGAACTGGTGTTTTGTGAAGTTGAGACAAGGATGAGGGACCCATCTCAGAATATCTTCCAGTACCGTCATTTGAATATAGGCAATCTCAATGAAGGTTGAATCTGGGCTCCCTACCAATGTGATTTAAAATTCATTGTGTGCTCTCAGGCCGATGCATAAGAGCATAAATGAGCCCAGAGCTACTCAGGCTTTTTTAAGATATCTTTGTCTTCCATTTGCAGAGTCTCTATTGCCCGAAAAAAAGAGTGACTTTATCACGATAGTGCAAATGTCAGTGGACCGTCTGTCTTGCTTTTTCATAAGCTTGAAAAAAACCTTTTGACCACATCACATATCACATAAGCAGTTATACTACTTGTGCAAATGAAGCCCAGAAATACTGCTGAATGATGCAGTTCACAAAGCTTAGTTTTCTCTGTAAGTCTTAAATAGTAACACTTCCTGCATCCTATTCTTGAAATATTGACCATTGGGCACTGATCCTAATTTTCTATCTAATTGGGGTACAGAAACCATGCCTGTGGCGAGTCATCCGTCACAGAGTTCCATTAGCAGATTTCAAGTATTGACTAGTAAAAGAAGTGTTCGCTTTCCTGAGATTGTTAACAATCTATAGGACAATATACAATATGTCTACAATTTCCATTAATGGAAGATTGATGAGGATAAACCTCATTTGTAACAAAGTTATTGGTTTGCAAACACTTCATACATAAAAGACAAGCCTGACTCAATGAACAGCTTCTAATAAGTATTTCAAACTTTATTGATGTCAAGACATGAAGTAATATCTACCATGAAGTAGTAACGTTGTTCTAGCTGTATGCTTTAAAGATGTAACAGCCTCTTTATGATCTTAGCTTAATAAACTCTCCTCACTAAATCAACAATGTTCCATGATTTTGTAAGGCATATCATCTGATGTCAGAACACAGGCAATCAAAAGTGTGAAGTGCGGGTGTCAGCTCTTTTATGTTTACAGATCCATACAGGTCCAAGAAACACAGACATACAATTTCTATATGTATCAAAATATTTGCATTTGTATCATTTGTCAAGATGAACTCTGCTGATGGATATGGAAATGCACCCAGTTAATATTAGAAAGAGTTTTTTAAAAAGTAGTAATAGAAGTAGTCATTTTAATACTGTAATAAAATATATACTTGTGCTATTGAAACCACAATTAGTTTAGTATCCATTTCATTGTTCCTTCACTTAATTGTTAATGCTTTCACAAAATTTGTTTCATCTTTTGCATGTATGTATGTGACTGGGCATTTCTGTAGCAGTTAAGTAGATATTTACTGAATTCACTTGTCTTCTATTATAAATATCAAATTTAAATGTCTATGTTTTTTCCAGTATTGTGCGAAACTGATGAATTAGTGTTGAATTTTCCACTGTTAAAATTTTTTTTGGTGTCTCAGGGAAAAATTCTATAGCAGTCTCCATCTTCAGACACAGCTTCAACAGAATCCAGTAGGAAATGCAGAAGGATATGAGGTTTTTAATTTTCATGTTTTCCATTGAGAACATCTCAGTCACATTTATGCAATTCTGCTTGATGCCAAAATGGTTCTTTTCTTGTTGCTCATCAAAACATTTATCTTTCTGCAAAAAGGCACATCTTTAGAATAATTGTAAGAAATGGAATAACCATTATATCTTTTCACCGAGTGGGACAACAATGTTATAATAGACCTGATTACTAATTGCTTTATAGCCTAATTTCTAGCTATTTGAAGGAAGGTTTATGTTAATCAGCTACTCAGGCGGGAAATAATTATTATGTAGTCACTAAAGGCAACTGTTTTCCCTACTCATAAGAAATATTTATTATATAAGGAGTCTTTGGAGAATAAATGTATTAGTTACAATAATTTGTGAACCTGTTAAAATTTGCTGCTTGGAAAAATCTGATGACAAATAAACTGAGAATTTATTATGTTAAAAGACACACCTTCACTAATTCTTAAATAATAATCAGGCAGATCTTTACTGAAGTTGCCTCAGTTGCCTGTTTTCATTTGTTAACATCTATTTTACTACACAAAGTTTCTTTAGATTGTGTTGTCTTTGTATTCATCTTGCAAATTTCACGTTTTCAACAACTTGCTTTCACTACAGTAGTTAGTAATTTTTTGTGCACTTAGAAAGAAATTCCTACAGGTATAAGTCAGTTTAGACCCAGTGAAGTTAATGTACCTGTTATAATGTAGCTGGATGGGATTCTGGTTCATAATTCCAGGAGAGTCATAGTCTACTGAAATATGTGGTTATAACAATGGCAACAAGATCACATATTTTGTTGAACATTTCTTTTCTGTATTATAGTTCATGTTCAACAGACTCCTTTCCCCTTGACCAGACTAGTCAAGACAGCTCTTGTAAAGGGAACAGATCATAAAAAATATCTTTGAGAACAATGTCTGCTATTGAGCCTCAACAGTCCATGAAAATATGCCTCAGGAGAGATTAAAATCTACTTTGGTTCTCATTGGCCTAGGATATGATGCCATCAGCCATTTCTTCAGTTTGATTTCTGCATCCCCAGCTGAGGAATATAATTGAAGTATTCTTCCATCCCCTACTATATAGCACAGCACAGTGTTGATTTGCCTAATGACTCTTATCAGACCAGGAAAAAAGTACATAGATTTTTTATTTATTTGTTTGGGTTTTTTTTATTTTTTTATATCAAATTGTCAGAGAAGCACTGGATTTTTATGCCCAAGAGGACTTTAACTTGTGGACTAATCAAGGTCAGTGGTGCTGGCTGCAGGGAGGGAGAGATGCAAGGAGAGAAGAAAAGGGAAGTAATTTCCAGGAGAAGAAAATGTGATTGTAAGTCAGCTGTTTTGACTAGATCTGAATAGTTCTTCCATGCATATTTGATATTGGGCATTTAAGACAAGCCTATTTATTGTATTCTTAAACTAATGTTTAGGAAAGAAAGAAAAAAAAAATAGTTTAGTGATGTGGGACAGGGTGTTTTAGCAAACTTAGCACTGGCAGCAGATGTCCGGATAGAAAGACATGACACAGCACAGATTTTGAGGGAGTCCTCATTGGTCCACAGAAGCAAAATAGTGTTTATGTTCCATAGCATGACAAGAACAAAAAGAATGACACAATACCGGAGAAGCTACAGTCTGAGTCAGAAAGGTTTAAGACACCTGAGGGCAGCAGACTGCTGAAGGGAGAGAGGAGGCAGGAGACTTTATAACAATGTGTCCAGAGTGGATGAAGGCAAAGGGCCATTTCTTACCATCAATAACCTCTAGGATGAAGTTGAAAAGACCTTCACTGAAAGGGAGGGCAGAAGCCTCCAGTAACAGATGACTTAGAAGGTTTTCTTTATTGTGCTGGTTTTGGCTGGGATAGAGTTTATTTTCATCATGGTAGCTAGCATGGTGCTATGTTTTGTATTTGTGCTGAGGACAGTGTTGATGGAGTAGAGGTGGTTTTGCTACTGCTGAGCAGTGCTTACACAGAGCCAAGGCCTTTTCTGCTTCTCACCCCACCCCACCAGTGAGTAGACTGGGGGTGCACAAGGAGTTGGGAGGGGACACAGCCAGGAAACATGACCCCAACTGACCAAAAGGACATCCCATACCATATGACATCATGCTCAGTATATGAGGGGCTGGGGGAAGAAGAGGGAATTGGAGGACATTTTGAGTGACTTGTCTTCCCAAGCCACTGTTACACATCATGGAGCCCTGCTTTCATGGAGACAGCTGAACACCTGCCTGCCCATGGGAAGTGGGGAATGAATTCCTTGGTTTGCTTTGCTTGTGTCTGCAGCTTTTGCTTTACCTGTTAAACTGTCTTTATCTCAACCCATGAGCTTTCTCACTTTTATTCTTCCAATTTTCTCCCCCATCCCACAGGGCGGGGCAGGGGGAGTGAGCGAGCAGCTGTGGGGTCATTAGCTGCCAGTGGGGCAAAACCATGATAACTATGCACTGACCTAAGTTATGTAAGACAAAATAAGTTACAAGAAAGAACTCTGTTCCTTTCCACTGCTTTGTTAAAGTTGCAATCTAACAATTAATTAATGTTCTCATCTCTATCTTTTTTTTTTTTTTTTTAATCTGTCTATCCTGTAAGCCTGAAGAACACAATGAGAAATTTTCTACACTCTGTTATGCCATGGGAGATCAAAGTTAAGATTTAAATGAGTTTATTAATGGCCTCTATGCAATATTTTCTTCTAGGGAACACAGTATAAAATAAGGTATCAATGATGTGACATGAATAATACATTCCAAGAAACAAGTTTAGGAATAGTCCTAAATCTTAATTCATTTTTATATACTCAGTCAGCTGCAAAACAGATTGTTTCTGTCTTACAAATAAGAAAAACCTACATTTGTTGCACACATCATTAATGAATAATTCAGCAAGTCTTAAAGAAAACTGAATATCACAATTTAATTTTAAGTAGACCACGTTCAAGAGAGACAGGTATTTTATTGTGACATAGCTTCTGTTGCAAGAAACACCTTTTCATTTACAAGCATGCTTGCTATCACTCAATGTTCAATAACTCAGAAGAGTGGTGGGACTTCAGTATAAATAAACTCTGAAGTTGTTAGTGCAGTTGAAAAAGTGAGGATAGAAGGTCTTATTTCTGCATACTGTGGAGGCACAAAAGACAAAAGCTTTATGAGAATTAGAAAAGTTAAATAACTCAAAAAGCCTCTGTTTTGTTCTGAGTCCTAAAAGAGAGATAGATATAAGACTATGTGGAAAAAAAAAAAAAAAGATATATTTTGAATTAAATATGTAAATAAATGTTTTGGTTTGATTTGATTATTTTTTTTGAGGGGTGGGATAGACTTTTTCTTGGAGAAGGGCTAGGAAGAGGGAGATCTGAGATATACATCCTACAAGGAAATATGTTATCATTAGGAGATCACTGTAGCCTTGGAGGAGAGGGTGGATCACATGCGGGAAGACTGGAGCAAGTGTAGAATGTTTTGGTCAGTGCAAGTGTTGCCCTGACCTTCAAGGGACAGACCCAGACGTGGACGGATTTCAAGCTGTCCTGTGGATTTAATAAAAGCAGAGGTGTATGAACAGAGAGTTGAACAACAAAAAGTACCTCCTAAGTTTCTTGGAGAAAAATAACTTTGTCCATGTCTGCAGTTTCACAGATGCATCTGTCAATAAAGAGAGGTGAATCATGCCAAACAGCAGCAGAAGGAACTGAAGGTAAGAAAGCAGGAACAGAGGGAACCGTATCCTGTGTGCTGCCTTCCCTGGGAAAAAGGAATAGGTATCTATGGCTTAAAAATCCACCTGAATCTATCCCACATGGAAGAATGACCACAGCATGTGGACAAGCTTGGAAGCAAGACTTGCCACCATCAGTAAAACAAGGAGATGAAAGCCCAGAACTGCCTGTTCTTCAACCTGTCGTTGAGATAAAAACACCAAAAGCTTGTCTGACTAAGATTTATGCTGAGGTGCAGAAAATAGTAACTTTAAACACAGGATGTTATTAAAATGTAGAATTAACAAAGAGTTTTATAACTGTCTTTAGTCTAGTTTGTAGAGTCTGTGCCATATTCTGTGAATAAAACTGGAACAGTAGGTTCACTGGGGTACAGCAGGGGCAAGAACTGAATCTTATACAGCAGACACAGGTTTTTTCATGTGAATTATCTCCTTTATGTAGGAATCATCTTTTGAGAGGAAGGAGGAGACAATACAAAGACAATATGAAGTCTAGCCAAAGTCCAGTAACTAACAGTATTCCTCAGTGGTCCAGTCCACTATACTGGGTCTAGTCCTGCTTCACATCTTCATTAATGAACTGGATGATGGGGCAGACTGTACCCTCAGCAACTTTGCTGATGACACAAAAGTGGGAACAGCAGCTGATACGTCCAAGGGTCACACTGCCATCCAGAGGGAACTTGACGGTCTCCTCCTACAGTTCAACAAGGGGGAGTGCAAAGTCCTGCACCTGTGGAGGAACAACACTATGTACCAGTACATGCTGGGAACCACCCAGCTGGAAAGCAGCTTTACCGAAAAGGAGCTGGAGTCCTAATGGGCACCAAGTTGAACATGAGCCAGCAATATGACCCTGCAGAAAAGGAGGCCAA
This sequence comes from Aramus guarauna, assembly GCA_013400195.1. Lineage (NCBI taxonomy): Eukaryota > Metazoa > Chordata > Aves > Gruiformes > Aramidae > Aramus > Aramus guarauna. The sequence continues at coordinate 304,673 of VXBL01009403.1, forward strand.
TGGTATCCTGGGCTGCATTAGGCAAACTGTTGTTAGCAGGTGGAAGGAGATGATTCTTTTCCTCTACTCAGCACTAGTGAGACTACACCTGGAGTGCTGGTTCCAGCTCTGGTGTCCTCAGGACAATCGAGACATGGACATACTGAATAGTGACCAATGAAGTGATTAAGGACTGGAGCATCTCTTCTATGAGGAAAGACTGAGATAGCTGGGACTGTTTAACCTAGAGAAGAGAAGGCTCAGAAGTGATCTTATTAATGAATATAAATACCTGAATGAAGTGTGCAAAGTGGACAGAGCCAGGCTCTTTTTAGTGCTGTCCAGTGGCAGGACCAGAGGAAAAGGGTACAAACTGAAACAGAGGAGGTGCCATCTGAACACCGGGAATCACTTTTTACTTACTGGTATTTGAAAAGGGAAAACTGACAGCAGAATAGGGCAACTATTCAAGGTCTCATGACTAGGCTTGCTTAGTTTCCTTGTCCACACTACAATATACTTGAAGTTTTTTTGGGAATAAAATAGAGATGAAAACTTGGTGAGAAAACTTGTCTTCACAGTAAATTTTAACAGTTCCTGAACTAACTAACTTGAAAATTCACATTTGTCTGTCTAAATACCAAAAAGATCACATAAGATTGCACTTTTTAAAAGGAAATTTAACTAGATTTAACTTCAAAAATATTGCTCTTAAAATTGTTAGATGAGGCATGGATCAATTGTCTTTTCTGTTTCTACCCAACTCTCCTTGCATATAGTGTATAATCATTTCTTCATGTATCACAGTGCAATTGCACAGTAGTTATTCATCCCAAATATTGCTTTCAACAATAGCTTATGAAAATTTACATTAAAAAATAACCAATTTCCGTATTGGAAACTGCTAGGAAATATAAATATCATGATTCTGTAGACCTATATGTTCACAATCTAAAAGAGAACAAGAAATTTGTCTGACACTTGTTTAAAAAAACCCAACAGTTAAATCCTTAAAGAATAATCTTCTACTAGCAATGAGTAGAAAACAAGATCCTTTTATACCACAGTAACCTAAGTAAAACTTTAAAGTTAGGTATGATGTCATTTGCTGTTATAAAAAATATTGTAGTACTCTGGCATGATTTTTTAAAAATGTTTTCTATGAAGAGTAAGTATTTTTAAAAAAGTAATATTTATATGCATTCAAATATAAAGAAATTTTCAAATTAGTTTCACTCTTGAACTTACTCCTAAGACTAGCTGTTGAATATATTAATTTATGAGATATATGCAAAATTGTAAAGGCTCTAAAATATACTTTGGTGACAAAAATTTTATGAAGAATAGTTACATTTGAAAAAAAGAAAAGACTCTTACAAAAATTTTGTTTAGGCACTTTTCCACTTCAGAAAATTTACAGAGCTGACTTTTATACATTCAGCAAAATCTTTCTTAAGAAAAGAAAGAATTAGCCATTTGATCTGCTGCAATTATGTAGCACTTTTGAAATTATTATTACCATCATTATATATCCATTCTGTGAACTTAAGACACAGTTGTAAATGATAGGAATCATTAAAATTCATAGTATCATGTTGTCATATAATGGTGTGCTGGTTTTGGCAGAGATAGAGTTGGTGTTCTTCATAATAGCTAGCATGGGGCTATGTTTTGGATTTGTGCTGAAGACAGTGTTGATGGAGCAGAGGTGTTTTCGTTGTTGGGAAGTGCTTGCATGGAGTCTGGGCATTTTCTGCTTCTCACCCCACCCCACCAGCGAGCAGGCTGGGGGTGCACAAGGAGTTGGGAGGGGACACAGCTGGGACAGCTGACCCCAACTGACCAAAGGGATATTCCATACCATATGATGTCATACTCAGCATACAAAGCTGGGGGAAGAAGAAGGAAGGGGGGACATTGGGAGTGATGGCGTTTGTCTTCCCAAGTCCCCATTAGGTATGATGGAGCCCTGCTTTCCTGGGGATGGCTGAACACCTGCCTGCCCATGGGAAGTGGGGAATGAATTCCTTGGTTTGCTTTGCTTGTGTGTGTGGCTTTTACTTTACCTATTAAACTGTCTTTATCTCAACCCACAAGTTTTATCACTTTTGCTCTTCTGGTTCTGTCCCCCATCCCACTGAATGGAGATGTCCCCCATCCCACTGAATGGAGACTGAGCGAGCGTCTGCATGGTGCTTAGTTGCCAGCTGGAGTTAAAGCACAACAAATGGAAATAAGTCTTAGCATTCACACAAATGAGTGCAATGAATTTACTCAGTTCCATACTGCCTGTAAATTGGCACAACTGTTCATGAAGGGGGAGTCAGTAGTACAAACAAATCTACCCACACTTGGTATAACTGATACAGAATCAGTGGCAGAACCAGCAGAGAAGGAAAGGCACAGACTTTGGGAATAAAAGAAAAAAAAATCTATGTAAAGTTCTCCTCTTTCCTTGGACTCTTTATTTTTCAACAACAGGAGCCATTTATTTAGTGGAAGTTAAAGGTGTAGCTTTGACTCAGGAGCAAGAGAACATGTTTCTTCTCCCATCTACTCCTTTTTCTTTTTTTTTCTCTCTCTCTTTATTGGTCCTTTCGCATATGCAAGGGATATTGAAATTAAGGAATATTTTCTGTTGCCTTCAATTTTTATTTACTCTAGCTGGAAATAAAGTAAGTAGAGCATGCTAGTGAAGACATATATAGGTAAGTAAGGTAGCATATCTCATTTAGAATGAAATTCATTTTAGTATGGAAAAATACAAAATTTGTATGTGAGGAAGAAAGATTCTTGGGTCTGTGTGTGTGACATTCTACATTTTTGGGGGGAGTCCAGGGGATAAAGTTGCATCTTAGGAACCTATCTTTTTCAGAATTTGCCTTACATTTTTGAGGTATAGATTTACAGATGAATGCAACATCCCATTAGTCAACATACTGAAACCAGGAAGGTCAAAGAAGAGTTATTGAGCAAAATTACTTTGTCTGCAAAAATAGATGGAAATCATGTCCAAAATCAGAATGTAACCTACCCCCATGTCATATTATAGGGCTTCATTAAATCAAAACAATACACAACTCTTACCTGACTTTAGTTCCCAGTCATACTGTTTGATTGTTATTATTCCTTATGCATTTTTGAGAAAGGGCAAAAGTCATGTGCTGGTATTTTTTTCCTAACCGCTCTACTTCATAACAGAGCTATTCTGACACCATTCTTTTCTTCCTGAGATGCTATCTTCCCTTCATGCACATCCACAGAAGAAAAATCTACTTTTCTGGCTTCAGCTCTTAAACTGTTGAGAAAAACAGAATCTGTGTGTGTCATTTAGAGCTCTCTGGGGAGATTTATTTGCTACCACTTTTTATGCACTAAGAACAATAATAATTTGACAAACATTGCAACAAAATTATGTAGAAGCAAATGATAAGATTTACTGGCAAATGTAAGTTGGTTCTTGGTGGGATTTATCAAGTATCTGAATGAAGTTTCTTTAAACATCATGAATGCTGTCATGCTTTTAAATCCTTCTAGAAGCAAAATCTAAAATACAAAGAAATATCAGAAAAAGGTGAACTGTAAGCAAAGAACATTGTTTTTTTCCACAATTTGTAGATCTTAAATATAGTTGTCTGCATACCGTACCATAAGGAACAATACCTGTGTCAGTTCTCAGCATGCAAACAAATCCTTCTATGTTATCTAAATGGTGCCAAATTAAAAGGAAGATAACACAGGACTGGCCTTAATCTTTGGTATTGTATCATATGTAGATGAAATCTGACTGACCAACTGCAAATGACATACACATTAAAGTAGGACAAGGTGGTATCAGGAAAAATAGGGCATCCTAGAAATTAAGTGCAGGTTGAGCAATTAAGATGCAAGATATATACAAAAGGAAAAGGAGAAAGAAGGTTTTGTGTATAGCTTATGGTAGGATGGGGGTTTTGTTTGTCTGATTGAACAATTTCTGTTTTCCATTGAGAAATATTTGCCAGAAATGTTATTGCTTGAGTTATGAGTGTCACAGAATTACACACAGAGAAATCCAGAGTATGTCCCTTTCAGAAAATGGATTTTAAAAAAACCCAATACATACTTTATTTAAGACTTGTCTTTTCCTTGATAAATGTAGGACAGTTGCGAAAGGATGAAAGCCTAAGATAAAAAGACCTCAAAATATGGCAAATTAATGGCCCTTTTTAAGAAGTACTCTTTGTAAATCATTTTCTAGCTAATCAATAAATAAATAAAAGTTACTAATTTTTTGTTTGTTTGTTTGCATGGCAAGGTTTTGGTAGCAGAGGGGCTGCAGGGGTGGCTTCACCTTTGTCTGACAGAGCCAACAACAGCCGGCTCCAAGACAGACCCGCTGCTGGCCAAGGCTGCACCCATCAGCCATGGTGGCAGCGCCTCTGAGCTAACAGAGTTCAGAAGGGAAAAAAACCCCTAATGGCAGTTTTTGCAGCCAGAAAGAGAAGTAAGATGTAAGAAACTCTGCAGACACCAAGGTCAGTGCAGAAGGAGGGGGAGGAGGTGCCTCAGGCATTGGAGCACGAGATTCCCCTGCAGCCCATGGAGGATGATGAGGAGCAGATATCCATCTGCAGCCTNTGTGCTGCTGAGGGGGGAGTAAGTAGAGAATTCAGGAGTAAAGTTGAGCCTGTGAAGAAGGGAGGGATGGAGGGAAGGTGTTTTAAGATTTGGTTTTATTTCTCATTGCTCTTCTCTGTTTCCTCAGTCATAAATCAGATTTTTTTTTTTTTTTCAAAGTTGAGTCTGTTTTGCCTGTGCAGTAATTTGTGAACAATCTTTCCCTGTCCTTATCTCAACCCATGAGCCTCTCAATATATTTTCTCTCCCCTGTCCCATTGAGGAGGGGGAGCAACAGAGCAGCTTTGGTGGGCACTTGGCCTCCAGCCAGGGTCAGCCCACCACACTAATGAAGAGACTTTTGTCAGCATTCATCTCAATAATCTACCATCTAGACTATACGCTAAGGCTTATTGCAACCTCAAAATGGTTTGATTGAAAATGTTTGTAAAAACTAACACCCGAACAGTACTTGTAAATCTTTTTTATCAAACTAAAAAAGAAAAATCTTGGTATCCTCCTATGGCACACTCTAAACAGAGACAAATGTTGAAAACACTTGTCAAACAGAATTGTTTGCTGACCAGCTATGCTATCATCTTCCCATACACAGCCTTGCCACTGACTGTATGAAAGCCTTTCTTGAGTCCAGACACCTTTGCTCCGTGACAAACAGTGCTTCACAATTCTCAGTGCCTATTGAGCAGTTTCGTAGCTGTTACTCTATTCTCAAGGAAGATGCTGTTAAGGTATGCATGCAGGTAGCTAATCCTGACCTATGTCTCCACTAACAAGATAACTAGATGAGAAAAGTCAGGGTGCTACAGGTAAAAAAAGGAGAGCAACGTACTTTTGTATACCCTGACCTGTGGTATCACTAACAAGATAGCAACAAGAAAACAGCAGGACACTGTACACAAAAGAAAGGGGGTTTTATTTTATTGTAGTGGTGACTAAGAAAGAAAGGCAAAGAATGGAATGTGGAGCAGGACATTAAAGCTGTTGTTGCTCTGATCACTCTCCCAGGTGAGTAACTGATGTCCCTGGTCAGGGTCCTTGGGTGCTCTCCCCAAAGGTGGCAAGGGAGCACCCCAAGGGCTGGGACTGGACATCCAGGCATCCTAACAGAGGCAGTGGCAGCACCTGGCTTAGCTCTTCAGCCCTTCAGGCTTCAAAATCTTAGGGACTAAAGGCAATAAATGCATTCTGAACAGCCAGAATACTCCACAACACTGTATATCTGTGCACACAGTGTCCTAGAGACTCCCATGTTTCAAATAGACATGAAGAGGCCTTATCTGAACCCTAAGGTTACCAAAAGCAATTTCACTGTGCTACTGTGGCACCAACCTGAGTTAAATTCGCTCTGCTGTGAAGAAACACAGCAAGACTACCAAAGACATAATTTGATCAGAGTAAATCTTACAATGGAGCACCTTGTAGCAGCAGCGCAGAAGTTGGACCCATTTGAAAGGAAAAAGGACAATAATTCCCTCAGACAATAATGCAGAATTCCTCTATTAGTAGCTTTTCTATTCTTCCACTCTTATTTTTTGTGGCTAAGTGCTTCTATTGCTGAAGTCGAAGTGCAATTGAAAATAAAAGGAACTATTATGTGGGTTTTTTTTCCTAAAAGGTCAACAGAGGTTCTTCATTGTTCCAGAATAAGCGTTACCATCTGTCATCAGTTTTACTTTGATGTAATGATGGATAAATTATCTTTATGTGGCTACATATTCTGCAGTGTTCAGAGCAGTTAAGAAACTCTTAATATTGCATATAAGGTTCATTTTGAGTATGAAATGGAAATAAGAATCAGTCATAATCATAAAGAGTTTGACAGACTCGGCTAGAGTGGTTTTATAGTAGTATTTCATAATCCAAACTTGCAGAAGTGTTATCCATGGGCTCTATCTCTCCAAGATAAAATTATTGAGGTAAATAGGACAAATGCATCAAACTATAATCAGAGAATTGATTATGACTGGTAAGGCTTTTCAAATGTTGTAGAAACAATAATAACAAAAACAGCCACAAGAGCAATAAGAATACTGTAAAAGTCATTCAATACACTGCAAGAGTAACTAACAAAATATATATGTAAATAACACAGAGCCAGATTTTTTTTTATGTCCTATGATACTTTAATTCAGCTGCAGTGCAAATCTGAGTTGGTGGAGGAAAGTTACAAGTTACTACTGCTTCACAGCAGAGGACAATTGCTGTTAGTAAACAGCAAGAGTGGAAAACTATTGTACTGTTAACACCCTCCCTGCTAATGCAGGTCTCAGTTGCTTCTACTCAACAATACTTTGCCCCTCAAGTACTTCCATTATTTAAAAGTATAGGCGTATCTATCTGAAGAGTAAAATACTAACACCTGTGCTATACTGTCTTGGTGTATAGACATTTTTAAGAAAAATTTGTATCATTATATCAGGTTTGATCCAATTGTGAAAAATACTGTTTCATCGATGTTATAAAAAGAAATCTCATGCTTGGTATGTTTTTATAAGTATTACAACATTAAATTTGCTCATATATCATCTACTTCATGCTACTCATTAAACTCTTGTTATTGTCAGTGAGGATCCTGTTGATTCAGTGAACAAAAGTTAGGGTGATACTGTCAACCAATAACTAACATTTTTTTTCATCAGAGACAGGTGAACCAGGGCCTAGGTGACCCTACTTCACAGGATCTCCACTTACTATAACAGCAGCTGAGATGCTATGGCTACACCTGCATCAGCAAGCCATGGAGAACAGAAAAAGTAGATCTGCAGAGCAGGAGAACTGGTGCCGAGGATCTGATGCCCACATTATAGATGTTACTGGTTTTCATTTGTGTCACTTATAGGCTAATCCCATAAACTGAACGTATTTGCAGCTGGAGTACCTCTAGGTGAGTACCTGGAGGTTCCATTTTGGGCTTCCAGATCTTGAAATACAGAGCTGAATCATAGTCTGGGTTCAATTCACTTCCCTAAAAATAGGCAATGTGGCACCTCTCCAGATGTTCTTGGGGGTCCTTCTGGTCTCCAGCTGCCATCGCAAAATACCCCAGGCCTCGAGTAGCATATGTGCTTCCTGTGTTAGGACCCATGCTCTTCTTTCATGTACCCTCAGATGTCTCACAGTGATACTGATCACTTTCATAGGTATAACTGAATAAAGACATGCATCTGTGTAGGTAAAATGGGGAAGTAAGGAGGAGAGCAATTGTGTCTAGCTCACTCCTTTAAAAACTTGATGCTTTCTAATAGTTTAGTGGTCTGGCTGTGTGGCAATGAGGTGTTCCTTTACGGCACTTCTACCACTGACTACAATAATCTGTGATTTTTTTATCTGCTCTGAAGAATCATAGAATCATAGAATCATCTAGGTTGGAAAAGACCTTTAAGATCATCAAGTCCAACCNCTTCCTGTAGTGAGGGGCCCAAAATTGAACACAGTATTCGAGGTGCGGCCTCACCAGCGCCGAGTACAGGGGCACGATCACTTCCCTACTCCTGCTGGCCACGCTATTCCTGATACAAGCCAGGATGCCATTGGCCTTCTTGGCCACCTGGGCACACTGCTGGCTCATATTCAGCCGGCTGTCAACCAGTACCCCCAGGTCTTTTTCTGCCATGAAGAAAGGACTGCATAGACTCCTGAGAAAATACCATGGAGTAATACAGAAAATAGAGATGTTTATTGAGAAATTTTAATCAGCTAAAATCTCCATATTCTAAGTGTAGTCTGTTTTCCTATTTGGGGGCATATATTGGGATATTAATGAAGGTCTGGCACAATGTTCAGCATGTGCCAGAATTGAGTGGGACTAAACTGAATAGGAGGTGGGAAGTTTTAGATTATTAGGGAGAAACTACATATCTTATTACAGTGAAAGCTAAGACAAAATGCCAAAAACCTGCCCCACACCCACCCCTGCAAATAAGCTGTTTGTACAGATTTAATAATATGGCCATCATGAATTCAGTACTAAACATATTCCAGCAAATATATATTTAAATGAGTTAATTTTTTGTTTTAATTATTACCCAGATATGGTGTTCAATGTAATATATTGCTGAATATGAACTACATGTTTAAAAAATTCAAACCTGTTTTTCATAGTCAAGAATGGAATGTATATTGTATCTCAGGAGTCACAAACCAATTAAACAAAGGGAAAAGAAAACAAATAAGGATTCCATGTTACAAAGGACAGAAAAAAAATCTCAATCAGGATAAAGTAATGAGCAGAATCACGATTTACTTATGCTCATCTCTAGCAAGTGAAAGTTGCCTACTGAGAATATAAATAAGGCAAATCAAATACCTCAAGATGTATCTGAAGAAATTTTTGTCTTATCAGATAATGAACTTGGATTTTGTGATGAGAATGCTAATGAATTCATTTGTAATGCGGGTAGCAATAATAAAGATAAAGTGACTCTGTTGGAAGGATGATTCCATTCTTTGTTAAAGTCTAATCAGAAATTAAAGTGACAGGAAAATAACATAATAAAAATTCAGATATCTGACTTAATAACAGAAACCTACAGCTTTGAAAGCAAACTTTGATAATATCAATACTGAGATGCTAAGAGACAAATATAAGGAGTTAACTATTCAAACTTAAACTTTCTCCAACTCAAATGTAAAGTAATGCATTTAGAATCTGATCTTGCAAATTTTTGCAAGAGTAACCTTCTGCACAAGCATATATCCATCCTCAGTCTTTTTATACAAGACAAATTTATACAGCTACTGCTTCTGTCCAAGATCTCTCATTGTTTCTCTGAAATTTATCATGGATAACTAGTCATCAGATAAGACTCAGTAAGACTAAAAGGCAGATCTTAGCATTCTGTGCTGAAACCCTCAACTTCCTTCTGTATCACTGTAGACAGCATCAGCAAATCTACCATCAGAGCCATCTTTGATCTTTCTAACTTATCATGTCCATTCTTTCCCCATTTAATATATCTAAGATAGAGCTTTTACTAACTGCCTGTATAATTGTAAATTTTACCAAACTTATATTATTTTACTTTTAACTATGATAGCATCTTCCATTGTGGTCTATATAAGCAGTTGTCCTTGTGATAGCCATTCAGAATACTGCAATAACATAATTTTTGCAGGTCAGAATGACCTTATTTCTTCTCTGGAAGTCTTTCTAATGACTCATCTTCTCCATCACATAAACAACTGTGTTGGATTAGCCTTGTCTAAGGGCCAAAATGTCACCCAGCTACTCTCTTGCTCCCCCTCCTTAACAGGACAGGGGGAGGCAATGTGATGAGAAAACTTATCGGTCGAGATTAAGACAGGGAGATTGCTTAGCTGTTGCCATCATGGGCGAACAAGACTCAACTTGGGAAAAATAAATTCATTTATTGTCAGTTAAAATAGGTTTGGATTATAAGAAACAGAGACAAACATTAAAACAATACCTTTCCCCATCCTTCCTTTCCCAGGCTCACCTTTACTCCTTTACTCCCAACTCCTCTGTCTCCTACCTCCCCCCACTCCACACCGCACAAAAGGGATGAGAAATGGGGGGCTTATGGTAGATTATAACAGTTCCTCTCCTTCTCACGCTTTTCCCCTGTTCCAGCATGTGTCCTTCCCATGGGCTGCAGTCCTTCAGGATAAACCTGCTCCAGGGTGGGCTCTCCCATGGGTCTGCAGGGTAATCTCTGCTCCAGCACCTGGAGCACCTCCTCTCCCTCCTTCTCTGACCTTGGTACTTGCATTGCTGTTTCTCTCCCTCTCTTTCTTTCTTTTTTTTTTCTTTTTTTTTCTTTTTTCTTTTTTTTCTTTTTTTTCTTTTTTTTTTCTTTTTCTTTTTTCTTTTCCCTTTTCCCTCCTCTGCTGTCTGCACAGTGTTTTCTGACCTTTCTTAAATGTGTTTTTTGCAGAAGTGCCACTGACTTGGCTGACGGGTTCAGCTGTGTCCTGTGGGGGGTCTATTGCACAGATGGTTTTGTCCAGCACACGGCAGCCCCTAACCTCTTCCCAGAGGCCCCCTCTTCAGCACCCCCACTATGAACACCTTGCCATCTATACCCAATACAACTGTGTA
>VXBL01009403.1:315912-355322 GCA_013400195.1 Aramus guarauna
TTTTGTGATGAGAATGCTAATGAATTCATTTGTAATGCGGGTAGCAATAATAAAGATAAAGTGACTCTGTTGGAAGGATGATTCCATTCTTTGTTAAAGTCTAATCAGAAATTAAAGTGACAGGAAAATAACATAATAAAAATTCAGATATCTGACTTAATAACAGAAACCTACAACTTTGAAAGCAAACTTTGATAATATCAATACTGAGATGCTAAGAGACAAATATAAGGAGTTAACTATTCAAACTTAAACTTTCTCCAACTCAAATGTAAAGTAATGCATTTAGAATCTGATCTTGCAAATTTTTGCAAGAGTAACCTTCTGCACAAGCATATATCCATCCTCAGTCTTTTTATACAAGACAAATTTATACAGCTACTGCTTCTGTCCAAGATCTCTCATTGTTTCTCTGAAATTTATCATGGATAACTAGTCATCAGATAAGACTCAGTAAGACTAAAAGGCAGATCTTAGCATTCTGTGCTGAAACCCTCAACTTCCTTCTGTATCACTGTAGACAGCATCAGCAAATCTACCATCAGAGCCATCTTTGATCTTTCTAACTTATCATGTCCATTCTTTCCCCATTTAATATATCTAAGATAGAGCTTTTACTAACTGCCTGTATAATTGTAAATTTTACCAAACTTATATTATTTTACTTTTAACTATGGTAGCATCTTCCATTGTGGTCTATATAAGCAGTTGTCCTTGTGATAGCCATTCAGAATACTGCAATAACATAATTTTTGCAGGTCAGAATGACCTTATTTCTTCTCTGGAAGTCTTTCTAATGACTCATCTTCTCCATCACATAAACAACTGTGTTGGATTAGCCTTGTCTAAGGGCCAAAATGTCACCCAGCTACTCTCTCGCTCCCCCTCCTTAACAGGACAGGGGGAGGCAATGTGATGAGAAAACTTATCGGTCGAGATTAAGACAGGGAGATTGCTTAGCTGTTGCCATCATGGGCGAACAAGACTCAACTTGGGAAAAATAAATTCATTTATTGTCAGTTAAAATAGGTTTGGATTATAAGAAACAGAGACAAACATTAAAACAATACCTTTCCCCATCCTTCCTTTCCCAGGCTCACCTTTACTCCTTTACTCCCAACTCCTCTGTCTCCTACCTCCCCCCACTCCACACCGCACAAAAGGGATGAGAAATGGGGGGCTTATGGTAGATTATAACAGTTCCTCTCCTTCTCACGCTTTTCCCCTGTTCCAGCATGTGTCCTTCCCATGGGCTGCAGTCCTTCAGGATAAACCTGCTCCAGGGTGGGCTCTCCCATGGGTCTGCAGGGTAATCTCTGCTCCAGCACCTGGAGCACCTCCTCTCCCTCCTTCTCTGACCTTGGTACTTGCATTGCTGTTTCTCTCCCTCTCTTTCTTTCTTTTTTTTTTCTTTTTTTTTCTTTTTTCTTTTTTTTCTTTTTTTTCTTTTTTTTTTTTTTTTCTTTTTTCTTTTCCCTTTTCCCTCCTCTGCTGTCTGCACAGTGTTTTCTGACCTTTCTTAAATGTGTTTTTTGCAGAAGTGCCACTGACTTGGCTGACGGGTTCAGCTGTGTCCTGTGGGGGGTCTATTGCACAGATGGTTTTGTCCAGCACACGGCAGCCCCTAACCTCTTCCCAGAGGCCCCCTCTTCAGCACCCCCACTATGAACACCTTGCCATCTATACCCAATACAACTGTGTAGCTTCCTCTTCAAAAATCTTTTAAGTCTACTTTCTGCCCACTTAGGTTCTCCCTCTCAAGGCTAGAAATTTAATTCTCACTAGCATTAGGTTCATACAATCAAGCTTCATTTCTAACTGGATACATTTTTCAAGCAGTTTTGCCTTTTTCAGGGATGAAATTTCCCTACAAATATCACCAAAGGGATACTGTGATACTACATTATGTTGCACTTAAAACTCCTTTTCACTTTGACACCCTCCAACAAATTACTGGAGTCCAGCTACTGGTATCCTGAAACCAGCATTATTGCCTGGTTTCCATTCGCCGTTTTATCCCACCTTTCTTCACCTTATCTGTCTTGCTTAGAAGCCCTCTGAGTCTGCATCTTGTGCTTGCACATTTAGCTCACAGAGCTCCTTGTCTCGACTGGGTTTCCCTAAGTATTAGGTTAATGCAACTATCACACTAACCTAGCTTGTCAGTGATCTTTCAAACTTCTTGCTGAAAATTAATCATATACAGAGGTGCTTAGGGAGTAGATTCCTTATATTGTGTGTATCAAATCTCTATAAAGTTTTGTGGTTTTTCTAAGTAACCAGGGAGTCAGTGATCTAGTCCATAATCCTTCTATTAGCATTTTCTGAGTAATATGTTAAAAAAAGCAGAATGCCATATCTTCCCCTGATTTACATCAACACATGATTTGGCTGCCATTGTACAGAAAAGCCTTGAAATTATTTTTGAAGAATAATCATATAACAAAGTCTTGTGAGATAGATTTTTCCATATGTTAAGAGAGATCATAAATTTTGTACAGTGAAGTGGCAGCTGCCTAGCAGCAAGGAATAATATTTCTTTCAGTGTAGGACAGAGGACAAAAAAAGTAATCGCAATAGATCAAATTTAGAATAACAACAGCAACAAAAAAAAAATCATAAAAAGTCTTATAATTAGTGCACTGGGATCTAAATAAAATCTTTTAAATATATTTCATTTAACCTCTATATTGTTCAATAATAGGATGAGTTATATTTACCAATTATATATGTCCTGTTAAATGTCAAGTAATTGTCCAATCTATGAAAAAATCTATAAGAAAATCCAGCTATGCCAACCCATTTGATATTGACTATCTGAAAAAAAAAAATTTATATAGAATCCTGGTATTTGATTAAATATGGGTAGGTGCCTGGATTGTTCTATTTCGTCACAGTAAAATTGCTTAATAGTATTTGAAGGAATATATTTACTAATTTCCTTCTATGTGGCAAATTTTTTAGTGTCCTGTATTAACACACAGTCTTTAGAGTCAAATAAGATGAAATGAGTGTCTCAAAAAATGCTCAGTAAGCAAGGACAAGGATTTATTCCTGGACTAGGTCATGAGTGTATTCAGCAAAAAGCATTGTAGCATAACAAGCCAAGGAAAAGGGAAAAGGTAAGAAGGGAAAACTCTCCAAGTCACCAGCCAACAAAAGAACTGGTGAAGATCTCCTCACCTCATCATCCTCATCCGTGCATACTCTCCGTTGCAGGTGTTCCTCTGAATAATTTTTTACACAGTAACAATAGGGTTTCATCAGGACTGTTTCGTTACAGTAATAGTGTTTATGAGAACATACCTTTATCAGGCACAGATGTACACATCAATTGGCTGTTTAGCTTTCTGCATGTGCATTATCAGGAAATGCTTGTTGGCTACCTATATGACTATTATCTACTAGATTATCTATTAAGATGTATTTGTCCCCTAGCATAAGATTATAAACTAAAAACTCTGAAGCAAGGGCTGGAAAGGAAAAATTCACATTTCAATGGTAATCACTTCCTACAAAACCCAACTTTACAGGTGTGATAATGCTTCCTGAATCCTCCAGCGTGAGGCTGCAAGCATAACAGCCCTTTGGGATGAAAAAGTAAAAGGTATTGCCACAGCAGCCTGGGGTGTTGTGCACGTCTCAGGTTGTGTACAAAATGAAAGGTAGGCTGTAGTGTTACAAGTGAAAGATGGCAGACTTACAAATCTAAGACTATTAGCTTTAAGTAGGTTAAAGCACTGTGAAACACAAACACTGGTGTGTGCTGGGTACAAGGTTCTGTTGGTCCCCTTCACTTTCCCTCAAAGCCTGCTGCTCTAGTCCTGCACGTGATGAGTCCAGCAGCCATCCCATTCACCAGGACCCACAGAAGAGATCTCATTTGTCATCTTTTCTTTCCTCAATAGGTGCAACATTTGAACTGGTACATGCTTTTGCAACAAACTACAAACAACAGTCGTAGCTTTGACTGGAGCTGAGTCAATAACTCAAATGTGCCGGTTCATTTGCAGCAGAAACAGGTAACTTCAAATGGCTCAGGGATTAATTTATAGATACAGAAGACAAAAGACGTGCATGTTGCTAGCTGCCTAGACAGGAATTAATTTTCTTCCTCATAGTATTGCTGATGCCTTCCTAGATACACCTCTGAATGTGATTCTCTAAGTGCATCATTTTTAGGCACAAAATTCATTCAGGTAAGAACTAGTCTGAAGTATATGAGCTGAAAATTAACCCTAAAATGAATGTCACCCTGAAATGCATGTAACCCAAAAATGATAGTATTGGAAATCATTTTTATTGTTCTTTAGTTTAGTTATAATGCAGACAGTGGGAATTTTCTCCATTATCCTGTAGATTTGAAATACAACCAAGGATGCTTATTTATGATTATTCCAAAGATCTTTTTTATGTTTCTTCCTGCTTAACAGGCACAGTTGCAAGCATTTGGAACTGTTAGTTAGGAAATATTTCTGTCAGCTGAATTTGGTTCCAAGTGTTTTCAGAAACTAAACATAAAAGCTGTAGCTAAGGGTAAAGTTCATACACATGAAAACATCTAATACTCATGGAGGAATTCTTAAATATACCCACAGTTTCATTAATTATTTTTCTTATATTCTTGGCACATTTTAAAAGCCATTTTAAATTCAGAAATGCATGCTTTGTTTTTCAAATAGAAATATGAAAAATACTGTTCATTTTGACATGTCCACAAATGTTTCTTCAGGCCTTTGAATACAGTAGCACATACTGTATTTAAGGAGGATATTTATAGCTATGTAGATAATTTAAAGTGTGATCCATGTTGTATAAAGAAAAGGGCTAATTTGGAGACAAAGTCTACCACATGCAAAATAGGTCTATATTGTCAGAGTGAAATAAATTGACTATCCTTGCGTTACACATCTCCAAATAGCCTAGTTTTGTTAGAGTAGCCATAATGTACCCTGATACTTCAGCTGCTGATCTATCCCCATGCTGTACTCTCTCACACATGATTTTTCTTTCAGTGATATTTACTTAGTTATTTGAATTGTATGTAGCTGAGTCTTTCTCAATTAATTTCTAACAAATACTGGGAGGACTGGTCTGTATTTTGCAGGTCCCTAGAGGAAACTGTGAAAAATTCTGGAGAGATTAGATGCATTCAAATAGACACATAGCAAAAAGGTCACATCCATAGAAGTTTTTAGATACACAATTTCCTATGAAATAGTTCCTGTGATAAATAGTGGATAGTGAGGCATTAAAATAGGAGACAGAAAACAAAATGTCTTTGTAGCTGTGCTCTAAGCAGCAGATAAATTATAGTATTTTCCATTCTTGCCTATACACACCACAAGAAAGATAAGAATTTCTGCACAAGATGGGACTGAAATGAAGTGAAAGACCTGATTTATACTATAAATTAATTTTAAAATTAAAAGTTTTTTTTTCATAGTAGGCACTACTTTACCCAATAATATTAAATCTTAAGCTCGTATTAATAAAAAAAAATAAAAATAGTAACAATATAGTCTTAAGATTTCATAAATAGGTATAAGACACCTTAATAACAGTGCAATACAACCTTTAAGATTTCATAAGCATGTGTAAGACAACCATAAATCTAGGTCTGCATATGCTTTAGTTTTGGTTTGTTTGGTTGGGGTTTTTTGTTTGTTTGTTTGTTTTTGTTTTTGTTTTTTATTGCTTAGAAATGTGAGATAAAACCAAAGAGTGAAAAGAACTAGATGACTCTGTGCCTTTCAACAAATTGGAGGCCACAGGATGGGGGGAGGGCATACCTTTTCCACTACTTTCAATGCAGTCAGTGGCCCCTTCATGCATACATGCCTTGTTTCCTACCACTGCAATGAAATCTGCCTCTTTGTAAAGATCATCCCTACCTACAGGCAGAAGCAAAACATTAGAAGAGTTGGATACAATTACAGCACCTGACTACAGCTGGCATAGTCCTTCATCCACCAGATGTGCGGGCAGCTGGTTTCAGGGTAAGCACAGAGTTCCTACACCGTTTCTCCTCTGAGACCTGAAAAAATATAAAATTCTTTGGCTAGAGCAGCGACAGTTTTACAAGGTTGAAAGAAGCAATTTTAAACGTAATAATTATTATCCAAATCCTACAAGTGAGCCAGAGAATGTGCTTTGATCAATATAGTAATTGGACTATAGCCCAAATATCAAAAGTGTATTAGTGCTTTTGATAGAAGAAGGCAACGGTTCAGTGCAAGAAGCAAATGGTCATCTCATATAAAAATGCCATGCTTTAAGTACCCACCCTGTCTTTCTTTTCAGTGACATGCTACTGGAACATGTTCCTTTCTTAGCACAGCCTGGCTTATTATCAACAAACAGTGTGTAATATACATGTTCATGAGTTGGTACTGAATGAGGTTAATTAATGGTTCTTCCTACATAGATGTCTGGAATTAAAACAAAAGGCTCAAAACCTACAATTAACAGTGGCAAGTAACCTATAATTTTTTCAACTCCTCTACTAATTTTGATTATTATCCATTGCACATTTGATTTCTTGCCATTTTCTTTGACCTCTTCACAGCAGAGATGAAAGCTTCATTATCGAGGTAAGAAAAGCACCATGTGGTTTCTTTACCACCAGGGATATACCACATTAACTTCTCACAGTCAAACAGTTTGTGGGTTACTGCCCCACCACGACACAGGCTATTAAACATCCTTCTTCAACAACTGTGTTGCAGAAAATGTACCTGAATTTAGTGGCTCTGATATTCATAGTTGTCAAATGAACTGCTATTATCTGGAAGTGCATGAGTTGGCTTAACACCAGTCTCTGGCTAGCTGTGACTCCAAAATTATTTAATGAAGAAAATGAACAATGTATCTTAATCACAAAGCTAAGACTGCAGAATTCAGCTTAGGAGTGCTATATGTCTTTGCTTGCAATTTCAATATGAACAATCCCGAAAAAAGTGAGTAAGCAGGAAATTATTTCTGTTGCATTTGCTGCAATTGTTGTCTCCATGGACAGTAATCCTGAGGGCCTATTCTCCTGTGAGCATACACAGGTATAAATTGCCTGAAATCTTAACTAGAGATCTCTAAGTGATATCTGAACCGTGACCGGCTTTGGAAGCATGGGACTGGAAACCAGGCTGGTATGCTGGATTCAGTGCCTTATTCCATGACCCCTTTGTGGTGTTTGAACTCCTGATCCTATTTAAATTGTTTCTTTAAAGCAAAAGACTTCTCTGCTGGAGTCCTTTAATATTGTTGTAACTCAGGGATGATAAGGGAGAGGAAGCCAAGAGATGCTGGAGGCAAGAGAAGGAGCAGAAGTCATATTTCTATAGCTGACACTTTAAATATGACAGTGCTAATACACAATGTGTCTTGACAAAAAATATCACTCAAGGCATTTAAAGACGGCATTTCATGTACAAATATGAGGAGCAGTGCTAGAAGGATCAACAGATCTTTGTCAATCACTCTGTGAACTATTAGGAATTTATGTTGCCCTTTCTCTGGATTAATGTGCAAGCAGTGAGGGAAATGCTTTCAGGGCCCTAACCATCCCCTGCAGTGCATGTGCAGGCAAAACAAGTTAGGATCCTTCTGTGAATATTCAGAACCTGCAAAATATTCAGAGGACAATAAGATAATAAAGTTACATTTAGTTAAAACAGAAGTAAAAGTGATCAATGTATCCTTTCAACGTCATGCAGTCAGACAGCGGAGTTCACGCTCACTCCCCAAAATTCATTACACTAAAAAAAATGAAGGTTACGTCAGTTCTTCTCACCATTGTGTCCCACTTTCAGCTGACATAGAGTTAATTTTCTTTCTAGTAGCCAGCATATTGTTATGTTTTGTATTTAGTATGAGAATAATGTTGATGGTTTTAGTTGTTGGGTATTTGTAGTGTCTACACCAACTCAAGGACTTTTCAGCTTCTCACGCCCTGCCAGGTGCACCAGAAGCTGGGGGAGCACAGCCAGGACAGCTGGCCCAGGCTGGCCAAAGGGATGTTCCCTGCCATAGAGCATCATGCCCCCTATAGAACTGGGGATGCTAGCCAGGAGGCAGATTGACTACTCGGAAACAGACTGGGGATCAGTTTTTTTTTTCCCTTTGGCATTTGTGCATCACTAGGTTTATATATATGTATGTATAAATATTATTATTACTCTTATTACTATTATCCTTTGTTATCCTATTAAACTTTCTTTATCTCAACCCATGAGTTTGGGTTTTTCCCATTCTTCTCCCCATCTCCTTGGTGGGGAGGGGTGAGAGAGCAGCTGCTTGGGGCTTAGTTACTGAGTGGGGTTAAAACATGACATGCTGAAGGGAGATGGAACGGTATTTGGCACTGACGTTTGTCCACCAACACCCATTCATGATTTTCAGTCTTTTCAGTAGTGGACAGGGAGGCAAAATTCCTTCCTGTCAATCACAAAATAAAAGTATTAAATTGTGCTGTACCAGAAAGTGCTCCCAGGAGGTTAATTTTAGAGTTCGCAAAAAGTGAAGTACCATCTGAAGACTACATCTTTATATATCTCAAAATTCTGCCTATGGTCCTGAGCCTGCCAGAAACACATATAAACAGACATACAAAGTGAATTGTACCAGCATAGTTCCTTCTTCCTTAACTGAAGTCTGTAGTCTGCATTGCTATATATTGATCCAAGGAATCATCATATGCATTTCAGACATGCAACACAGTGGATCCCACAGCAAGATTCTCAGACTCTTCTCACAGTGAAAGAGAAATGGCTTAGACCCAATTGCAATATTCCTTCTTAACCCGAAGTAGCTATGCTGAAGAATGAAGCCCTTTGCCTGATGTGGCAATTCAGTGGGTAGTCCCCGGGAGTCTTGTGCTTCCTCACCTTCCTGTGTGACTTTGCGACATTCAGCTTGACCTCATGATGAGCTGGACTCCTGGGTCACAATATACCCCATGTCCTCGGTATGCAGGTTAAATTGCATACCATATGCAGAATCATTGATGCAGTTCTCAAGAGTATACTGTGATTCGCTTGCAGATTTTCACAAATGTAGACACCCAAGAGCTAGCAGTTTATTTCAGGCTGCCCATATGCATGAAGGAAGTTATTGACAGTATGTTACTCAGGCATTACTGACAGGGGAACTTCATCTTCAAATAGTAATGAGATATGAGTCATTCTGTTTCAGAAATATGGAATCAGAGTCATTCATTTGTCTATGAAAAATGCCTTAGCATACTCAGGAAAACAGCCATTATAATTAGAACTTTAAAAATTGCAGGTGTAAATTCTGTTTTTTTAAACTTGAATATTTCCATATCCCAATGATTAACTGCCTATCCATGTCCTAAATTAAGCACATAAACACTGTTAGCTTATCAGCCATATGGTACATCTTCACACATAATCCTTCCTAGCTCAAAGACAACTTTGTGTACATTTATTTGGAAGCCAAATAAGCATTCAGGTTTTGCTACTTTATATAGGAAGAACAACTAAAACTAGAGTGTTTAGTTAATCCTTGGTTCATTGATAGTAAACGCATCCCTTATGTTAATTGAAGACAAGTTTGAATCTGCAGACATGCCTATCTTTCCTAGGGATTCTTAAATAAGATGTGTTCTCTAGAATGCCATATGAACTCCTAGAATAATCCCAATGATGTCAATGGAGTTGTATTGAAAGACATATAACCAAATGGATTTGTGATGGCCATAATCCAGGCAGTTCTGCCTAAAACAATATAACTTTGAAAAACAAAGCCAAAACGTTCATGTAAATTGTTCAAATTACTCCTTCTCATATATACCTTCTAGTGCTTTTCAAGTTCTTCACAATCTTCTTCATTGCAACTACCCAAACACTTGTACATTTATTGAAGACCATCAACCTTCTGTTGATATTTTCCAGTTGAAAGAAGATTATCTTTGCTTTATATTTTGTCTCTTCCTTGTTTTTTATGGCTTTACTTTTCTTCTCCACTTCCTAAATTTATTTAATAAACTCACCAGAGGTATTGCTAGGACTTTGTGAATGTTCAAGTACATTATATCAACTTATTTATGACAGTTATCTTTTGACATAATCATAGTATTTTAACAGATTTGTCAAGAGTTTCCTTATAAAAAATATACTTATTGTTTCAAATTACCAGTCATCAATGGAAGCCCTGTAAGTTACAGCAACACCAGAATGACCTTTTTGTAAGTATATGTGCCATACGCAGTTGCTGTTTGGGTGTGTATTTTAGTTACATTATTTTTCACTTTGTTAAATTGCTAAGTCCTGAGAAAGCTCCCCTTGTTCTGGATCTGAATTCTTCTTATTTAAGTAACCACTCAGGATGGGAGTTCGGAGTTCCAATTACAGCACTACATTTCATCTCACATAAATACCTTCCTCCATATACATACATATTCTGCCACACTTGCATAGTACCTAAATATTTTAATCTATATTTTAGGACATGAGGGCAATTTAGCTATAAAAAGTAAACCCAGTCTGTGAAACACAATGCTCTCTCGACTTTATTGCTACCTCCAGAAATCAACTTTCGATTTCCCTTCTGATCCAGCAGATATTTAGACTTTGCATGCAAAGTGAAACAGCTTCAACAGGACACTGGAGCCTGGCTGCCCTGGTAGGCAGTGAGGGCTGGAGCTGCAGGATTTGGGTGGGCTTTAATGCCTCAGACAGGACATGGATCTGGTGCTGGCAAATGCTCAAATGATCAATGGACCAGTAAGGGTTATCTCTAGGCTGAGTTTTGATGAGCCTTTCAGAAAAGATAGTCAAGAGAACAGGCAGGGTGTAGGTCCTGATAGGAACAGGGCATAGCATCTGGTGCGCTGTCAAGAATCAGACAGGTGTTTCTTGGGGTCCTTCTGAGCATGAAGGAATTTTAATGGCAAAAACTGTGACATACATAAGATTTTTGGTCTTCTGCAGTGTTAAATGACATCTGAAAAAATGGACTTGAACACAGTTTTAGACACCAATAAACTGATATAGGATATAGGTGGGATTTAACTTTTTAAAATACAAATAGGAAATTTGCCTCAAGTCTCTCTTCTTCTGGTACACAAGAGATCAGTAAAACTGTCATGCTTTCAGCTTCTGACACACTTAAAGGATTTCTTGGGTACTTAACTTGGCCTAATTTCTACCTTACATATTACTTGACATTGTAGAAATGACGATTTTTGACACTGTTGTCCTTTAAAACTTTCCACATTACTGAGAAAAAATATAGGCAAAATTAAGAAAATAAAGAAAAGTTATATAAACATGAGTGTGATATGTACAATCTCAAATGCATATGCATAATTTACATGTATGACTTCAAGGTTTTGGAAGCCAGAATCTACCTTTTCAAAAGGTGATATGTTATGGAAATTTTAATAACTAGCATATACAATATTGTACATACTAATACTGCGCACAAATGTAATGAACTCCATGAAATGCTGTGAAAGGTATTTTATGTTCCTGGTTAAAGCCAGATATTCAATAATATACCACTAACAGTTTCTAGCAAAAGTCTTTGGTGATAGTGTGGTGGATTTATAAAATCTGAGGAGCAAAGAAGAGCTATCATTACATTGGGCTATAATTTATACACTATATGCAATCATTAAACAAAGCAGAACTAAGATTGATAAAATGGGGAAACTAACTTGTTTCTTTTCTTTGGGAGTTCTAGCAGTTTATCCATTTCTTGATAGTAAGCATACACATTGGGAAATGAATAGAATAATTTCTACTTCAAATTGTCCTCAAGCATCATCTTTCTATCACTTGCTTTTTCAGAGAAAAGACATTACAGAAAACTAAAATGTTTTCTTCTATCCTCCTTTCAGACTTTGTCTTGAATCATAAACATACACTGCAGAATCTGACATGCTTTGCCCACAAAATTAGTGTTGTAGCTCATCATGACATATATATATGTGTATATATAAACATGAACTGTAGAGGGAATTTACATATGCAATTCAAAAGTATTAACAGCAAACATGTTAAATAACAACTATCTAGAATTTTAGAGATGTTTGAATAAACTGGGTAGGCTAGATAATTTGTTTTCAATAAATTTTCTGTATGGTTTGTCAGTAGCTGAACATCAGGAATGCTCCTTAAGACCTGTGCCATAGCCTACACATTCTGCTACAAGATCATGCTATTGCTGTAGTTTAACATAGTACTAAATTAAAGCAACTTCCATAAGCACCACTATGATAATGATTGACTATTAATAACTTTTTTATTAACTATTAGGAAGATACCAATTACAAATTCTGCAACTGACCAAAATTAGAGAACTGATAGATAAGATCATTGTTACTAAGTGGCCTTACAACTCTAGAAACTGGTTTTTGCCAATGTAACATATTGGGGAAAAAATGTGTTGTAACTACAACAAAGAAGTGTAGAATGGTAATTCTACCATAAGAAGCAACAAAATAATTAGCTGGACTTGGGCTAGCATTGTAATAGCAAAGTCAAATGTCATCTTTAGCCACTGGTAGAATATATAATTTATGAGTAAATGGGCCCATAATAACTCCACATCTTGCATTGGTAAACCAAACCAAGACTACAAAAACCCTCCACAACTGTGTTTATTGGCTGCAATTAATTAAAAATTATTTTCTAAAAGTTATGCAACAGTGATTAAAGGCAGTAAAATTCTTTAAAAGTAGTCTCTTTATCAAATATTATTTGATTATGCAGTATCTGCATGGACAAATTAACTTAAGTATTAATTTAACAAAGATAAAAATGACATAATTGAAGAACTGGAAGAACAAGCCAGAAAATTTTGACCAAAACTTCTCTAACAAAAATGATAGTTAACAATTTCAGCTCAAAAATTGACACTTCTTTGAAAAGTTTAAAACAAGATTTTTTTTTTCCTCCTTAAAATTTCTAATTTTCTCAGAAACTAGTTGAAAGTTAAAATCTTCAGGAATATACCATGTAGGAGGTCATCTTGAATGTGACAGTGGTAACTCCTGGACCACCTATAGGTAACCATACAATCACCATTGATGGTAATTTTTTTCAGTTTGCTGTGAATGTTACTAAGGAGTGTGTAGAACTGAGGCTCATCAAAATTCTGTATATTATAATTGCATAGGCTTTTCAGGCAATCTGAGCTCTCCTTCCAGTTTCTTGCTTAAAAAACAAACAAATAAACAAACAAACAAACAAACAACAATTAATCAAAACTTTTTTCCATGAAACTTTGTGAAAGTATCCATTTTGGTGACCCATGAGATGCACTGTCATGTAAATGATGCATACCCTTCCAGGCAAACTTTTATAATGTTTTTGCAAAAATCTTGCTAGTTATAAAAAGTACAGTCTTCTTGATTATTCTCTTTTCCTCTTCACAACACATATTTTGAAGTTTTCTTGCAAAAATAAATATACTCACGGAATTTAGCTAATCATAAAAAGCTTATTTTCAATGTCTTCAGAGATTTAGACTCTCTTATATTTCTAATGAACATTCCTCTCTACTACAAACATCAAACTCCCATCTTTCAGGAAATTTTGCCATTCTCAAGCTGAACTTCTCTTAAATTAGGTTGGAAATGCAAAGATAAAAACAATCTTAATATGATCATCATATCAACAACAATGCATTGCAATTTTGAAGAATATTCTCAAATTTAAATTCTCTGACTTTAATTTAATTATAAAAAGTGCTAACAAAGTTGTGATGCTTCTAAAATATTTCCCATGGTTGCAGCATCAGTGGTGGTTTTTAAAGCTTGTGGCTCATATTATGACTGTCCTTAAAATATCAGAGCTGATTAGGAGAGGGAAACAATTCCTAAGGATATTTGTGTAAATAAAGTCAAAATGTACAGACCTTTGTATAAATCAGGAAAATTTTTCCTTACCCTCCTGGCTTAGTTATTGTGAGCAAATTCATATTCCCTTAGAGCAACCTGTGACAGAGGAGCTGTCAGTTGTAGGAAATAAAGCCTGAATTTGTTTCCCATTTGCAGAAAAAACATGCAGAGATTATTAAAATCTTCATGGACTTTAATATTCTTCTTGTATCTTTATAGTCCTTATATCAAGAAGGCAAAGACATCACACTGACTCATGGTCAGTTTTATAAGTCAATTAACTGAATGACAGTCTAATTTTCTATATAAATTAATAGAGTCTAATTCTCTCTGAGAGACCTTCCAGCTATATACCGCATGTCATTTTAGGCTTAGATTCTTAGATTTGCTTGCTGATATATAACTTGTCCTGTTTTCCAGGTCAAAACAGCCATCCCTTTCTTCAGCTTCAAACAAAGTCCTTCCAAGAGCTGAAAATGGTCACAGAACTTTTACTCACATGAAAGGTACTACTGAGGTGATAAGAAGCCTGTATATCTACCCCTGCCAAAATCAGTTCTTAGATGTCTTAGCAAATTTGAAATGCTTGATCCAAGAAGCGCACTGACATGAACATTAAAACTTTTCCCAGACTTTCTGCATTCTGTTGTGCACATTTCAGAATCAAGGGATGACAAGCTTAAATTACTGTAAGAACCCTTTAAGATCAAGCATTTTAGCAATCTGTGAGCTCACTGACTGTGTATATTTGTTACACATCTTAAGAAATATTCAAATTCTTGTAAGAATTTTGTGCCCTATTCATGACTGAGGATCTAGTGTGGGAACATTTTATGGTACATTCTCCAAGTTTCATATTTTAGCAATTTATAATTGTATTTGTGTGTCCTAGAAACAGAAATTCAACACAATTCAACACAAATTAGATAGACACATGAGTACCCTAGAACTTCATAGGTTATGTCTACACTAACAAATAGCAGGGACTACTTGTTGCAGATTAGGGCAAAACAGCTTGTGAACTGCTTTCTTCACTGTACACCCTTTTGGAAGGTTTTACTTCATATTAATTCTTCTCTGATTTGATTGACTGAACTCTAGCTGTTGGAGTAAAACTTTGGCTTTAGCTTTATTCTAGAAGAATCTAATTTGTGTGCTCTGATACTGGTCTGTGATGTGAATAAAAATATAATAAATGGAAAGGCTCAAAATATTTTTTTTTTTTGAAAGTTCATTCCTTTTCTAAACCAGTATATTGATGCAGAAGTACCCATAGATGCACACTGGTATGAATAGGTACCTTTTCAATTCTTCACAAACTGAACAATAAACTTGTTTGCTAAAATATGCATAAATATGACAAAACCCGATCAAAGCAATGACTTCAGGGTCAGACAGTTAAGAAAAATGCTCAACTGCATCTTGAAAGAAATACTTATTCACAGAGATGTTTACATGCTGTAGTTTGTTCCCACATAAGCAGTTGGAATTTCAAAAGATTAATTTTGCTTCCACTAATGCAAAATATATACATACCTGTTGCTACATGGAAGTGTGAGGAAATTCCTCTAGGATGACTCTGTGAATAAGTGCTCAGCTGAAAGGATTCTTAAAAGTGTAGACATATAAATAAAAATTAGTCACTATCATTTGTACCTGAGGAAAGTTAATTCAAATATATAGGACAATACATTTTCAATCAGAAACATTATGAAAAAAGCAGGAAGGCATGTAAGACAATTTTTTTTAACAAATCTTTCTGAAATAATCAAACTACACTATTACGCTAGTCACTGGAAAAAAAAAAAACACAACACCACCAAATAACAACAACAACAACTCAAAAAACAAACAAACAAAAAAAACCCCAACCCAAACCAAACCAAAAAACTAGAGAAAACTACTTGGATTAGAAAAGGCTCTTGTTATTCATTAGACCAGACAAAAGAGAGTTTGGAGTAACCAGCTCTGACCCCCAAACACATACAATGTTGGTAGTGGGTCCTCAGCATCACCCTGTTTCATTCTGTGCATTCATTCCTCTTGGTCTGTGCTATATCCTAATGCAGACATAGGTTTCCTCTTCCTTCCCCTTCCTTCTGAAATAAAGAATGAGAAAAGAAGCTGTCTAAGAAATAGATTTCTCCCTATGCAGGTAACAGCAGCTTTGGGAAAGCTAGATATGTGTGAAAGTTTGTTTATTTAAGATACATTTCCTTAGAAAAGAATAAAACCAATGTTTTGTTTTAAAGAACCTGACTGGAGAGTGAAATTTTGTCTTCCTCATCCATCCTTCGCAAAGCTTTGGTGGGAACTGGTGCTGTTGTTGTTAGGCCGGGTGTTGCATTGCTGTGCATCCCTTCCTCCATCAGGTGGACAGAAGAACAGTTGCTGCAGTGGTCCTTGCCAGACTTTTAATCACCTTCCTACTCCTCCTACTTCCCCCAGTAATTTTGTTCATGAGCTAGAGATATCTCAGATCTCAACATAACTGTTGACACACAGATAAAAACAGAAATCACACACTCAAACAGAAGAGCGTAAGTGGTATTAAGTGTCTGAGAAGGCACATGTGGTATCTGACAAAGTCAGCGTAAAATAACCGTACTTATCAAAACCACTCTGGAGACTGAGGAGCTTTCTGCCTATTTTAAGACACAGGTTGTTGTTTTCATGTTTGGGTGTTTTTACTCTGTGGTTGCATATGTAACTTTTGCTAAGGAAAGAGACTTCTGTATTTGTTTTATTTAGACTGCATGTTACAAGTCATGGTGGCTTTAAATATCTTGCAATACTCTTTCATTTGACTGAGCACAAATCATACTTGTACAAATTTATGGTGTGGAGCTTGATTTAACTTCTCTGGTGTTTTCTAGGTTTGAATAATAAAAGTATATTTTATGTCCAGAAAATATATAGAGGTAGCTTTCATATTAAAGTGAGCCGTTTATTCTTTAGATGAAGCACATGAAGAACAATTCCACCGTTTCGAGGAAAACCAACAACAAACCCTCCAATTTTGCAATAACAGGTAAAATTTCTGGACAAAACCTATTTTCATATACATGAAAGTCAGAGGAATTTTGAATCTTTCTTCAAAAAAGCGCACATATCTGAATCTCTCCTCTGGAAACTCTCCCCAGAGATCTTCTCTCTGCCCTATTGGCCTCTTGCATTCTCCTCCACCTTCTCCATAGGACAGAGGGTCCCTTTATACCACCACTTCCACAATCTGCCCATCTGCACTGCTACTTTGCACCTTCATTGTACTTAGGACTCTTCATGTGGGGAAAAAGGAATACCTTTTTATTGTCTGGAAAAATGGGAAAAATGCCATAAAACTGTACACCACAGCTCACATAGCAGTGCCATATCTCTCTGCACATGATGATGATATTTTCTTTGATTATTAGGATTATATGTCTGCTGACCAGATGTTTTAATTGCAAATTCAAGGTAAAATTCACATCAGAAGCTGTTCTGTGTTCACCAATATGCAGCCTACTGTGTCTCTAGTCTGTCTGTTTGGTGTAACTTATTGCTCTTTAATAAACATTTCTGTCTACAGAGACAAAATCAGTTTATATTGTCCAAGCTGTAGTGGGTGTAGTAAAATACATTTACAAGACAGATTTGTTATTCAGACTATGCATTTGTGACTCAGTGTGTGCATATAGTCAATAATTTCAGTAAAGAGGTGTTATCTTTGCATGGCACTCTAGGATACAGTTGCACTGAACATCACATAATAACAATATGCATACTATTATTTTTCTTTTCCCCCCACTGTACAACAAATTTTATTCTTCAGCTCACTGTCATCTGCCTCCAGTCCTTGAAAAAAATCTGTAACTTCACTCAAGGGGAAAAAAAAATTAAGGGCAGCTGAATTTGGACACATTTTATACTGCTCTCTATTTTACAGAATTTTTGATTAATCAATCAAAACTGGATTATCAGGGCAATTTTTTTTTGTTATGTTGTCATTTTTTTTGTTATGTTTTTATTCTTGTCATGCATTTCAGAGGAATAACTCTTAAATAAAGAAATGTTATTTCCTTGAATGCTACTACCTATCTCCCTTTTCTCCACTAAGCACATTTAAAAAGAGAAGCAGAGCTGTGGAAGTATCTGTAAGGGTGCCTTGATGTATTCATTCAAAAGATCAATGCAGCAACTTTAAAAGGAATCTTGTCAAAAAACTGCTGTAGTTACAAGACTTTGTGTGGAGATTGTTTTGAAGTATACAGATCTGAAAATCATATTCAAGGCTTCCCAAAACGTCCAAGGGTATCTATGACTTTGCAATGGAGATGGTAACAGTAAAAATTCTAAGAAAATAACTTTAAACCAGGTCATTTGCTATTACCCAATAATACTTGATATTGTTCCTACATCCGGGCAAGATCATTTTGGTTTGAGGCCCAGCTCATACAATGTTTATTTCCATTTTATTAATTTCATAACACTATCTCAGAATAGCAATGCACTGTTTATACATGCACTTTAAAGAAAGCACTTCAAAGAAACAATTTATTTCTTCCCACTGAAAATAACAGAAATCCAGATAACCGGCTCCATTGTAAAATTACTACATTCAGTCAGATTAATAACATTTCAGCAAATGACTTGGAGCCCTGATGCCACATGACATGAGCTGTGGGTCAGGATCCTGGGATCTGACCTATCAGCTTCTGTGGCCTGAGAATCCTTTTTGCAAAAACGTAATAGCTGGCATGCATTCACCTTATTCAGAGAAAACAAAAGCATATAGCAAACCCATGTGTATATTATTAATCTTTTGCAAGTGCATGATAAATGCTGTTGATGTGTCACAAAAAAGCAACACATCTAACACCTGCTGCTTTT
This sequence comes from Aramus guarauna, assembly GCA_013400195.1. Lineage (NCBI taxonomy): Eukaryota > Metazoa > Chordata > Aves > Gruiformes > Aramidae > Aramus > Aramus guarauna. Next base: position 334,646 of record VXBL01009403.1, read on the forward strand.
GGTGCTTCAACTAATTGCTCTGTTAGCAGACTGCTGCTGACTTTAAAGAGTGATGATTATGCAGCTAGTGATGGGGAGGCTCAGCAGAGGGAAGGAGAATAGTGGGGGGATAAGCAATTAGCAAATGTTCTCACAGTCACCAAAGAGGGTGAGAGCAGTATCTGAAGATTACATTGCATTATATTACATTACATTGATTTTTAAATGACTACTACTAGTGCTGTTCTTACAGTGCTTTTGTGGGTTTGGTCTTGGGTTGTTGGGGGTTTTTTAGCAGGCAGTAAAATGTTAATTGTCATTGTCTTTTGGCAAAGTCACAAGTAGATGTGTTAAAGCTGCTTTTCAGCTCCCTGCTAACATTTGATAAATAACAAAACTCTACAGAATCTTTCATTTTTATTTTTTTTTAACTGATCAAGTTGTGATTTGGCAACTGGTGAAGCAGGAAAAAAATCTGGTAAATCTAAGAAATCCATATGACCACAATTTAACGTGCCTGAAAGCAAAAATTATTCAGAAAAGAAATCAATACAAGGCTTTAAATACCTAAGAAAGACCTTAGGCCTGTGTGCTTACATTAGATATTCAACCAAGCATAGACAACTCCTGATCTGAAAGATTATTGTAGATTTCAAAATATGACAAGAAAGAAAGCACAGATTTAGGACATTGCCAATCAAATTCTTTTTACACTGTCAGGATTTAAACACTACATTTTGACCTGGACATAGCACCTTCTAAAAGTATGACTATACCAGACAAGTGCTTCAGCTCTTCTCACTTGAGCTTCCCTTGACTGGAAACCCAGAGAAAGCGTTCCTGCTGTTACTCACACTATCAAACTGAAAGCAAATATTTAATCAAGTCTCCAACTCTTCTCAAGTCATTGTTTCCTAGAATATCATACCCCTCGTAGTAACCTATATACTATTCCATTTGCTCTTCAAATATTTTCAATAATAAAACTTTTGAAACAGGACTTTCCTTTTGACATCAGTGGAGATAACTTCAGGACTCCACTTCATCAAAGGCAGAGCAGAACGAAAGACCTTGTAGCCTCAGCAAGCAGATAAAAGTAGGAAAAAAGAAGGGGAAAATTGGTTATAAGAAAGTATTTCAGGAGAAATCTGCATTTTGCAAATGTTTGTCACCTTTTGGGGAAAGTGGATGCTGTTATCTTAAACAAATGCAGTTTAGGTATAGTATCCATGGGAGAAGTGCATGAGGGAATGAAGGGGTTAACGAAATCTTCCATCTATTATTTTTTGCTGTGTCTTATTATAAAAACTGTTGAACAGGAAATGTGGGGATGAATAAGCTAGTCTTGAGACAGTACTTTAAATTAAAGGATTGTAGGGTTTATTTCCAGTACTGTCAGGTAGCAAAACTGATTCTAAAAAACATCCTTTTTATTGCCAGTTTTCAAACAATGAAATTCTCAATGTTTAATGAAAGTGTCTAAATAATGTGGCTCAGTATAAATTTGCTGTACAAAATCAAAGGCAGAACAATCAGTTTATTACTGAGTGTTATGGGAGCTATGATAAGTAGTGTGCTAATGTTCTCCAAAAAAGATGCAAAATGCAAAGTGAAGGCATAATTGATTCTTTCTTTCTAATTAGTCTTAACCTTATAATCTAATGTTAAAGCATGGTTTTGTAGCAACACTCTTTTCACTCACTTATGCACTATCGGTTCTTGGAAAGGAAACATTAAGGCAAAGGCACTTCTTTTAGGACCATCTCTAGCTTCAATCACAGAATGGTCTGGAAGATGTCTGTGGAGATCATCTGGTCTAACCTCCCTGCTCAAGCAGGGCCACCTAGAGCTGGTTGCCCAGGACCGTGTCCAGACAGCTTTTGAATATCCCCAAAGAGGGAGACTCCACAACCTCCCTGGGCAATCTGTGTCAGTGCCCAGACACCATCACAGTGCAGAAGTGTTTCCCGATATTCAGAAAGAGCCTCCTGTGTTTCATTGTCCCTTTTATGCCTCTTTTAAATGTTTAAATACAAAATTTTGGGACGGAATCAAAGGAAGAAAAATCCCTCAAAACTACAGTAGCTCACAAAGACTCTGTTTTCAAACAAGTATTAATTATTTTTTCTTTATATACAACATTTCTGCCTTTTTCACCAGCTTTTTAAGTTTTTCAGCTTCAGATTATATACTGAAATGAAATTCTGAACCTTGCCAGGCTAGATAATCTTTGCATGAATTTATATTTCCGATTCAGATGGCATCAAAAAGACATTGAATTCCAACCATATTCCAAGCATATTTCCCTGATGCTTGATGAGACAAATAGGTTTTAGTGTATCCCTAATGTAACTCCAGTGACGTCAATGGAGTTACAGAAAGGATCAGTTTAATCCATTTCACAATATTACCCAAACTAAGAGAGAAATGAACAACAACAAAAAACATTTACATTAGCATCTCATAAAACCTCTATGCAAAGTAGACATTTAAGAGCAATAATGTCCCTGAAATAAATGCATATCAGATAAATCTGAACTTTTGCTGAAATCTTTATCTAACATTTATGTCAAGAGTACTAGAGTATTGGATGAAACAAGCACCAGTAAAACCAGATGCATGTGGCTCTTTCTGGGAGGTGAGATGAATTTTAAATGAAATCTGAAGTGCTGTCTCTAAGGTGGCTACTTTTACAGCTATGCTTGGATTTGACCACTGAATTAACATTAAAAATTGTTATTTATGTGACTTCCTCGAGCCCACCATTTTGAGAGTATGTATTTTGACAAGAATAACTCTAAAGTAATATTTTATTCTCATGACCACCTGAGGCAAAAGCTGATGGGAAGCTCCTCGTAAATATATGTTTCTATAATTATATCATATATCCTTCCATCTGACTCCAGGAGTTAGGCAACACTACTTTCACAGATTATAGATGTCAATAAAGAAACCGTAGCTATCTATTTAAATAAAATATAGGTTTTCCCTAGAGCTTTCAGCAAGAAACAGCAAGTACTCATCTGAGTAAGAGGGGGGGAGAAAAGAAAGAAATTTGAGAAAAAGTCCAGAAAAATGGGCAATTTTTATTATTTTTGGTTTTTATGCTTCATTGAGTTGCACAGTTCATGTGGTGTTACCTCATTTACTTATCCATGCCATGGTAATTATAAGAAATATCTCTATCTATGTGACAGAAACATGTTTTCCAAATGATTAGTGATATTGAAATGCATATATAAATTTACATTGATTATTTTAATGCAAATTTTCTTTATTTGTTTGAAAAAAATACAGAATATTCTTGGATTCCAATGCTGTGAAATAGTGACAGACAAGAAAGATAAAATGTCCTTTTCTGGTCTTCTCTGTAAGAGTCCAGTTTCCAGCTCTTGGAGACAACTATAAAATACAGCACAAACAAAGGAAAAGTGAAAATATTACAAACATTTAATATTAGTTTTTTTTCCTTGTGGCTTTTACATTGAATTAGAAGTTCTGATCACTCGTTCTCCCTAAAACACTTAGTCTTTATGAGTATTCAGAAGTTTTATCATAGATAACATGAACACGACAGGCAGTCAAAATCCTGCCCTCATATATATGGACACAGTTTATCTGGCAGAGGCTGGGACTCGAAGCTGCATGCAGTTCCTGTGCTCCTTGTTATTGCTGCAGTCCTACGAGTGCCACGAGTGCTATAACGGGGGGGAAGAGTGTGCGTCTCTCTTCCAATTACATTAGAAGCATTTGATCTCATTTTAGGTCCCTCAATAAACCTGCTGTGTGTAGACATATCTTACACCCACAGTGGAACACTTTCTCCTTTTTTTCTGAGAAAGCTGAAAATAAATACATATCTATTCTAGTCCTTTTTTCTCCTCCCTTGCTAAACAGGATAAAAATATTAATCTTATTCTTCAAGTAGCATAACTGAACTCTCATGAGGCAGAGCACAGAGCTCACAGCACATCATAGAGGTTAATCAGTGCCAGTCAGGAGCAGAGCTGAGCCTTGCAGCCCCTGCCAAGCTGTGTGCTACCATCTTCTTGCTTAGTATACTAGACAGCAGTCGCTAGCTGCCTAGACCAAATCATACTTGCAATCACGCATAACGTTTTCAACGCTCACCCCTTCATCAGAATTGTAAATACCTTCCCTCTCTCTTTAATTCTCTCCTGGCATTTGGCACTACCAGAAAATAGTAGCAAGAAAGCAACTTTTTTTTTCTTTTTTTTTTTTTACTTTTTTTTTTCTTTTTACCCCTAGAAAAGGTAACTTGCTTTTAGCAGAACTGTGTTCAAACTTCCAGAGAGGTAAACTTGTTTCTCCTGTGTTTTGTGTGTTACCTCCTTCAATGAGATGAAATAATATTTACTTCTTTTCTAATCCCTTTTTCTTTGTTAGTATTTTCCTGTGCTGTTCTTGACCAAGGAAACAGATTTTCACACACTTTGGATAGAAATCAAAAGCAAGAGGAAATATTTATAGCTGAAAACACACAAGAATTTCAGCAAATCCTACACAGAGAATGGATAAAAGGACAGAACTTTCCAAGAAGGTTAGTGACACAGTTTTTCCAAATCCAGAAAATGCAGTGCTATTTTCAGGACCCATGTGAACTATCCCAAGATCCCTCCAAAAGAACCTCCTGAAATCTTTTGTTATCCTCATCACTCCATTCTCGTGGATGTTCTTGTTCAATGGGGTCAGTGGGAGCACAGACTAGAGGGACCCTCCAGAGCCCTGTGGAGGGACAAAAGGTGAATGGGACATATATCCCTTATGGTCCCTTCGAAGTACAGTTTATGTAGGAGAGTCCTTCCTTGAGGAAGGAATAGGAAATGCCCTTCATAATAACCTGCTGTGCCCGCACTGCAGGATTATGCAAACCATGGGAGGAGTGAGGCTGCATGTCAGCAAGAGCTGTGAATTTGTTTGTCATCTATAGGGATCAGTTTTATGGAGGTATGGCCTCCTTCCATCACATAGGTCTGCTCTGATATCATATATAATGCTGGTGACCACCATCAGTCTGGCTTATCTGACATCCTGGTAATGGCTGTGTCCCCAGGTAAACAATTAGGCACTCCCCAGCCAAAAGCCTTACAAGACCTTTGATTTTGGATTTGAACATAACGTTCATGGATCTGGTTCAGAGCATTAAGAGGCTGTAGTTTCCAAGCAGACACATCTTCTCTAGAGAAATCTGTCTTTCAAGGTCTATGATTGGATATTTCATTTTTCTGGGAAAACTAAACCCATTAGTTTATAAGAAAGCTTTGCAGAACTTTTACTTCTCAAACAGGTAGGCTGACTGACAGAGAAATTGTATCAATTCCATAAGATTATATGGGAAGCATCTTTACCTGGCTTTAAATGTAATGCAAATTTCAGGTTCCACCTTTTTCATAAGAAAGGAGTTAGTTTCTGCTCATCAAGTATGCTGACATGGCTTCTTGGGGTGATGCTGCTCTGTATCCCTTGAGTAAGAAACATGTGTCATCTCCTTTAATAGCTTTGCCTGCTTGATACACCTGATCACCTGATACATGCACATAAATGTCCTCAGGTTTTCTGGGTAGAAAGACCTTTTTTTTTTTTTTNTTTGGTAGAAAAACCTTTTTTTTTTTTTTTTTTTACTCTGGTGGATATTGAGCCATTCAGCGGAAGCTGGCTGCAAAAGAGACTAAGAACTTGGTCTGGTCAGAAAATGAAAGATTTCAGACTGTGAAAGAAAAAAATGATTTCTTTCCTGTAAAATACATAATGCATGTCCCACAGCAGTTTTTGATGTCAATAACTTATCTTACTGGCTATCCAATCCATATAGTTTAGCCTGTTTTAAGTTAACTTTTTTAGTTAAAAGTATATATGTAATTGAACAGTGTTATAAAGTATTGACTATTATACAGAAATCTGCTGTATAAAATCACTGTGCAGCTTTAACAAAAAGCAGCTTAGACTGTTTCAAATGGGGAAAGACAGGCTTATGGATTTTGCAGGTGCTAGAGAGCTCAAAGGAATCACTGAGGTTCGGGGCATCAAGGCATTTCAAAACAAAATGCCTCATGTCAAATGAACATGGCACTGGTACCGATCCACATAAAGAAGCATCTTTGGTACAGCTTCGCACAGTCTCCCCAGGCTCTAGATAATCCAAAAAGTAGTTCACTTTGTGCTCACAGACAGGCTGAAAAGAAGTATTGGGTTGAACAAGCCCACAATAAAAATGTAGATGGCATGGCACAGCAGTTTGTATACATTAGTGATATTGCTGCTCTCATCTTTGTGAGAGCTCAGGAAAACTACTCTGAATGAAGCATAGGTTCACAATGTCCCATTTGGGGTTCTAATGATTTTTTAATGATAGTTTGAAATTCTGCTGCACAGTCAAAGGTGATACCCACTACCGAAGACAAATGAGAACACTAGAAATTCTGCTGCCGGGGTGCCTGCCTTTAGTGGTGACAAATGGTAGAAATGACCTGTGCTGTACTGTCATGACAGGGCACTGCATCATCCCTGAATTATTTTGTTAACTTTGGAGGGGGAGCCTGCTGTCTTTCATCCAGAATTGATCTGTGTGATGCTAAAAAATGAGCCTGCTGACAACAAAATGCAATACCTCAAAAAAAATATCAGGTAGATAATGAAGATCCAGATTTTGCAACACAAAACTGTTTGAAGGTCTGGAAGAGGGAGCCTGTAGGACAGGAATGTCTGGTCATTAGAGTGATAGAAAGAGGACGGATTTTGACAGTAGCTAGCAAAGATATTTTCTGTGATGCTTTTTTATCTTGATTCTATTCATAAGGTTAAAGGGCTAAATCCCACCCTGTTTCTGTGTCGTTTGAACAGTGAAAGAAAAAAAATACAGTCTTTTAGTGGCTTCCCTAATTCTAACAAAGCAGGCTTTTGAGGAGTCTTAGCAACCCTATCCTCAATTCAGTTTTATGGTCTGTTTAGACTTCACAGTACAGTGTCTACAAAGTCTGTTTCAAATTAAACCTTTTAAATCTTATAAATAGAGAAAGCATGCAAAGGTCTTAAGCAAGGAATGTGCTAATTAGAGTATGAAATAGAAACACAATTCAAGAGACTTTAAGGAAGAGGAGGGAGAAAATTCCTTGAGCATTGTATCACTGTGTGATGCCCTAGATTCCAAGAACACGCAACAAGAAAATAAGTCTTTTTAAAGGCAAACAAATTATGCCTATTTGGCTTTAAGATAGAAAAAAGCAGTAGATAGATTTAATGATAGAGGAATATGTTTCAGAAACACTTTCCTTTCTTATAAATTATACATTCAATTATTTTTCCCTTATATTTTTGAAGTGGTAAACCTAAGTCTAAATATTTTGACGCATAGCTCTCAAATCACACCTCTGGGCACTGCAAAAACTTTTTTCAATGGCAAATTTCTGGAATTTGTCTGTCACCCTAAAGGTTGTTGTGCTTCCAAGAATCTATAGAATGATCTACCTCTAAATTTCAAAGGCTTCATTGTAAATAGAATCATAAATTGTGAAGTTATGGAAAGACATATTTTTTGTCAAGGGACTTGCCAAGTTTTTTTGGCAAGGAGGGAGGTAGTAAGTAGGCAGTAGCTCAGGCTCCGCACTAAAGGTGGGTGTCACTCCCATAAGATAGAGATAAGGGTTTTTCTTTTAGAATCTCTTACATAGACACAAGATCAGAGCAACGTGTAGAAAGATTTGTTATGCTGCTGCGTATAATCTTTGGAAGGAAGAAAACAAAAAATAGATTTTAACAGTTACAATATGGGATTGACAACTCTTGCAGAGACGCTAAATGTCTTTCTCTTTTTGCCTCATTTCCAGTGGTTAGGATCTGTTTCTTAATTTTATACAAATAAGGCCACAAAAAAAGAATAAGAAAGTTTGCAAAGTGGTATGGCTCAGTAAGGAAAACTGAGAAACATGAACAGTCTATGATACTTGTAAGTACTCACCTGGCATATGGGATCAAGTCTGTCTCTAGTCAGTTGTAAAATAATTATACAAAAATGAAACAGCTTTCATGAAAGGAACTGTAACAACTCCTCTGAAGAATACCTGATCGTCTAACAGGAGAGCCATTAGGGTGGATGAGGCGTATTTTCAAGTCAGTACTCCAGTTCAGGGACAATTTAGGTCACTTGCATTTTAGGAGACGACCACGTCCATTAGGCTATTGGTTATTCAGTGCTTTAAGTTGTGGGATGTTCTCTCTCACTTTGACCAAGAAATTCCATTATAGAGGTAAAATCCTATTCAGCAGAGCTGACATATTCTTGCAAACATACCCAATTGTGGCTCCAAGCAACCAACATTTACAGTACCAAAAAAATGCCTTACTGAAAATATCTGATCACTTCTCATGGAGGCTGTTATCCTCCTTTTCTCTCATTGTCTTAGCTATTCTTTGGAAGAGAGTGACTCCATGAATTTGATTAGAACTCGTGTCTTCCACTCTGATTTAAATAAATTATAGCATTGATAAGGCTATTCTCCTTCCCTCAAATCAAACTGTGGCATGGTTAGTAAAGGAGAAGCAGCCTGTTCCTTCCACTCTCTGCCCCAACAAAAAGTTAGGACTCATCTAATATGAAAATTTTCCCAGCTTTCTAAGATGATAAAATAAATCATAAAGTCAGAGAAAAATGTCGTGAGGGAAAGCGACAATGAAAATATTATCCATTCTGAGGAATATAAGTGATCACTCAAGACAACACAGCCAGGATTGCTGGTGCCCAGAGAGAAAGCAAAACTAAGTGCAGCAAAGCAGCTGGGGCTACAAAATAAAAATAACTCACAGAACCAGAGGAGAGGAAGAAGCCTGTGAAAGTCATTCAAAGGTGAAAAGTAACCACATCAGAATGAACCAGAGCCTACCTCTCTAGCAGAGTCAGCATTTCTATCACAAAAGGTAATAATAAAAAATGTTAAATAGATCAATACCATAGTTCCATGAATCAACTTCCCATCTAACTCTCTTACACCAAACCCACTCATCATCACCACAGTGCTTTCTCCCTAGTCATAACACATTACCTAACAGTCACAAAATCATAAGAGCGCTGTCTCAGCTCATGGATCTGGTAAAGCCTTGCCGAGGACACCTAAATCATATGTTACCTTCCCCAGACTGTGCCTCTGCATCTCAAAGTCATTGAATGTGTTATCAAAGAGGCTCAGGCTGAAATTCCATTTCTTGTTTGTTTGTTTGTTCATTTGGTTTTTTTTTTTTATTTTTTATTGATGGAGTTCCAGCTCAGGCTGAATATTTCATGCAGCTAGGCAGCATAATATTAGAAAATGTAATTTCTTTTGTCTCCCCCATTTTACAGTTAAACTGCTCAACCCTTCCAAGAAAGAAAGAAAGAAAGAAAGAAAGAAACAAACAAACAAGCAAGCATAGATTCCTGAATAGCCAGAAATTTTAGCTGCATAAGGCGGGATCTTACTGATTTCCACAAATATTACAACAGGGTGTTTGGGTAGTTAAAATCAACAAAACTTTTTTTGGCAGTGCAGATTCATAAATTCAAACTAAATTTCCTAAAATGTATGACTGCTGAACATAATCTTAGCATCTGTTTAACATTTGTCTCTTTCTAAAGACTATTTCTGACAGTCTTCATGTTGACCTTCAGGGACAATTTTCTGTTAGACCTCCTTTTCACTAAATAAACCCACTGGTTCAGATGGTTTAGGTTCAGTATCCATATTTGATGTCCTTGGGAAGACCTGCTGTCATGGAGAGAAACAGCGTTGCCTCCTCCTATTTCCACAGATCAATAGAAATTCTAAATGATAAAAAATAACTAAGATTCTTCCATAAGCGCCTGCTATCTTATTTGGTTGGGGGGGGAGAGGAAGAAAATATTTTAATTTTCTTTATGTGCTACTTATGTGTTGCTTTTAGTTTGTTCACTTTGCCGGACAAATGCATATTATGCAGATATGTCTATCAAGAGGCTGAAGGCAGTTAAACCTTCTTTCTCAATCTCATTTTTCCAAGGCAGGTTTGTTTTTTTTTTTCCTTCCTTCTAATAACCCACACAGAATAACATGAATTTCTGTAAATTAGTAGATGGGGTTTTTTTCCTGTTTGGTTCCATTAAATTTAATTCTGTTACAAATTGTTTTGGAGTTGCTTATATTTAATTTGTCTTATAAATTGAAATTGCTTTTTACTTTGTAGCAAAAGCACACTTTATCTGTTGTATACAGCCCTCATAACTTTCCTCTTTGGAACAACCTTACAATTTTCTAAAAATAATTTCCCTGCAGTTAAAAATATTTCACCGAGATTTTCCCTCTGATCTTGAAGCATGTACATTTTAAAATAAAAGAATACATGAAATAAATTTGCAATTTACCTTATACATCCTGTATGATATACCACATAGTAATTTTTCCACTGCATAGAAATAAATCTGTAACTATTAAGTCTGATTTTTCTCCTAAGGTAAATCAAAATGCTCCATATTTAGGACTGGAATGATTCTATTTTTTTCCCTATAAGCCTTCTCTCCAATTCCCGAATCAACATGACATATATATTAGGGCTTTACCAGACACCAAAAGAGAAGAAGTGTGTGTGTGTGTGTGTGTGTGTGTGTTTGTGTGCAGCTGGTGAGTAATGATTAATGATGATCATGATGATTATAGTCCTTGGTATTTTGGGGTTTCTCACCTCCCTCTCAGATCTAGAATAGATAATAAATGCAGTACACAGCTGCACACTGCAATTTAGATGTCTTCTGCCTGCAGGTCTGTGATCTGATTATCAAAGGTGGTTGTCTCTAAGTCCTGCAGACTTCTGTGTGAAATCTAGCTGTTCAGAAAATATTTTACATGTCAGGTTTGTTTTTCTGTGTTTTTCCCACACTGGACATTTACACTACTATTTGTTTATAATTAAGAATCACTCTAGATTATCACTTGATTAGACAAATTATATAGGGAAGGATTGAATAGATCTGCTAAAATTGTCTGCAGTAAGAAGCTGTTACAGATAGACAAAAGAGCTCTGAGTATTGTGATGGCTGAAAACATCAGACGAAAAAAGTGAGTTCAGACTCCGTCAGGTAAACGAGAGAATAAAACCTGTCTCCCGTGCTTATTAAAACATCATCCAGTAGATAAAAAATGCATGCAACTTCCTTCTCTACAGTAATTTTGAGTTATTTCCTAAATAGAAAATTCTGTAAAAACTCTTTATTGAGTTCAATTATTTACCAGATGTCATGTGAAAATAGTTCCAGGATAACAGAAGAGAATTCTTTTTTTTTCCCAAAAATTACTGAAAATTCATTCGGTAGATCTGAGTTTCAGCAATCTGACAGCTCAGTGTCTGCCATAGCTTGTATTGGGCAAAACAACAGTCATCTGAGGACAGAATGCTCTTCACTAAAATGACTTCTGCAGAAATGGGTTGAAGTAACCAACTTATCAAGTCTCTCTTCTCTAGTAGCTCAAAGCATTTTAGTCTTCATCTATATGAACAGACCATGCAGGTATATATATAGAAACAAAAGGCAAAGTGAGGTTTTTTGAGTCTTTTTTAGCACTTTAGTTTTAAGGATAATGACTTGTTCTCTTTCTTCTGATACCTGTTTTCATTTTGTGCCATCAATTTATTTTGGCAGTAGCGGATATAAGGAAATTTGCAAGCTGACTTTCCAACAGATGAGCTTTGGAAATCCATTGTCTGGATATTTTCTGCACAAAATGTATTTTGGTATATTTGCTCTATGGCCTTGGAACAGCACGCAGGCAATCCTGCCTTCCACAAAGTTTCCCCACACTCAGCAAAGCCCAGAAGCCCAGGTCTCAAAAGCCACTAGACCCCAAAGACTGCCACCAGCTACTGGTGCAAACAGAGGGCAGTCTGCTATCTGCCTTAGCTGCCCCCTAATGGCAGAAGGAAAAGCCCTAGTATTTAGGACTTTACTGATTAAAACTTAACAAATCATGAACTTCCTTACCAGTCCACAACAGCAGGTCCAGAAGATCAGCAACACCACCTTCACTAAGAGCTTGGTGTGAGAATGAAACCCCTCTGGGAAGGTGTTCATGAACTATATACACATCATCATCTTGATTCATCAAAGTCTATCACTGGTTACTGCAAGATACATTGCTTATGCTTGTAGGTAGCTGCAGTGTGCCTGTTATTACAACTGATAAATCTGCTGTTTCACCACTAATACTGATATGATGAAAGATAAGTAATTTTGAACACCTTTAAGTATTCCAGCTTACATTAAAATAAAATGAAATCATGGAAAGGCTTTAATATCAAGAGCATTCTTCTTCATCTTGCATTAGTCACATCCCCTTATTTCTTTGGAGAAAACTAAATTAATTTTAAAAAATAGTATACCTCAGTGTTACATTGTTTTGGAGATTCCAATAAAAATTAATGTAACATATCAAACTAAATAAAAATGTGGACCCTTAATTCACATTTCTTCAAATTTTCTACAAGACACCATAGAGCTGTTGTACAGTATACCAATTTCTGAATTTCTGTATCATTTCATTGGAAGGGATGTTAAAGATCCTCTAGTTCCAACCCCCCTGTCATGGGCAAGGACACCCTCCACTAGACCAGGTTGCCCAAAGCCCCATCCAACCTGGCCTTGAACACTTCCAGGGATGGGGCATCCACAGCCTCTCTGGGCAACCTGTTCCAGNTCAGGTTTTTCTCTTCAGGGTTGATTTCAATCCGTTCCCTGCCCAGCCTGTAGTTGTGCTTGGGATTGCCTCAACTCATGTGCAGGACCTTGCACTTGGCCTTGTTGAACTTCACGAGATTTGCACAGGCCCATGTCTCAAGCCTATCAAGGTCCCTCTGGACGGGACCTTCACCTTTTCTTTTATATGTAAAACTCAATTTGGCACATAAGTTACAACTTTTCAAGGGATCACAGGCCCTTGGATTTAGTACTTGATAGCCCTTTCTGAGGCTCCTATAGTGGCCACATGTTCTATCTTCAGATTTTGAAAGAAATGTTCTCACTTTGACAACAGACTGAGCTGGCTGCTTGGATTAACAGCAATAGTGTGTCCTGTAATAGTTTAAATGAAATATAGTTTGCTCATTCATTCATAGAGACAAAAGTTCCAGAGAAAGAAGGATCATTCATTTTTAGAAGATTAAAAATTCATTAAATTGATGCTTTTATTGTGATATGTGAATATGTTCTTTGACTAAAATGGAAAATAATGAGAGAACAATAGGTAATTTTCAGGAAGGAAGTCATAAGAATAAAAGTCTCCATTTGTAGCGAGCTATGTTAAACAGAATGATCCTATAGGCTGTGGGAACACGGGTGAAAAGGACAGGTAAAATACCAGTACACAGAGAGAAAAAGCAAGTTTCAGGTTTCCTTGTGGCTATTATTTCACTGTACATAGTAAGAAAAAAGATTCATAAATGCTGGAGCTTTTCTTGGAGTGATTATAACTTTTAAATACAAGTTGCAGCTTTCCTTCTTTCTTTTATCTGTAAAAGTGGTAATAACCTTAGGATTTTATTCATGCTTTTAGACATTTATATTATTTCAAATCATATCTCTTCCACCTAGTGTATCTCGTGGGAATGTTGAGTGTTACATCTGTACACTACTGTGGAATAAGATGACACATTTACTCATCTACAGTAGGAAAGTAACTCTACTCTGAACAGATGAAACTTAGAATTGCAGAATATACATCCACAATAAAAAGAAAAAAATTATGCTAAGTTATCTGCACATTCATGGAAAGCAATAAATCCTTCAGAGATGCTCTAGGTCCTGTAGGAATTCTAAGGATAATAGTTCCCTTAGAAACAGTACTGGAGAATGGTAAATGCAACTAACAAATTAATAAATGGGGGAAGAGGGGGGAGAAGAATAAGATGGTAGAGTTTTAATCTAATATTTACAGAGCAAATCCAACAATGTTAAAGCCAGAAGATCTTATTCTCTCCACAGTGTCTTCAGTGTGATATTTGTTCTGAGTAACAATCAATTATTAAAGGCATAAGCTATGAATAAATTTCCTGTTGTGAACATATGGGCCTGACTTACCAGTCTATTGTATCATTTTTCTCTGTTATAATTCCACCCCTTTCAGTGGAGTCACATTGATATATGAGTGGTATCACAGTAGTATATCACTAAGCCTAGCCATTCTCCTAAATTAGAACACGGTGAATGACTTCTCCCTCCCCAAAACATACTAAATGTTGAATGTCTATTTATTATTTTATTTTGTTCGATCAACTACTTACATAGATGGGGGAGGGGAGAGGAATCTGAGTGGGGCAGGTATTAGTATTTTTTATTGCCATCACAGAACAGTTGTGGTTGGAAGGGACATCTGGAAGTCATCTGGTCCAACTTCCCCTCCTCAAGCAGGTTCAACTAGAGCTGGTTGTCCAGGTCTATGTCCAGACAGCATTTGAGTATCTCAGGGATGGAGACTCCGCAACATCTCTGGACAGCCTGTTCTAGGTCACTGAAAGATATTTACAAATATCATACTGAATATTTGGCAACCTGTAACTTTTGGTACCTCTGATGTTTCTGATTGAGTTTTGGTTGTAAGAAGAAAATAGGTTGAAAAAAATAATATCAAAGTGACCGGAAAGGAGTTTAATTCACCCGAAATTCACCATTTGCAATTCATTACTTCCATAAACTTCCATTCATAAACTTCCTCAATTTTAATTTTCCAGTGAGAAAGCACAGACAAAATGGATAGATAAAGATTCTATTGAATCAGAACCTTCCCATTTCCATTCAGATGTTTTATGAGTTTTTTTTCCCAGACTGAAAGGATTCTTATAGCAGTCAGAATAGTGCATGAGATGATGTGAAATAGAAAATAACATTCTTTTTTTTCCAATCAACTCTTTGCTTTACTCTTAAAGTTCCAAAAAGACAACTAATCAGATATCATTGTTGTTAAAGCAAAAGAAGGGGATTTCTACTGAAAATTTGAAAATGAATTGTGATTTCTGTAAGAATTATCATTCCTTAGTATTTCAAAATATCTTTCATCATTTAAAAAAAAAAGTTCAAAATAGGAAAAGCCTTTGAAGTGCGCAATCCCTTCTTTATGTCTATACCAGTATTCCCACTTTTCTGGCTACTTGAATGAATCTTACCTTTATGCTCTTATTTCCTGAATAATGTGCTATTATTATGAAGAACAGTAATAAGTATTTTTAGTTCCTGGAATAGGAAAGGACAGACTGGAAACTCTTCACAGCTTTGGAGCTAAAATATTGCTGAATTTAGCAAGAGGTGTGAGACAGCAGCAGATGCCTTTCTACAGAAGAAGGATCTTTTCACTGTTGAGGGGGATGGGAGCTCAGTTCACCCTTCCTTCTCACTTCTGAGCTTTATGGAGGCTGAGGAATCCCCCTGCTCACGGCATGTGGGTGCCACAGTTCCAACACTGCCCAGGATTTTGCCTCCCGGTAGCTTACCAGGATATCCCTCAGGTCAGGACATGCTGCTGGCTCGAGCTCTCATTTAGTTTCTGCCTTTCTGAAAGATAAAAAACTTTACTTTCTGGGTAGGAGAATTATCCTGCTTATTGTGGGCTGAATGGGTGTCATTGAGCCTCCTGTCAGGGTGCAGCACGAGAGGGATGTCCAATGAGGCTGGGGAGGGGAGCGGTGGGGCCATGGGACAGGTTGGTGCAAGGACCTCACCATATGGGCCCTGAGGTGACCAGAAGAGCCAGGCCAGTGCCAAGAGGCTATGGTCACCCTGCTAATCTGTCAAGATGAGGCAGGTCCAAGATCAGGCTAAAAAGGCAAAGCCAGCAGATCAGGCTCAAGGAGGTGTGAGACCAGGGGCAGCACAGTTGCAACACAGCTCAGGCAGGGACCAAGGGCAAGAGCTGAAACTTCACAGCAGGCACCAAGTGAAGAGAGGGAGCATCTGCTGAGGGTTCTTCCCAGTTTTCCTCAGAGGAGTCCACTGCCAGGAGAGCATTCTCAAACAGACCTCTCCTGCCAGAGGGCTGCCTTGAGCACAGAGACAACATTGCCCAGAGGGGAAGGGGAACGTGCTCTGGGACCTGGAGTCCCAAGCAGAGATGTTAGCAGTAGTATCTTATTTCTCCAACATCTTTGAGTTCCTACTGAACTCAGAAATTCAGGGAAAGCTGACTTCGGCTGTCATTGAAAAATATTTCCAGTGAGCTCATCAGAAGCTGTGAGATGCAAGAGCTTCTAAACATCTAAGCAGATCAGGGTTTGATCCTGGGACTGTCTGCAGAAACAAAGCCTTCTCTCCAAAATGGTAATGTCCAGGAAAAAAATCTGATATTTTTTGCTGTTTTCAGCACTGAATGAAGATCTGTACATAAATTTTTGTGTGCACATTTTCTCACACAAGCACTCAGAGCACTTTTATGAAGGGTTCAACCATTTTTGATTTGTCTCTCTATAAGAAAAAAAGTTTTCATTTTAAAGGTTACTTTAAAAATTACAAAGGAAAGCAATGTAAATAATTTCTGAAGTTCATGGTTATTCTCAAAACAAAGGAAAGTTTTATAGTTTTAGATTTAAGGCATTTCTGTTGAGAGAAAAAGCCTTGGGCACTAAGAAATAAAATAAAAAGTTTTTTTCTTCCTTCTTTTCTGAATTGAAGTTTTGAAGTTTTTTGTTGAAATAAGACCCGAACACACTGAAATTCTGGACATACGTTATTAACAAAATAATCTTCAGAAAAACTTTAGTTTCCACAACTTGAGAATGGGGATGAGGGTAGTTTGTAGAATGGCCCTCTTTATTTTAAGGTTCCTCTCCCAATCCAGTAGCTGTTTGACTTTTTTTTTTTTCCTTCCAGAGTATAAATTCATTACTCCTCCCCAGCAGGATTTTTTTAAAATTGTTGTCCAGTTGTCTAGTTGTTATTTGGCTTCAAAACCTCAGCTGAATATTTCAATGACTCCAGAAATAATATGTATCACAGATAAATATAACAAACTACACATACTGAAAGATTTCCTCTCTGGTTTTTAGCCCTTTAAATATTTGTAACAGTACAGTTTAATAATATAGTGTTTTACAAAAACACATAAACGTACTCACACACATTTTTTTTCTTATTTATTTAGGGATTATATTTGGTGTCTGGAAAAAAAAAAGAAAGAAAGAAAAACAGCCATATAATCCTCTGAAATAAACAGAACATTAGTTAACTAATGTTTTAAATTTTCTAGCAGGAAATTATAAAATGAACCTCTGATGCTACATAGAATCAGTTTAACATAATTAGATTAGCTGACAACAAAAAAACCCATATAAACACCAGAATACCAATCATTTTAAGACTCAAGCTGTAGAAATACATATTCCTCAGATGCACATTCCTAATTAATTAAGAAAAATATTTCTCTCTTCCAAACATTTAAAATATTATCACCACCCTCCTTTCTCTCCCTAAGTAAACATATGAAGAACAGCAAGCTCCGTGAAGTTAATAGGTACTACCAAAGAATAAACCAAATTCTTTGTTCCTTACTACCACTTTTAGACCACTCGATGTATTGTGGCCTACATATTCTTTAAATCTATCCAAGAGTAGTTTGTATTTCTGACTGCATACCAAGCCAGTGGAGTAGTATATCCATATATTTATCTCCTATGCACGACATTCTTTCAGTTACCCAGACCTTGTGCTTGAACTCTTCACAGATGTGTATGCTGCCTCCCTAGGGGTGGCTGTAAATTGTATGTGAGTGAAGCTGCCAAGTTAAGAGAGTTTTGTTTAATTTACTATTGCCGTCAGCCAAAGGCAAGGAAAGCATTTGTGGAGGGTCCAGATTCTGCAGTCATCTCATATGAGCCTCTCCAGTGTACTCAGCAGAGAGGAAAGTGTCTTATTTCAGAGAGACAGACAGACACACAGACTCTGTGCTGCCAGTTCCTTGGCCATGACTGTAGTATAATGGAAAACTTACTCTTATCTAACAGCTCATCTTAGTCAGCCACAAGGGAATTTTCAAGAAATGAACTCCAGAAATCTAGAAAGTCTACACTGAACTTAATAGAAATACAATGTGTATTTTTTTCTTTTCAGGACTTGAACTAAGTTGAGAAGAACTGAAAATGGATGAGATGTACTATTTGACAGCGGTGTCAGAGTCCCACACCCTCTGACTAGGTTTTTCAGATGTACCACATCTTGGGGGTTTAAGGTTTAATACAAAATTTACATACTTTGCATGGGATTTAGCAGAGTGATACAGCAATCATGATACAACACTTAAATCACAATACAATTGCAGCACTCAGAGCATAACAATTGCAGCAGCTGACACAATAAAAACGTGATTCTCATTACCAGCTTTTGTGGTATGTTCACCGTCACAAGGCCCCAGTAGCCAGGAAGGAATACATGGGTTGAAATCAGCTCCTGACTGATGCCTGGAGTTCTTCCTGTTTGGGTTTTTTGGGGTTTTATACCCTGTTTTGGGCTGAGACATGATATACTCCCCAGTGCTGCTCTGGATAAATCAGGAAGATATATACTTGTTTGGTTGGGTTTTTTTGTTTGGTTGGGTTTTTTTACTTAACTCAGGGATGTATTAGGCAGTACCTAAATCCAGTGGCCTTTGGAGCCCAGACAACTCCTCCTCCTCTAGCGATCTCTAGGGCCTGGGTTCCTCCCAGCCTGGCCCAGCCAACAGCAGCAGCTGCTGCAGCAGCCCTCTGGTCCCTCCAGTAGCAAGGATGTGTGCCTGTTCCCGGTAGGCAGCTCACCCTATGCTCAATATATATATACATTTACAATACTACTGACTGCACACATCAACATGAATAGGCAGATACACTAAGTACATACATGAACAGAAACAGCACCAATGGCCTCATCCTGTTCCCCACTCTGGCTGATTCAGCTGAAGGTCTATTAGCGGGAATGTATACACCCATAGGTATAACGTGGTTGCCCCGACAGCTGGGCTCAGACACAGGGTCTCTCTAGGAGCTCCCTGGCCCCTCGTCCTCCCCAGCTGCTGGGACCTGGCTCATGAGCCCCCCCGGCCATAGTCCTACTCCAGCTGTTGGTGAAGACTCACTTCACACAGATACACACACAAGTAGGTCTCGTCCCTTGGGACCTCCAGGAACTATGGTCTCCACAGCAGCTCTCCAGGAGTCCCTTGGCCTCCAATAGCCACCTTCCCCCTGACCTTGCCCTTAGAGACATACCTGACTCCCAGGCCAATTCACTGACTCACTGGCTAGTCCAGCTTGATCTAGTGCTCACACGCTCACTTGCACAACCACACTTGCACCAGGTGCTGCACCATGTCTGACTCTGGTAGCTAGCACTCGGTGTCCTTCATTCTGGTCTCTCCAGCCCCTGGCACCCAGGCACACTTGCCCTCTGGCCCACTATCCTAGCCCTGCTCCTGACACCAGACCCTCACTCACTCCAGTTGCTGTCACCACAGATACATGGTTTCTCTGACCCATGATGCCAGTTGCTGACACTCAGACCTCTACACACAAAAATGCACACGAAATAGAAAGCCCCATGCCTAGGATAAGATTTGGACATAGAGTTTCATAAGAAGACAAGACACACTGACATGATCAGATCCAGATAAGCATAATGACCTTTTCCTGCTTACTAAGAATTGGTCCTTTTTATCCCCTTTTCCCTCTGTTTTCCCATGCTTGTTCCTTCCCAAATCACCTAGACCCATCCCTATCCTCACCTTCGGTTCCACCCCTAAACATGCCATAGTCTTGTGCAAACCAAAAATATTCATCCCCACATCCCTTCATAATGTGTCCATTCCCCTGCAAGCAACCTTCTTCACTCTGAAAGGTGCTCCAGTGTGGACTCATGGTGATGGGTTACACAGCTGGACACTGGGGCTGAGGTTCTGCTAGGGCAGCCCTGGGGGTCTCTTCCTATGTGTCTGTAATTCGGTTTTCCCCCTTCCTGCCATTGTGCCCTTGTGCTCCTCTGGGCTTCTGTAGATGGTCCTTAGATGGACTGATGGCACCTGGGATGGGCCTGGCAGTAGCTGGGCAGGGTATTATTTGGTCCCCTCCTTGAAATATCCCTAAGTAAGTTTTCAGTCCCTTCACAAGAAAAACACTATTAGATTAATTTAAGTATCAAAACATCATATTTTTCCTTAAAGTAATTCCTACTGAATGTTTTCTCTGTTGCACTCTCTTTTTTTCTCCTGCAAAAATAAACAAGAAAATTTCAGCACAACTAATTAAGTTTTCATAAGGATAGAAGCAGCTGAAAACAATGCAGAGGCAAGCCGCTGCAATAATAGACTGTTTTAAGCTTTCCTTTCTACTACTTTTGGATGTCAACTTTTGAACTATTAAAAACAACATATGATCTTAAGTAAAAAAAAAAATAATCAGATACTGTGATCACAGACAGCTGTAGAAAATCACGTGTAGATGGAAGACTGCCTAAACAATACAATACATCTGCATATGTTTAAACAGCCGTTTTTTTTCAGTGTATTAATTTGCAGCACTCTACTGTAGCTAGCAAACCCAAATGGACAAAAATGAACTGTCATCTTCTTTAAGCCCACAGATAAGTTGAAAACACAAGTTACATTGTTTTAATATCTCTTGACTTGGTGTGTTGGGTTTGCATGGCAAGGTTTTGGGGGGGGGGGGGGGCTACAGG